>JAJJMB010011474.1:549968-592597 GCA_023531105.1 Papaver atlanticum | reverse complement strand
CCTCCGTCGCCTCGGCTAAGGGGTTTAGCTCCTCATATTAATCACTTGCTCAAAGTACATATTTATAGCTCAAAAGTTGATTAAAAGAGTAAAAGAGTACACTGTAGTCGCTTAAGGACTAAAACAGAAGACAGAATCATCGGTAAAGGTCTTCTGTGACTGCAGGAAACTGTTTGTAAACGATACTCAGCTGCTGCTGTTGAACTACGATATTCGTCTGCGACGGTTCAGTGTGGGTTGTATGTTCTTCTTCTTCTTCTCTGGCAGCTGCAGCAGCAGCAGAACTCGGTTTCCTGCAAGTTGATTTTTTTCGGCTCTATGGTGTTCTAAACTTCCTCTAAAGTCTTCCTTCCCCTTCTTAGGACTCTCACCACCCTATATATACACCACAGGCTCTCTAAATCTGTCAGAAAATCTTTTTTTTCTCTTCTACAGCAAGATACGGGATTTTTTCTTCCCTGTTTAATCTTCACGCGTATTCTTCTTCCTTTTTCAACTCAAAACTTCTCTAATTGATATCTCTTCAAGCTTGGTAACAACATCCTGTGAGAATATCTTCTCCTATCCAAAAATAGAACAAAACTTCACCCGTAATATTTTTTTTCTTCCTGTTTTGAAGAAATAAAAATGGAAACTTGCTTTTCTTACGTTAAGAACTCATCTACCGGCTCTGTTTTAATCCCACAATTTCATGCAGATCCAAATGCTACGAAATCACCGAGAAAATCTCACCCAAAGTCTCGCCAGAAAGTTGCGCAGGTGAAGTTTTATCTTCCCGCCAAAACTCGCGTTCAAACAAAGGGGATGATCTCCCCTTATCCGGACCAGGGGTGCGAATAGAAAGTGGATACCCCTTAGTAATATGGGTGCCCCTTAGTAATTTTCTCCCATGAGCGCAAAAACCACTTTTCGAGCCAATTTCGCCGCAAAAGCCTATTTCTCCAAAAACACCTACAAAGGGATAAAATACCAAAATTAGTACAAAAATGGGTACTAACACTATACACAAAAGAGATGAAAATAGACATATAAATGCGTCTATCAGTTATATAGTTGTTATTCACAAACTATTTTTCATCAAAGCGATTTTCAAGTTATTGAAATAATCAACATGACTTTCGTCACAAGTAAAGATGAACTTGGCCAAAGCGAAAGCTTACCAACACATATTTAGAGAAATAGATAAGCGATATAAACTCGGATCGAAATAACAAATGTGTATAATTGAAGTCTATATAGCAATACGACTTTTGTCTTAAGATATGAGATAGAATAGATAGACTTTTGAGTGATAAATAAGTTCAAGTCTCCACATACCTTTTTGTCGATGAAGTTCCACAAGTTCCTTGAGTAGTTCTTCGTCTTTGCATGATGAACGCCGTGAAGTCTAGAGATCAACTACACTTACTATCCTAGTCCAAGACTTAGATATAAGTAGACTAGAAATCAAGACTTATAGTTTTGGCAACTAAACTTGACAAACAAGCTTGAGATAGCAACGCTTGCGAGTTCGACCGAGTAGTGCTCTAACAATCTCCCCCTTTGTCAATTTTAGTGACAAAACTATCAATACATATGGAATACAAAATAAATAACCTTTGAAGCTTCTCATCCAAATGCTTGATCTCCTTGGTTCTTCAACATTACTCGAAATCTTCGTCACTTCCAAGTACTCCAATGATTCTAAATATGTTCAGTTCAGCATCATCGCTGTTGAAGATCCGTAGCCATAACAATGAGAAAACAATAGCTCTCAATCATTGTTATACATTGTCATGGTATTATTACACAACATCAAAGTTCAATTGTATCACAACATTGACAACAATACTATGGTGATATGTATCACTCCCCCTTAGTCAATACTTTATCTCACATGAAAACCACTCCCCCTTACATAATGATCCGAAAACCATATGTGGTTGTAGTGTGAACTACACATTAATTCTCCCCCTTTTTGTCAATAAAATTGGTAAAGGTACGAAAATTAGTGGGATCCTAATGAAATTTCCATAGAGATACTTCATGACCAAAAGAAAAGCACATATCAACCTTTTTAGGTGCAATCATATAGTCGAAACTAAATGCATTCATCAAGGAGTTTATAAAGATACAAGATAACCCCTATAATATTCCACAGCCACACTCCCCACAAAGATTTGGCAATTAAGCACAAGTTCAATTAAGAACTCCCTCCCATAAAATGTCATTCTCGAAAGAACAACAAGAGCGACCTTACTTTCACAAGAAAAGAAGGATTTCTTTGGACATTAACAAATCACATAAATATGAATTTGTATCCAAAAATCTCAATTAAATTAACCACAAGAGAACCCATGATTAATTTAATTGGAAATGCTCACATAAGAAAACTTACAAAGCTGCACAGTATATTACATAAAAATATGGATCAGGGAAGATCAATACTGCAGAATAAACAAAGATTCATTCTATTCTTCATCACTATTTGCACAATGACGTATAATAGACATAATCTTTGTAAACAAAAGTTCATCCTATCTTCCATCAATATTTGCATAATGACATAATAGGCTAAACTTTTGTTTGTCAAAAGTTCATTCAATCTTTTATCAATACTTGCATACTGACATATGAAAGACTTAACTTTTGACCACGTATGGGACAATTTTAGTTCACGGACGCAAACACACATATCCCATAACAAGTTGCAATATATGAAACCATAAAGATTAATACTGCAAAGTCATCTTCCAAATAAACTTTAGAATTTAAATAAATAAATCTAAAAACATTGCAAGATGAATATCGTTGGAAATAGCTATGTGTACTTACAATAATGGTTATTCCAAACCCTAGTTATCCTTCTTAAAAACACAAGAATAAATTCGCATAAGAAGTTTCCTAGACAAAATAAGAAATCAACAAGCTAATAAACAAAGAAAGACTCCTAAATCACCAAAACCGAACACGAACAGAAGTCAAATAGACATTTCGGAATCCTCACGAGCCTTGAGATCTTTGAGCTTGTGATTGACAGCATCCACCACATCTTCAGAGAAGATATCCTCATTGAGAAGATCTTTTAACATGTGTATTTATGAGAACAAGGTCATAAGAAACCTTTTTCAACTCAGTTCTTAACACATCAAGACTCTTCAAAGTATCAACGAGGTGCAGTTTTGATTCCTCAAAGTATTTAAGAAAATCATGAACCACTTCAGCAGAAACCATATCCTCATTCTCAATGTCCTGATGTGTATAGGCATAGTAACATTTGGCATTAGGATGATCACCTTCTACAAGGGTTCTTTTCTTCCTCCCTTTGGACTCGAAACCAATACCTTTATCAAGAAATCCTCTTGCAAAATCACCAGAGCGAGAAGATGAAGACATTCTTGACAAAACACAAAACAACCCAGAGTATGCGTACGTGACTCAAGGGTTTGGTATTTAAATGGTTTCTTAGGGAAGGTAACTTTTAGGGTTTCCAAAATCGATTCGTGACAGTAATACGGGTACCCGTACGCACACAACTTGACCCCAAAGAAAATTATAAAAACCACAAAAAGTTTTATTTTTATGACAAGACAGAATTTTTGCTACGTGAATATTTTCACAAAAAATTTGGCTCAATAAATTTTATATCTTCATAGAGAAATAATTTAGAGCCCAAAAGTAGCAGGCAACTTAGCTGCAACAAAAACTTCTTTGAAAATAAGACAGAAGGAAAATTGAAGAACAACTTCAGACACAACCAATACTTAAGCAAAGTTGTCTGCGGACAATAGTTTAGCTATGGACGATAAGAAAATAGCTCAACTAAACAGAACGCAATTTGGCCAAAAGTATACCTGATTACTAACACATCTTACTCAACCGGATTTTTTATGAGTAAGCTCTCAACCCTTGTGATTAATTAGCACAAGTATGAGCCCTAAGCTCATTAGATGAAATGTGTTTACGGTTGAGTCTCTTTTTCCTTTCGAATCTAGGAAAGAATCCCTTTTGATGTGAAAAATTATCATAAAACTTATTGTCATCAAAATATGAGGCATTGTTTGAGTCCTTACCAGAAGAATTTTGACTAGAGGGAGTTGACAGCCTATTAACGATCTCCTTATATCCTTTAATTATCGCGTTTAGGTTGTTTTTCATATCAACATTTTGGCTCCCTTCTCCTGATACTTTATTCACATCAACAACAACATTATCTCCCTTTTTGACTGAAGAGAATTCTTGATCTCTCCTTGGACGATTTTCGTTAAGACATCTGTTGTGCTTTTGAGCATTTGAGGAACTCATCGAACTGACTTTCCTGGTGGAATACATAGGGTAAGTGCTGAAACCAATTGGTTTAGACATACGAATGTCAGTTACACCTTTGAGAATTAAATCTAAGGTGTGTTGAAGTCGAACAAAGGAATTGTTATTCAACCTAGAGTTTATCTTTTGCTTAACATGCCCTTTTGAATCACAAAATAGACACACTTTCTGATCACAAGAGTGATTAGAAAGAACTGACATAACATCATCGTTTGGAGATTTCTTCCTTCCACATGATGTGGAACATCCTTGATTAGAGGAGGCTATAAGCACATCTTTTCCAATAGGAAGGGATTCTGGTTCTACTTCTGGAACTGGAACTCTTTCAGTTGTAATAGAAGTAGATGGTCTAGTAGACTTTTTGGAACATCCTTGAATCGAGATTTTACTCAAGCGATGTTCAATTTCCAAAGCATCCTTTTTGAGGATCGCCTCGAGTAAGATACGTGAAGACTGGACTTCAACATTTTCCTTGCAAGGAGCTTTTTCTTTAGAGTCACAGTCTCTTACTATACCGAGAAGAACATTGACATTGTTTTTCAACCGATTAAATCTATCAGCTTGGATTCTAATGAGGTTTAGAATCAGTTTACTCTCTTCAGCTGCTTCCCTTTCGTCAACGGAGTTAGACTCTTTCGAAGGGTAATCGGGATAACACATGTCAGTGTCTGTCTGTTTCGTCAGAACACTAGGTTCGTCTATATTTGAGATTGACGAATCTTTGTCTTTAATAGACATTGTCGAAACAGAACTTTTGTTTCTGGTGATGCTTTTATCGGAGATAGCACTACTGTCCATAAAGTCAGATCGCTACAAACACAGACTTATGAGGTCTTAACCTTGTTTGCCTGCTCTGATACCAATTGAAAAAGCGGGGGTCTAACAACCTCACCCAATATTTCGCTTAGCAATTTGTATGGACTAACTCCAATATACTTACAAGAGAATCAACTAGACATAGACTTAATCTTATAAAAAGTATATCAAAGAGTTATATCTCAATCTCTCAATTCAATTCGCAATCAAATAAATAATAATTTGCGAGCCCGATTGAATATAAGAGAGATAACTTGAACGGTAACAAAGACCAATGTTCAAGGATCAATCAATTTCAATCAACAACCAAAGGTTGGATTTACCAATTGATCGATTCAACGCACAACCTGTGATATTTCAATTATATAACAAAATATAACGCGGAAAAGAAATAACACAGACACCAGAAGTTTTGTTAACGAGGAAACCGCAAATGCATAAAAACCCCGGGACCTAGTCCATATTTGAACACCACACTGTATTAAGCCGCTACAGACACTAGCTTATTACAAATCTAACTTCGGTCTGGAATGTAGTTGAACCCTAATCAATCTCACACGGATTCAAGGTACATTCGTGCTCCTTACGTCTCTGATCCCAGCAGGATACTACGCACTTGATTCCCTTAGTTGATCTCACCCACAACTAAGAGTTGCTACGACCCAAAGTCGAAAAATTGATAAACAAATCTGTATCACATTCTACAACTGGTGAGATCGATATCAAGAAAGTTGCTTCCTTCGCAATATCAAATGCTATTTATGGTGGTACTTGTGGACAAATCAGTTATAAAAAGTAACGAAGGTATGCTATTGTTATTTAACGAGTTTATATTAAGGCTAGGTGCTGGCAAGCTTTATCGGGATTTAAAATAAGTTTGGTCAAGATAATATTCTGAAGAATGCATTTAACAGTAACTTTTGATGTCACTGATTTATAGGTTTACAATATGCTTAGGTATAAGTGAAGTCAACATTAAGTGACTGCTTTTCGTGTAAAAACTACATGGATAAAAAGAAAGACCCTTGCATGTGAATGCAATGGCATATGATTGGTCTTTATGACTGAAGTAGTGATCCTAGTTCAAGGGAATAGGACTACATGACTTAATTTTGGTGCACTTATGTCCCTGTAAGTGAAGTTTATTCTAGATGAAGTAACTTCTTGAATAGACCGAAATATTTTTGAAGCTGTTACATGTCCTTCATGATTGTTGTTGATCCCAAGGACCTTTTTGAAGTAAATTATTGATTCCTATTTGTCTTCAAGATTTTCCTTTTTAATTTCTATAATCTAATCTCATGCATTTTTAGTTCTTTCTTGTTTTGTTGCAGATCTGAGATACAAGAGCATTTGATGAACAAGGCAGACAGGAAAATTTATTCACTTCAGGTCACGAGCCTAGGGACAAGACAAGCATTCCTCCTGCTCATGTTCATCTCATAGACAAGGCGTGCATATCCTCTTAACTACGCACCCATCCAGATACTAGTTGCGTATCCGTATTGTTATGAGGTATACCAAGATTAATTCTCTGGTTCATATTTCGTCGACCAACCCTTCCTAATTCACATCTTTGTTGATTTTATTTATTTATTTTAATTCATTTTATTTTATTTATTTTAATTCCTGACATATGGATCCCTAGTTTGTTCAATATCCTCAAGACATAGTGAGCAAAGCGAGTCACTTCCTAGGGTTTATTAGTGGTATGATTCCGTGTGGCACACTAATCACTGTTGGACATGTAGTGTTTTTCTCCAAGCTGAATCTGCTTGCAGATTGGTGATCATATCGTATTCACTCATTGGGGCTTTCCACTTCTTAGTTCCATGCCCTTCAAGACCCACTAGTCACAAAGTCGCTAGTCATCACCAGTCTATGTTAGACCAGCTAGCCAAACTGGGATATACTGTCATTCGTCTTACTTTGGATGTGTCACAAATTCGCTAGTTACTAGTTTATGCTAGCTTCCTTGCAATTTCATGGCCAAGACGTACCACATTTTCTGGAATCTGCAAGGAGTAAGAGCATAATGGGGATATTACCGGAGATGGGCTAGTATAGCTTACATACCCCAATCGAGGGCAAGCAAATCCATGAGATGCTGCTGCCTGGTTACCAACGAGATATGCGAATTTGCGTGTGGACAGTTGCTTGTTTCTTATTTCGATTGATACAAGGTTTTTCGCACTAGTGGACTGGATAAATTGCTGAAATCTTCAGGAAATTTATTTTGTTGCTGGCAGCCATCATTTAGGTATGGAGTGTGCAATTTTGAGTAGATGATTTTTGTTTTAGCTGGTGACAATAGGTTTAGAGTATTCTTAATCGAACCTTTTATCTATTAAAAAAAATCAAACCTTCAAAAAAAGTACTGTAAAGTAGAAATTTTGGGTAGATATGCACCCTTCGAGTAATGCCTATCCTATGGTCCGGCTACTGCTGCCAGTTGAATTGAACATTTGAGCCACTATATGGCCTTTCAAGGCAGAAACTTGATACGCAATAAGAGATTGCTCAGCAAGTGTCAATCCACTGTGAATGGTTTTGAATTGAGCCTTGGCCACCAGGGACTTTAGCCATTTACACGTGTGCTTTGTCATGTAGCTAGACTTGATAGCCAAGTCCTCCTCGTAACAAGGGAACGACAACTTGGCATAATCCTACATGTGTCACCATACCCAAGTGTTGATTTCACTAGAGTTTCATCGTAAATCTCTGATTATACTTCTTCTCTCGACTGTCACAATGGGTGGACGAGCAAAAGAAGAAGAAACTCGACATTGGAAGTTATGTTGTTGGGTGCTAAAACACCTAAATATTGAGCTGAGTAAACAACTTGAATCCAATGAGGATATCAAGTGTGGGAAGGAACGAGCTGAAAATGAGATTGAAGAAGGGTTAAAGACAAAGTGTTTGGATTTGGAAGTTGAAGCAGACTTGATCAAGATGAGATGCACTCAAATTGATAGACAAGGTCCGGTGTCTAGAGGAGGAAAATGAAAAGATGGAATTTGATCTTAATCTCATCAGATTTTTTGGTTCAGGTTGACTACTGTCTATCATTTTATGTTTTTGATTAAAAAAGAGAATTAACAAAAAAGTACACCGTTGCCGGGGATCGAAGGACCCGGATCACCCGGGTGACAGGCGGGAATACTTACCACTATACTACAACGGCTTCGTGTGTTAAGTTTGGCAAGCAATTACTAACATTTATTTTGTACATCAATGGCACACGAAAAACGTCGTTTTGCGAGTTTGTTCTACCGGAAGGAGAGAAGCTTAAGGAAATCCCTTAAAAGCATGACGTTTATATGGTACTTGTTAATTATGTTCGTCTTTCATTAGGCGTAGTCAGCTCACGTAGTAGAAGACAAGCTTATAAACTTTTTCCAAAAATGGGGGTTGAATTTGGAGAGTCATATGGTGACGCGCTCGGCGAATTATTAGATAAGGTTCCACCTCTTGTCAGAGATATGCCGGTATTTGAGGTTTTTCCAATTCCAGTTCCCATCCAAAAAGACAAATTAATCAAGAAAACCTTGGGTACATAGTCCTCTCAACAACGCTGCTATAAAGTTTTTATTCAAAGAACCGCTCCTTGCGTAACTAATAGTCATCGCCTCTAGATATCACCTCTTTGCAGGTTGGCCGTAGCAGGATGGTATGCTCAAACTGAGATACGTAGCTTCCCTTAATGTCGCACAGAGGGGGGTAGGGCTAAGGGGGGGAAAAAAAGAGAGGAAAAAACCATGTCATGTTCAATTCATTTCTTACTAAAAACAAGATAGTGAAAGGATACACCAAATAGAACCTTCCAAAAACATGAAGAAGTTGTCAAAGTTAACAAGGAGTACCTGAACAACGCCATTGTCACAAAGGTTCTTTAATGCCATTAAGTATTTAGATTCCCCAATTCGGTCCAAGTAACGTCTGCAAAATGCCAATGTCGAGAAATTCTTGTTGATAGTTGCTAGCAGTTGCTTCACTCTAGGTAGCCTTAGTGGTATGTGCCCAGCATTGAAATTTTTCATGTAGTGACTGCATTCCAAATCTTCTCTAACATACCCTTTCCCTGCGATTTTAAGAGATAGATTTGCTTGCTTTAGTCAATAACAGCGATAAAAACCTGAACTTTTTAATACCATGGCTCAAGAGAATAGAGGTTACCCGTGGATCCAAAAGTTTCTATTGCAAAGAATTCGCCCTCCTCCATTTTCTTTTGTTCTCCTCCTTCCACAATTGGAACTGATTTACCAGCATGAATCTGATAACTTCCAATACTATGTCCATTCAAGTTTCGGATACTTTTCACTATGCAAAGAAAAATATACAGATGGTTAACAAAAAAGCATGACAATACTCCCACAGAAACAAAGCAACACAGAAAGAAAAAGCTTAACATTCCTAAACAAAAAACAAAAAACTGGTATAAAAAATCTTACCCGGGAATATCTTCCATTTATCTCCACTTCATATGACTCAATGACCTCTTGGATTGCAGCATCAGCATCACAAAGGCGTACATCTATTCCAGCTTCCTAAGCAAGAGATGATTAAAGAGTGAGAATAGAGAAATGCTTGCTAATTTATGAATCTCAAAATCATAACTCTTTTAAAAGTGGTCGCTATGCACTATGTAAAAGGCACTCCCATTCCTGCAAAGGCTAACATACCCACACGGCCACACCCAAACATAAACTTAAATTGCAACCAGCATTCCACATTGGTATCTCTAGAAATTTACCAACATTTTTGCAGCGTGACAATGATAAAATAAGAGGCATTATATGTTAAACTGCTAAGTAGACAAATTTTTAATGAAAACCCTATTGATTAAGGCCAACACTATGAGAGCAAGTCTGCGCAGGGAATACAAACTACCTTCACTCCAGTATTTGTTGCATCTTGTGTGGCCTTCAGAAGTGGATCGAACATCGGATTAAATGCCACTGTGAATGCACAATGGATTATATGTCCTGAACAAAGAAAAACACTAAAGTTCAGAAAGTTATTACTTATTAAAACCTAATACATAGCATCGACGGAAAAACAACACTCACGCTGCTAAGCCTACTACTTGAAAGACGCATAATAAAAACTTAGACAAATATTGGGCGGAACATGACTTGTATAGAATTTGTGTCATACCATCCACATGAGTACCAAAATCCAACTTCATACCATCATCATACTGAAGTACAGTCTTATCACCAGAATTGGGAGTCCAATGAGCTGCAACCCTGTAATATAATCGATGAAGCTTAAAACAAAAAGCACGCACTGAGATGTATATCAAAAGGTTGAAGGAAAAAGCTTTACCAATTTAGTGAGCAACCTGTAGGGAAGGCAATGCCTGCTTGCAGACCATTCTCAGAAATTAACTTACGAACTGTATTCTCCAAAGTTTCACACATATCAATCATTGGCATTCCAGGCTTTATAATACTCCTCATGTATTTGCGAACTTAATAAAGTTAAACGGAAGATCAGAAATGTAGGAAAAAAAACATCGTCTTCCTATTCAGATTCATGGAGTATAGATAAACGTGATAACATTGTTCGAGAACATCTATGTTCTACATATTATCAAAAACAGAAGAAATATGATGTTTAACTATTCTACAAATCCCTAAATGAAGAAAAGTGCAACCTGTCGGTGAACTTCAGCTGCCTGGCGAACAGCATTGTAGATAGGTTTTTCAAGGCGTTCCATTTCCCTCTATTCTTCAGAAGTAGTTCTCCACAGGTTACTAATAGCAAAAAGGAAATCAAGAAAGATAAATCCCACAAAAGTAATAAGATGTGTGAAACTAATTTAGAAGAGAAAGTGCTTTTTAAATATCCAATTCAAATTTTTATTTTTTTGACAGGGCTTCTGATTTTTGGTGGGACACCAAATTTACAGTACCATAATTAATTTGTTTAGAAAGATAGCTCAAGTGTGGATAGAAAATGCGCATAATCTTAAGAAACTAACCACTTACTCGTCTTTATAATCTTGAATTTCGCCTTCAGGAAAATCCTCAGATGGGAAAAGTTCAACTACAGGGATGGATGGTGGATCAGTCTGCTGAAGGGGCTCTTTCTTTTTTCTGTAAATGAAAAAGTGTTAAGGAGACAGTTTCACATTAAGATAGAGAAACTTCAATGCATTGTTATAATTATAAATAAGTGCTTACTTGCTTTTCTTTTTCTTTTTTTTCTTCTTGGTAATTTCTGCAAAAATATTGAAGGGTATGAGTACACCAAATAATTACAGAAACTGGTAACAGAATACAATTACTCAATGTATAATCTCAGAGGATCTACAAGAGAGCTCTATACTGGAGAGAGCATTTTTGCGTGTATAGAACAAAAATATTTTTAGATGTCCAGGGCAATGTCCGCAAAACTGTTTCTTAAAAGGAAAAAAAAAAGGATAAGAAAGAGCAATTACTTACTAACTACTGCATGATTTAGAGTCGGATTGTCAAAGTTACAAATTTAGGACTATTCAAAAAATTTTTTTTTAAAGAAACAACTGAGTGAGATAAAGCAGCAGCATAATCTAAACCCATCAGATAGCATATTCCTTTAATTAGACAACATTCTATAGCCACATATTTTGGTTTGATTAGCATAAAAAAGTTACTAAACCCTTCCCAGGTTCCGTCCAAATGATTTTTCCTGAAGGCATTAGTGACATAAATAGCTTGACAAACAAGCAGACAATCTAAAAGTACGTGCTTCATTCCATGTAACTTCCTGATATTTCAAACGCAGAGAAAATAACAGAAGGTAGAAACATGCAAAAAACAGTAATTACGTTTAGAACAGGGGAAAGCAGAAATCAAAGCACGATAATGTCCGACTTATCCTTTGAAACTAACCTTGTGATTCATTTCCTGCTGGCTCATCCCCTTGCTCACTGTCGTCCTCTTTCTTTTCAGGAGGCGAAATTCCCTTACCATTGCTATCTTGAGACTGCAAATTCTACTTATTTCAGAAAAACAGTTCCAGATATTTTCACTTACAGAATTAAGGTTCTCTTTATAAGACAGTCTTTTAGATGAATCATATTTATACATAAACTTGAAGGCAACTTGGAGTTTTAATTGAGACCAAAGAATGCAATAAATGCGCAATTAGCATAGAGCGCAAACTTGTGGATCTGCTCACATCCTAGTCTAAAGAAACAGGAGCAATGTTTATTTAGAGAAACAATTCTGTGACAATAAGCCAATAACAGCTTCAGCCACAAGATAACGACAAAAACAGAAGAACATAATATGCATGAAACGAATTCCTATAGAATTGTTTCTCGTTAGTTACATTCTACAGTCACGTAAGTTGGTAAGTGTACGAGATACTCAACTAAGTAAGTTAATAACTTTGACAGTCTTCATCACTCTGTTGGATACCGTGTTAACTATATAACTTATATGATTGCTGCACGGTCTTGGTTGCATTTATAAATCAAAATACAAAGAGGGAATGATCGTGTACGGATCACTTCTTAGTTCTCAATCCCAGTATCTACCATACACTCTTCTTTACAAAGAAAATAAAAATAACCACATACATACCGAGACATGATTATCATCGCCTTGCTGATCATTGTTAATTTGAAGGCTTTTCAATTGATCAGAAACCCCAGCATTTCCCTCTACCTCAACAGCTTGAGAGTCAGTCCCAGTCCCTACCATACTTAAAGATTCTTCCTTTCCTCTTTACTTTCTGCTTACTGAAAATTATTTTGGTCAGAACTACAATATAGGCAAGAAGTTACATTTAAATTGAATAAAAAAATCTACTATGACCAAGTATCGCAACACAGAACCTGTTTATATACTGTTATAATCCAGAAATCAACCGGATACGAATAAATTAACAGGACAGTCTCACAAAGGTCCGAATAATACTAAACCCTATCTAAACAATAAAACCTATAATCAATATTTTCATTAAAAAAATTTTTTGCCATTAGTGGAAAAAAAACCCAACAGATTATTGAATCGCAATACAATCAATAGCGTATATCAGATTAATGCTTAATCTTACATAAAGATTGTTTTAGTTCATCGAGTAAAATAGAGTTGAAAATCCAAGCGATGAAAATATTTATAAAACCCTAGGAGAGATTGTACATATAAAAAGTCAAGCAAACAGCTTAATGGAGACGGAAGGTACACAGAGAAATAGATAAGAGGAGGTATTACCTTGTTCTGCTAGCTGAGCGGTGGTGGTTGTTGTGATGGTGATGGTGGTGGTGGTGGGTTTTAGGGGAGTTGCAGGCGCTAGAGAGAATTACTAGAATACCCATGTTCAGAAACCTGGTAAAAAAAAATAAAAAAAATAGCGCCGTTGCCGGAAAAATCATCAGTGGTTATTGTCTAGGTAAAGTTAAACATGGAAAACATAGGAGGGTTGGCTTTGCCAGACATGGCATATCAACTAAAGTTTGTCGAGATTAAATATCTTAAAGGAAGTGTCAATGAACTAAAGTTGCTAGCGATTTTGTTCAAGCATGCCATGGTCTTGGAGAAAAGTGGTATTATGCATCCTTTGTACCAAGGAAGAATTGAAACAAAGGAGAGAGAAATGGAGAAATTTTATGAAATGCTTCTAACACCTGGCTTAATTGGGGTATACCCAGATTAATTGGGGTATACCTAATGAGACAAAACCTAGGTCATTTAGAAGTAAAACAGGCAACCCCTTAACCATGTATTTTCTAAATACCCTTGTTTAATTAACTCTAAAAAATCTGATTAGGTTAATTAATTGAGTTTAGATTAATTAATTGAGTAGATTAAAACTTATGAATTTAAGTTATGAAATTTTGTGCTTGATTGAACTTATGTGGGAAGATTTTTGATGAATTTTTTTTGTTTTAAAGATATTTTTATCAACTGAAATGAAAGCACACTACCCAATGATTGATATGTGTGAAATGAAAGCACACTAACTCCAATATACTTTCAAGAGAATCAACTAGACAGTTAGACTCAACCTTAATAAAAGTATATCAAAGAGTTATATCTCAATTTCTCAATTCAATCCGCAATCAAACAAATAAGAATTTGCGAGCCTGATTGAATACAATAGAAATAACTTGAACGGTACCAAAGACCAATGTTCAAGGATCAATCAATTTCAATCAACAACCAAAGGTTGGATTTACCAATTGATCGATTCAACGCACAACCTGTGATATTTCAATTATATAACAAAATATAATGCGGAAAAGAAATAACACAGACACCATAAGTTTTGTTAACGAGGAAACCGCAAATGCAGAAAACCCCCGGGACCTAGTCCAGATTTGAACACCATGTTGTATTAAGCCGTTACAGACACTAGCCTACTACAAAGCTAACTTCGGTCTGGAATGCAGTTGAACACTAATCAATCTCACACTGATTCAAGGTAAAGTCGTGCTCCTTACGTCTCTGATCCCAGCAGGATACTACGCACTTGATTCCCTCAGCTGATCTCATCCACAACCAAGAGTTTCTACGACCCAAAGTCGAAGACTTGATAAACAAATCTGTATCATACAGAAAAGTCTATTTAATAAATAAATCTGTCTCCCACAGATATACGTACGAGTTTTTATTCCGTCTTTTGATAAATCAAGGTGAACAGGAACCAATTATATTGATAACCCGGACTTATATTCCCGAAGAACAGCCTAAAATTATCAATCACCTCACAATAATCTTAATCGATTAATGAAACAAGATATTGTGGAATCACAAACGATGAGACGAAGGTGTTTGTGACTACTTTTCTATCTTGCCTATCGGAGATATAAATCTCAAGCCAATCTTACGATTGTACTCAATCACGATAGAAACAGTAAGATCAGATCACATAACTACAGAGAAAATAGTTGGGTTTGGCTTCACAATCCCAAGAAAGTCTTTAAGTCGTTAACCTACAGGGTTTCGTGAAAAACCTAAGGTTAAAAGAGAATCGACTCTAGATTATACAACTAGTATCACACAGAAGTTGTGGGGATTAGGTTTCCCAGTTGCTAGAGTTCTCCTTTATATTGATTTCAAATCAGGGTTTGCAATCTAAGTTACCTTGGTAACAAAGCATTCAATATTCACCGTTAGATGAAAACCTGATTATATTCAAGATAATATCTTCCAACCGTTAGATCGAACTTAGCTTTTTATACACAAATGAAATGTAACTTCATTTAGGTTTGAGTAACCGTACTTAAACGTGTACACTTAGTCGGTTCAACAATAGTTAACCAATGGTTAGCCATATGAGCACTTTCATATCAACCTTATTCATCTTTACCATAACTAGTTCAAATGACTCAAATGAACTAGTTAGAGATATGTTCAATTGCTTAGATATCATAGAAGTATACAAGACACAATTGAAGAAAAATCGATTTTGATTCACTCGAATCAATTCATGAACATTATAGCCACGGTTTTCAAAGATTGCATTCCTTATTATATAAATGTTTTAGTTCATGAACAAATCGATTTTAGATAGTAACCTCCTTAAGTATGTAAACGGGTACGCATACTTAAGTAACCGGATTGAGCTTGTTTTTCACTTCCAAACTCCAGCAGAAATTCACGGACGTGAAACTTCGACCAGTATGCGTACGGGTACGCATACTTACCTAGATTTCCAACAACCGACAGTACGCGTACGGGTACGCATACTTTGGGTTCCCGGTTTTAGACTTTTACACAAATGTGAGAACACACTATGTTTATATACAAACATGGTACTTGTTCTAAACTCTCATTTCAATCATTGAAACTTTATTAGAGGATGTTAAAATAGTTGTTATTCACAAACTATTTTCATCAAATCGATTTTCAAGTTATTGAAATAATCAACAAGACTTTCGTCACGAGTAAAGATGAACTTGGCTAAAGCAAAATCTTACCAACACATATTTCGAGAAATAGATAAGCGAGATAGACTCGGATCGAAATAGCAAATGTGTATAATTGAAGTCTATATAGCAATACGACTTTTGTCTCAAATAGGAGATAAAATAGATAGACTTTTGAGTGATAAATAAGTTCAAGTCTCCACATACCTTTTGTTGATGAAGTTCCACAAGTTCACTTTAGTAGTTCTTCGTCTTCAATCAATGAACACCGTGGAGTCTAAGGCTCAACTACACTTACTATCCTAATCCGAGACTTAGCTATAAGTAGACTAGAAATCAAGACTTATAGTTTTGGAAACTAAACTTGACAAACAAGCTTGAGATAGCAACGCTTGCCAGTTCGACTGAGCAGTGCTCCAACAGAAACATCCTTAAAAGACGACAATAGCTGTCTCACACAAACTATTAGCTTATAAGTAATTTTCAAGTGATCGAATGATCAATACGAAACATTCTGAGTCTACATCAAATGATTGCCTCACACAAATCATGTAAGATGTTACAAGGCGATTTTCACATGATCATCTTTTGATTCATTATTTAGTTTCCAACAAATAAATTGTTTCCAACTAAACTCGTTAAGAATAATGATGAACGTAGTTAAAGCAAAAAGTTTTCCAACACATATTTTTAGAAAGATATAAGTGAGTTAAACTCAGCTCGAAATATCAAATGTGTATAATGTAAAAGTCTATATAGCTATACGACTTAGTCTCAATAGGAGATAAAATAGAATAAACTTCTGAGTGATAGATGAGTTTAAGTCTCCATATACCTTTTGTTGATGAAGTTCCTCCAAGATCTCCTCAGTAGATCTTTGTCTTCAATCGATGAACATCGTGAAGTCTAAAGCTCAACTACACATTATATCCTAATCCGAGACATAGCTATAAGTATACTAGAAATCAAGACTTATAGTTTTGATCACCTAAACTTGACAAACAAGCTTGAGATAACAACACTTGCGAGTTCGACCGAGCAGTGCTCTAACAAATGGAGAGATAAGAAAACGGAGGATCCCCTTATATCTAACCTCTAGAAGGTTTATATGTTTTGCATGGGTAGCCATTGCGTGTGATAAAGGTGCTAGTCGCACTAATGCAGCAACATCTATTGGAAAAAAGACTTGTATATTCTCGACCAAAGACCTTAGACATAACAAGTAATTATCTTTTTTACTATTTTTTCTTCATGAAATGAACGAGGTCATCCAAAATAACTATATTATCCTGAATATATCTCCCAGGTACATTGGCATCTTGGAAAGAGTTGCCTAACATTGATTTAATTTTGTTGACTATTATTTTCGAGATAACTTTGTAACAACTGCTGCATAGGCTGATGGGGCTAATTAAAGTCAACTGGTGAAGACGGATTGTTAATCTTTAAATTAAGCCTAAGAGCATCTTCAATGGGAACCTGGTGTGAATCCTACATGTAACCCTTTTTTCACGGATGTTAAACCACAATTCCCTTGATTTAAGGAGGTGAAAAAAAATCATCTCCAACCATGAAACTTTTAGCTTATTATTTAATACAAAATCTATTAGTTGAAAATAATTAATAGTTAATCCTAGCCTTAGATATTGGTGATTAGGATGTTCACATCCTCTAAGGTAACCTCTAAAACTAGAGGATGACTTTGAGGATGTTTAGATAACTACCATCCACGTAATTTTCACATTCTTTTTTAACATTGCCGTTGGAGAAAGATTTTTGTCAAAAACTAGAGAAATCCTGTGTGGCCTAATTAATAGGAAGTTGAGGATGTGCCGTTGGAGATGCTTTAAGAAAATGTGGTTCATTTCTCAGAGGAGATCTTTGGAATCAAAGAAAGATTTGACCATGTTCTAAACATCCACCTCTATCAGTTCCATGTTTTGCTTATAAAGCCCATGTTGAAATCAACTCGATCCCAGTGCAGTCCGTGAAGTTATCTGCTTAATAGTATTATTGTGGGAATATTATAAATACCCTCCATTTTTGTTAACCTTGCACAAATACCCCTTAAGGGTAAAAAATAATTTTTTTGGAGTCAACTTGAGAAAGTTGCTTCCACTTTTTGTATAAAGTTGTGTCCATTTCTGGAAGCAATTTGTGCTAGTTGCGTCCACTTCTGAAAGCAACTTGTGCTAGTTGCTTCTACTTTTCAGAAGGTAGGAGTATTTTTAAAAATTGAATAAGGATATATTTTAATAGGCGAATTTTAAGGAGTATTTAAATAATGTTCCCTAGTGTATTTGGCTTCTTGTAGGGCCACCAGACTGAATAGTTTTTTGTTCTCCTCCCAAGTGACATAAGCGTCAATAACGAAAGTTGCATTCTTGGAATGGGTTGGATGTAGAGCTAATATGAGTCCATAGGATCCAACATCATTCCATTGACCATTGTTAAGTTTGAGAGCATATATGTAATCGTAGTGTTTCCTTCCGTTCAGTGTTCACAGAACTGTGTGTTTTTATCAAGACTCTTAACATGGTCTCTCTAGTGTTTTGGGCATAGAAGTCTTTTTGAACCTATGACAAAACTGTAATTCCCTTAATTAAAAAATATCTTGTTTCTTTTTGAGTTGTCATTCCTTCTTTTTGATCGTCATTCACTTGCTGGAAATGGATGTTATTATTTTCGCAGTTGTCCAGGGCCATGCATGACATAAATATAGAACGCGCGATTGGGGGATATCAAAACTAATTGGGGGAAATAAATTACTTCCCCCAACCAATAGTGTCTGCTAAGGGGTGTTTTTGAGGAAAAAAAATACTAAAATACCCTTCCCTCAAAATAAAAATAAAAAAACTTAAAATCAAAAAACAAAATCATATCCCCCATTTCCATCTTCACTTCTTATTAATCTCTTTTAGGGTTAGAGCTTTGAAACATAAATATTCCGTATTCCCTTTCAAATTCTAAATTTTCCCCATTCCCTTTCAAATTCTCTTCTCCTTCTCTGCCAGCTCCTCACTTTGAAAACGATTTTTTTTTTTACATTTGGAAGTGATGAAGACCATGTCGGTAGTGATGAAGACCATGCCGGAAGTGATGAAGACCATGCCGGTAGTGATGAAGACCATGTCGATTTTTTTTTTACATCGCCAGAAGTGATGAAGACCATGCCGGAAAATTGTGCCGGCATGCTTGGTATCTAACATTCAATGCCGTAACTAAATGCCGGCATGCTCGATAGAAATCTATCAATGCCGGTAGTCAAGTGAAAAAAAAATCAATTTTCTGGATACTTTACATCATGTGCCGGCAAAGAAATTTAAGCAACATACTATACCGTTAGTAGTACCGGCATGCTCGAGAATTAACTAACTGTGCCGGCAGTGGACTGATCAAAACCAGAAAAAATTCAAAACCTGGTCGAACACAGCCGGGAGGGGCTACTCCCCCCGGACCCCCTGGAAAACATCTATGAAAATTTCCAGCAAATGTCGGCATGGATGAACGATCGACAACAACGCCGGCACACTGTGTTGGTGTGTCGGCATTGATATAACTATGAATACCATGCCGGCTTGAATTTCAAAATTAGGGATAAGCTCGGTGCTGACATGGACGTGGTATGAATACCATGCCGGTATTGCTGCTTCCGGCATTGTATTCATACCACGTCCATGCCGGCACCGAGCTTTTTCAGCTGCAAAAATGGTGGATTCAAAGAAAAAAAATCAATTTTTCAACCTCTTAGCGACAATTCTCTCTTCACCAAAAAAAGTTCCCTCAATTTTTTCCCCTCCTTCTACTCTCACCTCACCTCACTCACCCAAATACAAATAAAACTACACACTAATCATTTATCAAATAATCTTATGAATTTACTAATTATAATTAATCACTAAACCTGATTAGTGAGGGGTAGATTAGGTATTAGGTAAAATACTTAGATAAGAGGTGACCCTGATTTGATATTTGGATCCGGTTTTTGTCCTTTTCCCCTATCCCCAATTAGTTTTAGTATCCCAATAACGCGTTCTAAATATACTTCCCTATCAAGTTTTTACTACCATCATTATATTTGTCTAATAATTTCATCTCTTGTCTCGGCTTATATAAATGGTAACATCCATAACCTCCTTTTCCTTCCAAAAAAGAAAAAAAAAATCAAAATTAAAATCCTTCATTTCCATATACTTGGAATTAAGTTTATTTAGTTATAATGGCAAGAGTTTTCCGCATTGAGCTTGAACTAGCTGCCAGTACTGTCATGGGTTTCACTCTGCTGCTCCCCTTGTTACTCAATTGCTCTCAAGCGTTTGCCCAAATCTCACCGGAAGATTATCTAGCTCCACACAATGCAGCTCGAGCTAACGTTAACGTTGAACCCATGATATGGGAGGATAATGTTGCAGCATACGCCAGTGAGTACGCTAACAAGAGATCCTGGGACTGCAATCTTGTTCATTCTACTGGTGGTCCGTACGGTGAGAACCTTGCAAAGAATGATTACGCAGATCTATCTGTAGGAGATGCCGTTAACATGTGGGTGTCCGAGATGAGTAATTATGACTACGAATCAAACTCATGCCAAGGAGGACAATGCTTGCACTACACACAGGTGGTTTGGGCTGACAGTGTTCGTCTAGGGTGTGCGAGTGTAGCTTGTGTTGCTGGTGGTACCTTTGTCATTTGCAGCTATGATCCTCAAGGCAACTGGGTCGGACAACGTCCTTACTAAACATATTGCATGATAGATATGTGATCGTCATTGGATTTGATCAGAGGATTTTTCTTTATTTATGGAAAATATAATATGAGTTAATATTCATTTTTTTTATTATTTTGTTCAAAATTTACTGTACTAAAGTACTAAATTCTTATATACTAGTACATTTTTCGCAACTACGTATGCTGAACCCACAGGGCCACAAGATTCCTGCACCATATACCATCCCAAATGTTGACAATGCTATTGCAATTTAATATTGGCACATTGAATTACTGCTATCTACCAGACAGTTGTATAAAATGATGTGACAATTCCTTCTGATCATAACTACGAAAAAAGCACTTCCAAAATGGAATATCCAGAAAATGTCGGTTGCTGCTCCAAAGAGCTAACCAGTGATCAAACGAGTTAAGCAAAAGAGAGGAAGGACCATTTCCCATTCTGTAATCATGGAAATGAAACCCTGAGACAACTAGTCTTAGCTATAAACTTTGGGACGTCGGTCCGTCCTCTATAACTAGGTGGCTCCCCCATTGTACATGGAGTTACTATTGTTGTCGTCTAAAGGACCTGCATTTACAAACATGGCAGCTGAAAACTGTTTCCTGTGACAGTGATCTACTATATTATAACTCAAATGTACTTTTTGGGTAGATTGGCAAAATTAGTCACAATGGTGTTCATAAATTCATTTTCATCCTTCATAAATTCTACTTTTTCATAAATGAAATTCGTATTTGGAGGAACAAATTTCACAAAAGAGAGCCTTTCCTTGTGCAAAACCAGTTTTTATACATATGAAAGTGTTACAGATGCTAAAGTCATAAGAAAGCCTGAAATCAAAAACCGCTCCAAACCTTTTTGTGAGGAACTGAAACTAGACATCTTTGTCAGATGTTACAGGTGTACTACTGCCGCTCCTCTTGGAAGAGCACCATTGCCCTGTAATGCTCCTGCCCATGAACTTCCCTGCCTTCATGATGCCTCTCCTAACTGCACCAAGTCCACTCCCTACTGTTCCAACTCCAGTGCCAATCCCAGTCCCTACAATCCCAACCCCTGAGCCAACGGCATCAATTGTGCTACCGACCGCACCTGCATCTTTCAATTTTCTTCTCTCTTCAATAATCCTTGTTTCTTCTTCAAAGGCTGCTATCTGCTCTCCTTTGCTGAATTCGTAGTAAACGACCTTGATTGGTATAGTGCCTCTATCTTTCTCGTTTTTAAATCTTAGCATGTCAAGTGATGGTAGCAATCTGAGGCTTATCTCTTTTGGATTTCCTGGTTCCAAATCATTCAAAGGTAATTTTGCTATCCCAAATCGCTCATCTCGCGTAACATTCCTGTCATAAACCTCAATGATAAGCCATTGTGTTTCTCTGTCTTCAACAATCACCTCAAATGTTTGATTCCACACAGGATTGCGGTTGTTGGGGATGGCCTTTGTCTTAACCTTGAATAGAGGCCGAATGTACGCAACTGCATAAGGATCAATTACACCAATCCAGTCTACATTCTTCAGGTCATTGGCTTTGAGTACGGTTACTGAGAGCTTCCCCTGCGGTTTAAGCTCCAAATCACTTGTATCGGCAGGCATACCGCCAATTGGAATGACAATCCTATAGGGCCACTGAAGCATATCTGTGACGATCGTATTTATGGCACAATCGATCATAGCTGAAAGTCCAGGTATTGCTGCTAAGTTCCCTCCAAGTGCCTTTAATTTGTAATCAATCCTAGGTTCTGGCTCTGCCAGTAATGCAACAGCAACAGCAGAAATGCAGGGTATATCTTCGGTGAGCTGAAAGATAACACGTAAAACGGCGAAAACCCGAAGATCATTTAATTCTCGGGATATTGAAGGGGGAAGTGCTGCTTCAACTGCAAGAATGATGCTCAAGTCGCCAATATACTGGAAGTCAATATCCATTGTTATTTGGCCTTTGTTAAGGCTCTGAACACGAATGCCTCCGATTCTAGGTGCGACATGCCAAAGCCACAATTTACTGAATTTCATAGAAGTGATCCCTGGAGGGAGATATTTTTCGGGTAATCGTTCAACAGATTGAAATATGTTGTTTATTGCCGTTGCATCACCTATATAAGGCCACGTTTTACTTAGTTGCGTGTTCAGCCATTTCACCTGTTCATACTCAGGGAAGGATATCCATTCAGGATAGTAGTCACCACAAATCTTTTTTACGTCATCTCTACCAATGGATCCAAGAAATGATATATCAACCGCCTTAGCTACACGATTGATGCTTCTACGACCCATCATATGACTCCAGCCTGCCATTAAAGCAATTCCAAATAGTATCCCAATAATCAGTTCTGAGTACACCATCTTAACTATCTTCTTCTTCGTGTTCTTCTCAAGATCAAGTTATTGACTTAAGTTTGAAGATTAATTAAAAAGAAAAAGAGGCATTTTTGAAGAACCAGCTGAAACTGAAGGAAGGTGGAATAAAAGAAGTCAAATGGGCACGTCCATTACTTGCACCTACCAACAAACGACCTTTTCTTTTTGAATACGTGCAACTGATTATTTTTATTTTTTTATTTTTGACACAATGCAAGTGATTATTACATCATAAATAAATCGTCAAAATTAGAGTGTATCTGCTTGGACAATTAAGTGGCAAGTGCATAGGTTCCAGAAAGTAGAGAAGTTCATAACATGAGTTGTTTTGATTTTGGGGGGTTGACTTATAAACATTCGATCCTTGGACATCTCGTTACCAAAAACTAAAAAGGAAGCTGAACGAGATAATAAGAAGAAAAGAAACCGTATTAAATCAGCCAAAATCATGCAGACAAGAAATCTATCTAATCTAATGACTTAAAAGGCCTAGACAAATAAAACTCCCATGTTGAACGTTGAGGAAACCCTCGCTTCTTATTGGCCGAAATAATTTTTTTTTTGAGTTTTGTGAAACGAGCGTTCTGATGAGGACACTTGGCAACGTATGATTGGTTTAGAAATTACAAACTCAAAAGGAAAACTAAACTTTCCGTGTTTGGAATTTTATGGAAGTCCAAATTCAATTCGGAAGACGAGTACCTACCATATTATGACTTTTTTTTCTTCCAAATTAATACATAAAGGGGAAAAAAAAACATATACCTTCTGCGAAAATAAAAGGAAAAATAAATAAAATCCACACATATTTTCTCCACTTATTAATGAACGCGCAATTGGGGGATATAAATTACTATCCCCATCCAATAGTGTTTGCTAAGGGGTGTTTTTTCGGGGCGGAAATTCGAAACTACCCTTTAGAAAAAATAAAATCTAAATCAAACATAAATATTCCCCACTTCCTTTCAAATTCTAAATATTCCCCACTCCTTTTCAAATTCTCTTCTCCTTCTCTTCCAGCTCCTCATTTTGAAAACGATTTTTTTTTCAACCTCGGAAGTGATGAAGACCATGCCGAAAATGAGGAAGACTATGCCGGATTTTGTAACTGATTTACTCTCGGCATTGTAGTCAAATAGTTGAGTATGCCGACGTCTTGGAAGGGTGGTTCTTCTTTGAACAAATATTCGTAATTTTGTCTATGTTACTCTTTACTTTGATGTATGGGTTGTTTTGTACCTTGGTATGGAGAAGTTAGTTGGCAATATCAGTATGTGTGGTTTGTTTCTTCTCTTGTTAAAGAGGAGCTTATGCGCATAGGTGCGAGCTCGTTAGTTGACTCTTTCAGTCAGGAATCATTTGTTTCACGGCTTTGTAAGACAGTGTCAGATTTAACTTTGACTGTTCAGGTGATATCAAACTTGGTAATAGCGAAGGAAACTACATAATGGAGGGGTTTCATTGTTTGAGACTTGGGGTTCTTAACTGCATTTCATGTGATATTATTTTGTTACAAGGAAGATGATTCTGGAGGCTGCTGTACTTACAACAGTGGTGGTTGTAAAGATTTACTATGTACACAACCTTGGGAGGCTAAGAGAGGATTTAAACTTTGTTGGACCTTTCCTGTTCGTACTCTTATGATGACTACATCCGGCGTCATTTTTAGTATGGACACCATAGCGTTTTCGTATGCTGGCATAGAATATGTTTGAAGACTATGCCGGTATGCTTTGCCGGTTTTGTTTTTTCTTCTTTTAGTCTATGCCGGCTATTTTTGTAACTCAATTTCTTTTTCTGGCTAGATTTTTATCATTCCCGGAATTGTACTTAAATAGTCGAGCATGCCGGCATTGTTTACCGGTATTGTTTTTATTTTCAAATCAATGCCGGCATAGGAAAACTGAGTAATCAAATAGATTTTCATTGCCGGCTGGAGTTGCTTTCCTCTTTTGATGGAACATAGTCAGATTCGTCCCATCTTCCTCTGGGATTTCTCTTGTTCACGGGATCCACGAACTTTATTTCTACTGGTTTCTTCTTTCAGGATACCTAGAATCTTTGCCAGGTTTCTTATCAAGCTCTCCATCATGAGAAGTTTCAACTTTACTTTTACTCTTGCTCTGGGAACCCTACAATTGGTTAAATGGAGAAGCTTCAACTTTACTTCTACTCTTGCTCTGGTTACATGTGCAAGATATGTAAGAAGGGAGTTAGAATAGAGAAACAAGGGTAAATAAAATGGAATCCGTAGGAATCGATAAAATAAATAACGAAGACGATAACAAAGGGTTGAGAGCACTCCTAACATAGAATTAGAAGACAGTAAGATAGGAAATCAAGTAAAGAAGGATTGCACAGTGAAGGATACCAACATTAGGGAGCCAATAAAATGCCAAATCATTGGTTTAGAAGACGAAATTTTGCTTTACATGAAAAGCTAAGTTTTCACAGAATATTCATGACATATGAAGAAGTAAAGCTAAGAACTAAACCTAAAGGATACACGGTAATACAAATAAAGGATACAAAAAGGCCTAACCAGACATGATAAGAATGGGAAGAGTATTTTGTTTATCTCTATTCTCTACTTTGTTCTTCTGATGACTCTATGAATGAGGTCCACTAGATCCCGTCTTGCATAATAGTTATACAGTAGAGCTTACGTATAGAAGCCGATAAGACAATGATGATGACGGTACTGCCAATGGAGCAGCAACGATTAGAAAAATTGAGAGACTTCCTACTGGTTATTCCAATCATCATTGATGAAGATTGAAGATTGCCTAGTACTCAACGCTCTCTAGTTTTTTTTTGGGGTCTGATGATTATAACTGCCGGCATGCTCGATAATTTATTTTCTATGCCGGCCGTATACTTAACAATCACCTCTTTTTTCTATTAAATTTGATTTGATAGAACTGCCGGCATTGTTGGACGGCAAATACACAAAACCGGCAGAGTCTACCGGCTTGCTCGATAAATCACCCACAATGCCGGCACTGAAAGTGTTAGTACCCATGTTCTGTGCATTTTGCAATTGGTTCCGGCATTGTAATACAGGCTTAAGCTATGCCGATAGTATATCCAGAAGAATATAATCTGGTAGGTAAAAATGTGCCGGCATTGCTGATATATGTTTATTTGTTGCGTGCAGGTATGATGGAGATGGGTACGTCTATCTATTCTTACTATTATTTTCACTTCTTAGTAAAAGCACCAGAGTGAAGTACATTTTGTTTTCTCAGTAAAGAACAAGCACAGAAGTATGAGTGCATTTTGTTTCGTTAGTAAATGTTGAAAGTCCTCCCTAAACGTGAGTTTATTTACAATTTCGCCGTTCCATCCACAAATCCATCATCTCTGACAAGCAAAGTTGTATAGCTGCAACCCAAAGCCATCGAAAGACAAATAATTTTAGGACCCAAAGACAAAATAGCTTTTAGACTATTCTGTTGTTGTACACAACGGCTCTTACAAAAATTAACAGTCAAGAAATTTTAAATCATAGATGCGACAAATGCTTGCATCGCGTGCTGTAGCTTCCAGTTAATATGAGTTACGCTATGCTGCAGAATGGTTCATGGTTTGCGTATTAAAGATGGAAAAGCAACATATGTTTCCCGCTTATAATAACCCATCATTAAAATTGTATATATGTGTAGCCCAAAGCCTGCTCTTACAATATAAGTTGTTATCAACTCATCTAAATCCCAAGCCTACTCTTACAATATAAGTTGTTCCGCATCCCTTTTGTTCATCTCCATTCAAACATTCATAATGCCTAGGTTGAGAACTAACCAAGTGAAATAGAGTTCAGTATGCCTAAATATTTTCAAATTCAATAAGCACTTCATCCACTATGCAGAAAACATAAAACAAAGTCGAATAGCTAACAATTCATAGTCAGGAAAGAAGTAAAGCTAGAGGGAAATTTCTGGGAATTGAATTAATCAGTCTCTGGTACATAGCCGTGTGAAGTAAGGGGAAGCTCTGTGGCAAGAAATCATAGTCATAAATAACAAACATAAAACTTGGTAGAGTTTTAAAAAAAGACAAGAAAATGAAAAATAAATTCAGAAAAGCAAAAGAGTACTGCTGTAGAAATAATATTTGCTTTTGCATTTTAGTAACTTGACAACCTGCTGCTTACTGCTTTCATATTTTAACTTGTTAAGCCGGAAAAGCACTGCCGGCATGCCCGATATAAACCCTACAATACCGGCACAAGAGAGAAATCTTAAAAGTCTTGCCAAGTTTAAAAAACCCAATACCGGCATAGTTAACTGACAAGTACTCAATGTCGGAACACACTGCTGGCAATCTCGATAAATAACCTGCAATGCCGGAATTCAAAGTTGGGAGTACAGGTAAAAAGTACCTATGGTGCCGGCATTATGAGAGAGCTCGGTCAGCTCTTATGAACTCAATCTATTGAAGAAAATGCACGAAAACCCCATAAGAATGTCAGTTTTTATTATTTCAGTCCGAGTCATTATAAAAGTTCAATCTTCTACATAACAAGTCAACATTTTCATTAATAATTTGCGGCATGCTGCCTCCAAATGATTTGTAAATACTAGATTGGATGAGAGCACGATGAAACTGGAACCAATATTGCTTGAAAATGGATACTAGATCAAAACTGGAGGACCAATCAGAATCAACCATGTCCTCGTTTGAAATTCATGTACGTTTAACGAGTACTACATAAACAACAGAGCAAGTACGTGATCTTTCTTGTTTTGTTTTGGAACAGTATTTTTAAGGTTCTGCCGGCATGGACAGAACTATGAAGACTGTGCCGGTAAGCAGGTTGCCGGCATGGTATTCATACTTCAGCCACGCCAGCACTCTGGTTTTCAGGTGTGACAATGGCAAATGTAAGATCAGATGAAAACTACACATACATGCAACTCTTGTTTCTTGATGACTTGAAGATTTAGAGACATCTCTTTGCTCACTATCATCACTCATTTTAACCAAACAAAATTTCCTTCTACTCTCCCCCGAATGAAGTGATTATGATTTATGTTAATCATCATCAAACTAATCTATTAACTTAACTAATTACAATTAGTTTACTAAACCTGATTAGTGAAGGGTGGATTAGGAATTAGTTAAAATACATAGATAAGGGGTGACCCTGGTTTGATATTTAAATCCTGTTTTTGTCCTCTTCCTCTATCCCCAATTAATATAAGTATCCCCCAATTGCGCGTTCTTATTAATGCATCGAGACGGGAAGGGATAACAATAAATCAAAAATATATCGTCACGGGGCGGGGCGGAGCCCCACACCAAATCTGAAAGAAGAAGAAAATGCTCGTGCTACTAATCTAGTCTAATTGATACAGAGTCTCCACAAAACGCGAGTCCAGATTTACCGAGCATTATTTGCTAAGCGAAAGCATTTACATCAGTTGACTGTGTCTGTTAAGTGCACGTTATATAATTGGGCACTACAAACTAAGTTGTTTGAAGTATTTTCAATTTCTACTCTTATATGTAATTCGAAAACCGTAATGGGTACGAGCTATCCATGTTAGCTTCTTTTTTCCTGATTTCTCACTACTTTGGTTAGAGTCTCTCTTAACTTGAATTTTCCTTTTCGTAAAAATAATTTATTTGCAAGAGGTAAACACACACATCAGAGAAGAAAAACAAAAAAGAAAAGAAATGAATGAATAATGCTACTTGAGGTTTTAATTTCAAAACCCTGTTATAGCAAGTAAACAGAGACGCATGGAGAGTACAATTTGAAAAAGCGGGGGTCTAACAACCACACCCAATATTTCGCTTAGCAATCTGTATGGACTAACTCAAATATACTTTCAAGAGAATCAGCTAGACAATCAGACTAAATCTTAAGAAAAGTATATCCAAGAGTTATATCTCAGTTTCTTAATGTAATCAACAAATCAAACAGATACAAATCCGTGAGCCTGATTATTATAAGAAACAACTTGGACGGTATCAAAAACCAATATCCAAGTGTCAATCAATTTAATCAACAACCAAAGGTTGGATTAACAATTGATTGAACTTACGCACAACCTGTGATATTTCAATTATATAGAAAATATAATGCGGAAAAGAAATAACACAGACACCAGAAATTTTGTTAACGAGGAAACCGCAAATGCAGAAAACCCCCGGACCTAGTCCAGATTTGAACACCACACTTTATTAAGCCGCTACAGACACTAGCCCACTCCAAGTTAACTTCGGACTGGAATGTAGTTGAGCCCTAACCAATCTCACACTGATCAAGGTACAGTCGAGTTCCTTACGCCTCTAGAACCACTCCGGATTCTGCGCACTTGATTCCCTTAATTAGCTGATCTCACCCACAACTAAGAGTTGCTACGACCCAAAGTCGAAGACTTGATATACCAATCTGTCTCACACAGAAAATTCTATTGAATAGATAAATCTGTCTCCCACAGAAATACCTAAAAGTTTTGTTCTGTGTTTTGATAAATCAAGGTGAACAGGAACCAATTGATATACCGGACTTATATTCCCGAAGAACATCCTAGAAATATCAATCACCTCACAATAATCTTAATCGTATGGTAGCGAAACAAGATATTGTGGAATCACAAACGATGAGACGAAGATGTTTGTGACTACTTTTTATCTTGCCTATCGGAGATTAAATCTCGAGAAAATCTTAGAGAAGATAGTACTCAATACGATAGAAAACAGCAAGATTAGAACACGCAACTACAGAGAAAATAGTTGGGTCTGGCTTCACAATCCCAATGAAGTCTTCAAGTCGTTAACCTACAGGATTTCGTGAAAAACCTAAGGTTAAAGGAGAATCGACTCTAGTCGCAACTAGTATCACACAGGAGGTGTGGGGATTAGGTTTCCCAGTTGCTAGAGTTCTTCTTTATATAGTCTTATAATCAGGGTTTGCAATCAATGTTACCTTGGTAACAAAGCATTCAATATTCACTGTTAGATGAAAACCTGATTAGACTCAAGCTAATATCTTTCAACCGTTAGATCGAACTTAGCTTGTTACACACAAATGAAAAGTGACTTCATTTAGATATGGGTAACCGTACCTAAACATGTACACCTTGTTGGCTCAACAATAGTTAACCAAAGTTAGCCATATGAACACTTTCATATCAACCATATTCATCTTAACCATAACTAGTTCAAATGACTCAAATGAAACTACTTCTAGAGTTGTTCAATTGTTTTTATACTCATAGAAGTATACAAGACACAATTGAAGCAAAATCGATTTTGATTCAATCGAATCAATTCGTGAACATTATAGCCACGGTTTGCAAAAGATTGCATTCCTTATTATATTAATGTATTAGTTCATGAACAAACCGATTTTAGAACATAACCTACTCAAGTATGCAAACGGGTACGCATACCTAAGTGGACGGACCAAGTTTGGGTTCGCCAGTATGCGAACGGGTACGCATACCTTCTAAAATCAGTTGAATTTCCGGAACTTGAAACTCATGCCAGTACGCATACGAGTATGCATACCATGGTTCCCGGACTTGGAATATCTTTCACAAATTAGCATACAAGTACGCATACTGTGCTATATCCAATCATGTTTATTTGTTCTAAACTCTCATTTCTATCATTGAAACATTCTTGGAAGATGACAATAGCTGCCTCACACAAACTATTAGCTTCAAACTAATTTTCAAGTGATCGAATGATCAATACGAAACATTCTGAGTCTACATCAAATAACTGTCTCACACAAATCATGTAAGATGTTACAAGGCGATTTTCATATGATCATCTTTTGACTTTCGTCAAGAATATAAGATGAACTTGGTTAAAGAGAAAACTTACCAACACATATTCCGAGAAATATGTAAGCGAGTTAAACTCAACTGGAAATATCAAATGTGTATAATCGAAGTGTATATATCTATACGACTTTTGTATCAAATGGGAGATAGAGTAGATATACTTTTGAGTGATGGATGAGTTCAAGTCTCCACATACCTTTTGTTGATAAAGTTCCACAAGATCCCCTTAGTAGTTCTTCGTCTTCATTCGATGAACGCCGTGAAGTCTAATGCTTAACTACACTTTCAATCCTAATCTGAGACTTAGCTATAAGTATACTAGAAATCAAGACTTATAGTTTTGGTAACTAAACTTGACAACAAGCTTGAGATAGCAACGCTTGCGAGTTCGACCGAGCAGTGCTCTAAAAATCTCCCCCTTTGTCAATTTTAGTGATAAAACTATCAATACATATGGATTACAAAATAAATAAACTTTGTAGCTTCTCATCCAAATGCTTGATTTCCTTGGTTCTTCAACATTACTCGAAATCTTCGTCACTTCCAAGTACTCCAGTGATTCTGAACGTGTTCAACTCAGCATCATAGTTGTTGAAGATCCGTAGCTATAACAATGAGAAAACAGTAGCTCTCAATCATTGTTATACAGTGTCATAGTATCATTACACAGCATCAAAGTCCAATTGTATCACAAATGGTGATATGTATCACTCCCCCTTAGTCAATACTTCATCTCACATGAAAACCACTCCCCCTTACATAATGATCCGTAAACAATATGTATTTTTAGTGTGAACTACACATTAATTCTCCCCCCTTTTGTCAATATAAATTGGCAAAGGTACGAAAACTAGTGGGATCATAATGAAATTCTCATAGAGATACTTCATGACTAAAAGAGAACATATCATCTTTGTTTCGATGATTTCACATAGTCGAAACTTAGTGTATTAGTTAAGGAGTTTATAAAGATACAAGAAAACTCCTACAATATTCCACAGCCGTACTCCCCACAAATATTTGGCAATTAAGCACAAGTTCAATTAAGAACTCTCCCCCATAAAATGTCATTCCCGAAAGAACAACAAGAGTGACCTTACTTTTACAAGAAAAGAAGGATTTCTTTGGACATTAACAGATTACATGAAACATGAATTTGTATTAAAAAAAACTTAATTAAATTAACCACAAGAGAACCCATGATTAATTTAATCGGAAATGCTCAACATAAGAAAACTTACCGAGCCGCACAGTACTTACAAAGAAGTGGATCAGGAAAAGATCAATACTGCGGAATATTCATAGATTCATTATATTTTTTATCAATATTTGCATAAAGATATATAATAGACTTAATCTTTCCAATCAAAAGTTCATCTTATCTTCCATCAATATTTGCGTACTGACATAATAGGCTTAACTTTTGACATATATGGGACAATTATAGTTCACGGATGCAAACACATATATCCCATAAAAAAATTGCAATATATAAAACCAATAAAGATTAATACTGCAAAATCATCTTCCAAATAAACTTTAGAATTTAAATAAATAAATCTAAAAACATTGCAAGATGAAAAACGTTGGCAATAGCTATGTGTACTCACAATAATTGTTATTCCAAACCCTAGTTATCCTTATTAAAACACAAGAATAAATTCTCATAAGAAGTTTCCTAGACATAATAAAGACAACAAGCAAAAATCAAAAGACTCCTAAACCAACAAAACCGATCATGAACGGAAATCAAGGATCACTTCCAGAACCCCCACGAGTCTTGAGCCCTTTGAGCTTATGATTGACAACATCCACTTCTTCTTCAGAGAAGATATTCTCATTGAGAAGATATTTAACATGTGTCTTCATGAGAACAAGGTCGGAATTAACCTTTTTCAACTCAGATCTTAACACATCAAGACCCTTCATAGTATCAATGAGTTGTAGTTTTGTTTCCTCAAAGTATTTAAGAAAATCATGAACCACTTCAGCAGAAACCATATCCTCATTCTCAACATCCCGATGAGTATAGGCATAGTAGCATGAGGCATCAGGATTTTGATCATCATCTTCTACTAGGGTTCTTTTCTTTCTCCCTTTGGATTCGAAACCAATACCTTTATCAAGAAAACCTCTTGCAAAACCACCAGTGCGAGAAGTTGAAGACATTCTTAACAAAACGACAATAACCTAGAGTATGCGTACGTGACTCAATAGGTTTGGTATTTAAATGGTTTCTTAGGGACGGTAACTTTTAGGGTTCCAAAAGACAGTTTGTGACAAGTAAGTCATGGGTACCCGTACGAACACTATCCGAACCCAAACAAAAAACAAAAACAAGACGAAACATACCTTTTTACAAGGTAAGACAAAACAGTATAATTTTGTTACGTGAAGATTTTCTTTCACAATATTTTTGGCTCAATAAATTTTATATCTCCACAGAGAAACAATTTAGAGCACAAGAGTAGCAGGCAACATAGTTGCAACAACAACTTTTTCAAAAAAAACAAAAAACTATGAGATTCTCGAGATACAACCAATACTTAGGAAAAGTTGTCTGAACAATAGTGTAGCTATGGAGGATAAGAAAATAACTCAATTAATCAGAAAGCATTTTGCCAAAAGTATACCTAATTATTAGCAAATCTTACTCAATATGATTTTTATGAGCAAGCATTCAACCCTTGTGATTAGTTAGCACAAGTATAAGCCCTAAGCTCATTAAATGAATGGTGTTCACGATTGAGTCTTTTCTTTCTTCCAATTCTAGGAGAGAATCCTTTTTGATGTGAAAAATTATCGTAAAACTTGTTGTCATCAAAATATGAGACTAAGTTAGAATCCTTACCAGAAGAAGTTTGTATGTAGGATTTTGACAGCATGTTGATAAGATCCTTGTATCCTTCAATTATCAGATTAAAGTTGTCCTTCATATCTCCACTGTTTCTTCCATCTATAGGAACCTTTTTCACATCATGATCATCATTCTTCTCATTAGGTTGAGAGGGACCTTTCTGAAATCTCCTTGACCAAATTGTATTAAGGCTATAATTTGTCCGAACATTCGATGAGCAAATTGAACTGACCTTCCTGGAAGAATTCATAGGGTAAGTACTAAAACCAATAGGTTTAGACATCCGAATGTCAGTTACACCTTTGAGTATTAAATCTAAGGTGTATTGAAGTCAAACAATAGAATTGTCATTCAACCTAGATTTGCTTTTCCGTTCAACATGTCCTTTTGAATCACAAAAGAGACACACTTTCTGATCACCTGAGTGATTAGAGTGAACAGACTTAACATCATAGTTAAGAGATTTCTTCCTTCCGAACGATGTGAAGTTTCCTTGATTAGAGGAAGATACATGCACATCTTTTCCAATAAGAACGGATTTCGATTTTGCTTCTGGAACTAAATTTCTTATAGTTATGTCAGAAGCAGCTGGTATAGTGGACTCTTTAGAACATCCTTGAATAGAGAGTTTACTCAAAAGATGTTCAATTTCCAAGGCATCCTTTTTGAGTTTTTCCTCGAGTAAGGTTTGTGAAGAGCAAACTTCGGCGTTTTCCTCGCTAAGAGCCTTAAATTTAAAGTCACGATCTTTTACTATACCGATAAGAGCATTGACGTTGTTTTTCAACAGATTGATTCTATCAGCCTGGATTCTAACAAGATTTGGAATCGGTTTACTCTCTTTGGATGCATCCCTTTCTTCAACAGATTTAGACTAGTTCGAAAGGTAATCGAGGTAACACTTGTCAATGCAAGTCTGTTTAGATGGAACACTAGGTTCATCTATATTTGAGATTGACAAATCTTTCTCATTAATAGATTTCATAGAAACAGAGCTTTTGTTTCTTGTGATGCGTTTATCAGAGATAACACTATTGTCCATAGAGACAGATCGCTACAAACACAGACTTATGAGGTCTTAAACGTGTTTGCCTGCTCTGATACCAATTGAAAAAGCGGGGATCTAACAACCACACCCAATATTTCGCATAGCAATCTGTATGGACTAACTCCAATATACTTTCAAGAGAATCAACTAGACAGTCAGACTCAATCTTAAGAAAAGTATATCCAAGAGTTATATCTCAGTTTCTTAATGTAATCAGCAAATCAAACAGATAGAAATCCGTGAGCCTGATTATTATAAGAAACAACTTGGACGGTCCAAGTGTCAATCAATTTAATCAACAACCAAAGGTTGGATTCACAATTTATATTCGCAATTATATAGAAAATATAATGCGAAAAAGAAATAACAAAGACACAAGAAATTTTGTTAACGAGGAAACCGCAAAAGCAGAAAAACCCCGGGACCTAGTCCAGATTTGAACACCACACTGTATTAAGCCGCTACAGGCACTAGCCTACTCCAGGTTAACTTCGGACTGGAATGTAGTTGATCCCTAACCAATCTCACATTGATCAAGGTACAATCGCGTTCCTTACGCCTCTAGAACCACGCCGGATTCTGCGCAATTGATTCCCTTAGCTGATCTCACCCACAACTAAGAGTTCCTACGACCTAAAGTCGAAGACTTGATAAACCAATCTGTCTCACACACAAAAGTCTATTGAATAGATATATATGTCTCCCACATAAATACCTAGAAGTTTTTTTTCCGTCTTTTGATAAATCAAGGTGAACAGGAACCAATTGATATTCTGGACTTATATTCCCTAAGAACAACCAAGAAATATCAATCACCTCATAATAATCTTAATCGATGGTAGTGAAACAAGATATTGTGGAATCACAAACGATGAGACGAAGATGTTTGTGATTACTTTTTATCTTGCCTATCAGAGATTTAATCTCGAGCAAATCTTAGAGAAGATAGTACTCAATACGATAGAAAACAACAAGATCAGAACACGCAACTATGGAGAAAATAGTTGGGTCTGGCTTCACAATCCCAATGAAGTCTTCAAGTCGTTAACCTACATGGTTTCGTGAAAAATCTAAGGTTAAAGGAGAATCGACTCTAGTCGTAACTAGTATCACACATGAGGTGTGGGTATTAGGTTTCCCAGTTGCTATAGTTCTCCTTTATATAATCTTCAAATCAGGGTTTGCAATCAATATTACCTTGGTAACAAAGCATTCAATATTAACTGTTAGATGAAAACCTGATTAGACTCAAGCTAATATCTTTCAACCGTTAGATCGAACTTATCTTGTTACACACAAATGAACTCATTTAGATATGGGTAACCGTACCTAAACGTGTACACCTTGTTGGCTAAACAATAGTTAACCGAAGTTATCCATATGAACAATTTCATATCAACCATATTCATCTTAACCATAACTAGTTCAAATGACTCAAATGAAACTAGTTCTAGAATTGTTCAATTGTCTATATTCTCATAGAAGTATACACGACACAATTGAAGCAAAATTGATTTTGATTCACTTGAATCAATTCATGAAAATTATAGCCACGGTTTGCAAAAGATTGCATTCCTTATTATATAAATGTATTAGTTCATGAACAAACCGATTTTAGAACATAACCTACTCAAGTATGAAAACTGGTACGCATACCTAAGTGGCCGGACCAAGTTTGGGTTCGCAAGTATGCGAACGGGTATGCATACCTTCCAAAACTCAGTTGAATTTCCGGAACTTGAAACTTACCCTAGTACGCATACCGGTATGCATACTAAGTTCCCGGCCTTTCAATAACAACCTAGTACGCATACGGGTATGCATACCATGGTTCCCGAACTTGGAATATCTTTCACAAATTAGCATACTGAAAAAGTGGGGGTCTAACAATCTCACCCAATATTTCGCTTAGCAATCTGTATGGACTAACTCCAATATGCTTTTAAGAGAATCAACTACAAAGTCAGACTCAATATTAATAAAAAGTATATCAAAGAGTTATATCTCAATTTCTCGATTCAATCCCAACTCAAACAAATAAAAATCCGCGAGTCTGATTGAATACAAGAGAAATAAACTATAACGGTACCAAAGACCAATGTTCAAGGATCAATCAATTTCAATGAGCGACCAAAGGTTGGATTTACAAATTGATCGATGCAAACGCACAACCTGTGATATTTCAATTATATAACAAAATATAATGCGGAAAAGAAATAACACAGACACCATAAGTTTTGTTAACGAGGAAACCGCAAATGCAGAAAAACCCCGGGACCTAGTCCAGATTGAACACTACACTGTATTAAGCCGCTACAGACACTAGCCTACTACAAACTAACTTCGGTCTGGACTGTAGTCTAACCCCAATCAATCTCACACTGATACAAGGTACAGTTGCGCTCCTTATGTCTCTGATCCCAGCAGGAAACTACGCACTTGATTCCCTTAGCTAATCTTACCCATAACTAAGAGTTGCTATGACCCAAAGTCGAAGACTTTAATAAACAAATCTGTATTACACAGAAAAGTCTACAGGAATAGATAAATCTGTCTCCCACAGACATACCTACGAGTTTTGTTCCGTCTTTTGATAAATCAAGGTGAACAGGAACCAATCGATAACCCGGACTTATATTCCCGAAGAACAGCCTAGAATTATAAATCACCTCACAACAATCTTAATCGACTAGCGAAACAAGATATTGCGGAATCACAAACGATGAGACGAAGATGTTTGTGACTACTTTTCTATCTTGCCTATCGGAGAAATTAATCTCAAGCCAATCTTATGATTGCACTCAATCACGATAGAAACACCAAGATCAGACCACACAACTACAGAGAAAATAGTTGGGTTTGGATTCACAATCCAAATGAAGTCTTCAAGTCGTTAACCTACAGGGCATCGGTAGAAACCTAAGGTTAAAGGAGAATCGACTCTAGCTTATACAACAAGTATCACACAGGAGGTGTGGGGATTAGGTTTCCCAGTTGCTAGAGTTCTCCTTTATATAGTCTCCAAATCAGGGTTTGCAATCTAAGTTACCTTGGTAACAAAGCATTCAATATTCACCGTTAGATGAAAACCTGATTAGATTCAAGCTAATATCTTTCAACCGTTAGATCGAACTTAGCTTGTTATACACAAATAAAATGCACGTTCATTTAGGTTTGTGTAACCGTACCTAAACGTGTACACCTAGTTGGTTCAACGGTAGTTAACCAAATGGTCAGCCATATGAGCACTTTCAAATCAACCATATTCATCTTCACCATAACAGGTTCAAATGACTCAAAAGAACTAGTTAGAGATTGTTCAATTGCTTAGATCTCATATAAGTATACAAGACATAATCGAAGCAAAAACGATTTTGATTCACTCGAATCGATTCATGAACTTTATATCCACGGTTTGCAAATATGCATTCCTTAGTTTATATATGTATAAGTTCACGAATAAACCGTTTTTAGAACTAACCCACTCAAGTATGTATACCGGTACGCATACTTTAAGTACCCAAATTGAGTTTTTTTTCAGTTCACAAACTCCAGCAGAAATTCATGGACGTGAACTTCCGGCAGTACGCGTACAGGTACGCGGACTTTAGTTCCGGTTATCCTGAGCAGCAAAGTACGCATACTTTTGTTCAAGGATTTTGAACTTACACACGTATGAGTTCACATACAATATATCCTTTCAAGGTTATATATTCTAAACTCTCATTTCAATCATTGAAACATTCTTAGAGGATGTTAAATAGAGGTTATTCACACACTATTTTTCATCAAAGCAATTTTCAAGATATTGAAATAATCAAAATGACTTTCGTCACTTGTAAAGATGAACTTGGCCAAAACGAAAGCTTACCAACACATATTTCGATAAATAGATAAGCGAGATAAACTCGGCTCGAAATAACAAATATGTATAATCGAAGTCTATATTGCAATACGACTTTTATCTCAAGATAGGAGATAGAGTAGATAGACTTTTGAGTGATAGATAAGTTCAAGTCTCCACATACCTTTTAGTCGATGAAGGTCCACCAGTTCCTTAAGTAGTTCTTCGTCTTTGTATGATGAACGTCGTGGAGTCTAGAGCTCAACTACACTTTCTATCCTAGTCCGAGACTTAGCTATAAGTAGACTAGAAATCAATACTTATAGTTTTGGCAACTAAACTTGACAAACAAGCTTGAGATAGCAACGCTTGCGAGTTCGACCGAGTAGTGCTCTAACAATCTCCCCCTTTGTCAATTTTAGTGACAAAATTATCAATACATATGGAATACAAAATAAATAAACTTTGTAGCTTCTCTCCCTCATGCATGATCTTCTTGGTTCTTCAACATAACTTGAAATCTTCGTCACTTCCAAGTATTCCAATGATTCCAAAGATATTCAATGCAACATCATCGTTGTTGAAGATCCATAGCCATAACAATGAGAAAACAAAAGCTCTCAATCATTGTTAAACAGTGTCATAGTATTATTACACAACATCAAAGTTCAATCGTATCACAACTTCGACAATAATACTATGGTGATATGTATCACTCCCCCTTAGTCAATACTCAATCTCACATGGAAACCACTCCCCCTTACATAATGATCCGAAAACCATATGTGTTTGTAGTGTGAACTACACATTAATTCTCCCCCTTTTTGTCAATAAAATTGGCAAAGGTACGAAAACTAGTGGGATCCTAATAAAATTTCCATAGAGACATTTCATGACCAAAAGAAAGCACATATCAACTTTTTAGATGCAATCATATAGCCGAAACTAAATGCATTCATCAAGAAGTTTATAAAGATACAAGATAACCATACAATATTCCACAGCCACACTCCCCACAAAGATTTGGCAATTAAGCACAAGTTCAATATAGAACTCTCCCCCATAAAATGTCATTCCCGAAAGAACAACAAGAGCGACCTTACTTTCACAAGAAAAGAAGGATTTCTTTGGACAACAACAAACCATATAAGAATATGAATTTGTATCCAAAATACTCAATTAAATTAACCACGAGATAACCCATGATTAATTCAATCGGAAATGCTCAACATAAGAGAACTTACGGAGCCACACAGTATATACATAAAAAATATGAATCAGGGAAGATCAATACTGCGGAATAATCAAAGATTCATTCTATCTTTCATCACTATTTGCACAATGACATACAATAGACTTAATCTTTGTAAACAAAAGTTCATCCTTTCTTCCGTCAATATTTGCATAATGACATAAAAGGCTTAACTTTTGTTTGTCAAACTTTCATTCAATCTTTTATCAATACTTGCATATCGACATACGAATGACTTAACTTTTGACCATGTATAGGACAATCATAGTTCACGAACGCAAATACACATATCCCATAACAAATTGCAATATATCAAACCATAAAGATTAATACTGCAAAATCATCTTCCAAACCAACTTTAGAATTTAAATAAATAAATCTAAAAACATTGAAGATGAAAATGTTGGACATAGCTATGTATAATCACAAAACGGCTATTCCAAACTCTAGTTATTCTTCTTAAAAACACAAGAATAAAATTCTCATAAGAAGTTTTTCTAGACATTGAGACCTCTGAAAAATTCTTTATCGTCCCCGAACTCCTTGTCGTCAACAGCCATAGGAACATATGGTTCGTGAAGAAAAGAGTCAATTCCAACAAACCTTCTAGGCTGAAGATGTCGAACCAGGGCCTTCTAAATCTCAAGAGTTCTCAAAACAAAAGCCTTTATTTGCTGAATATCCTTTCTTGTCTCCTTCAACTCTTCAAGAACATCAAAAAACTTCTGAGAATTTGAAGGAACGGCCCTTGGCTTCCTCACATTCCTTCCTTTTCTTTTCAAAGTTGGAGGTATTGGAGATTTTTCTTTTTCTTTTATGATTGATGGCTTAACAATCATATTAACATCTTTTCCATCAGAAGACATGATGCTTGGAATATCCATATGATGGGTTTGTGAGAGGAAGTCACAAAAAGCTCAACAAGCAGTCTTTGGTTAAAAAGAGTTTCAGGGAATGAAAAGATATGTAGGGTTAGGAAACCTTTAAACACACAGGTTCGTGTACACACAACTCTCAACCCTATAAAAGGCAGAATTGTCTATTTTAACCCTCTTTTATTGATTAATCAGGAAAGTCCTTTCCAGTATCAATTAGATATGAAAAGTGGCATGAATTCCAGACTTTCAAAACACAGCAAAGCTAAGAAAAGAGAGAAAACAAAAACATTCTTTTCCTAAAGCCTGAGGTGTGCACAATCTTGTCTCTTTTGATCAGGCACATGAGACAAGACGCACCAAACAACGCAATCAAGTTGTGCTGCGGTGAACAACAATCTGTCCACCATGACCTCTTTGAACGGAATTCATTGAACCCCGTCTATCATAATGTTTAGACCATACTCTTTTCTATAGTGGTCTTGACAAATCATTGGAAACTAACTTCTTTGACGAAGATAAAATCTTACATACCTCTGTGGTCTTTTGAACAAGTTTGAGCTTGTTTGCTAATCGATTAGCTTTTCGTTGAAGTTAGTTGACATGCCTCAATTTGTGTTTATACTTGTAACACTTTGACAGTTCATGACCTTTGAACGAACAATAAGAGCATGTCAACCTGGAATATGACTTAGGCATCCGAGATGTGCAAGCTTCTAGACACATAGTGGAACCTGAAAAATTTGACAGAGAGTTTCAAACAGAAAGGTCAATTTGTTCTTCCAGATTGGTTGAGTTATCTTCTTAAAGAATATCGAGATTGATGTATGTATTGCTACAATTATCAAAATCAATATTTTCACAAAGAAGTGCAACACTTGACTTTTCGTCTTCATTAGAATCATAGTTGTCAAACATTTCATCAAGAGTTGCAACAAGACCTTTGTTCTCAGTGTATTTCTTTCGATTTGGACACTCATTTGCAAAATGACCAAAACCTTTACACTTAAAGCACTGTGGCATATCCTCGTCATCAGCCTCGTCATCATCCCTGTTTTTAGGAGGAATGCGATTGTGAGGTTTAACTGACGATTTGGGTTTGTCTCTGGAGAACCGTTTACTTCTCTTCAATAGAAGATCTCTAAACTGTCTTGTGATCAACGAAACTGACTTGTCAAGATCTTCATCTGATGAATCAGCCTCAGAAAGATCTGTAGCACCCCCAAAGCTAGCAGCTGACTAATCCAAGAGATTAACTAAATAAAGAGGCACTAAAAATCTAAATCAAATACTTAAACATTCAATTAAGAAATCTGCTACAAAAACTTAACCCAAGAACTAGCCCCGCTCAGAAAAATATATATACAAGAACTCCTCTCAATGATACATATACAATAGTCATTTGGTTTGTAAATAGATATACAACATGATAAACGTATCCGAAGTTAACCAACTAACGAACTCGATCCATGAAGCTTTCACTGCGAAACTCTGATCTGTCTCTGAAACTGAAAGTGGGAATGGGTGAGAACATCATCCCTAAAAGGGGTGCCCAGTAGGAATAACATTTAACTTTCAAGTAATCATTGGAAATGATTTGAAAACAATTCATGTTTTCCCTAGACACTAATACACAACCAATTTCACAGAGGTAAACAATCATGTATATGGAACTAACTCCTTCCAAACAATGTATAATATGGTGACTCGTCCCGCACCTAGATAGCTATATGGTGACTCGTCCCGCACCTAGTTATTGTATAAAAGCTCGAAAGTAAGTAGGTATAAATGAAGGAGCAGTATCCTATATACCATAGATGGAAATTCTCATTTTCCAAGCAATCAAATGGAAATTCTTATTTCCCAAACAATTCA
>JAJJMB010011474.1:517571-539968 GCA_023531105.1 Papaver atlanticum | reverse complement strand
CTCCTAAAACCATCACTTCATCTTCGATTCATCAAGTAACAGACTTTCTATGACTTAATCACGCAACTTCAACTCAATTCTTTGGAATTTCAAATCGACAAAGAATAAGAAAGAATAACAGAGAAAGAAGAAGAATGAAGAATAAGAAAGAAAGAAGGAAAGAAGATTTATCTTCTCGATCGGTGAAGATAAGACCAAGAGAAATACAAGGACACCCACTTGCTTTGATAAGGGCAGCCACAACATGCAAAAAGACTATTTTTCCCTTCTCACATAACTGATGATGTCTTCTTCATCTTTTATCTGATTGACACGTTCGAGTAGTCCATTCCGCGTAATTTTTCGAGATCTATCTAACGATACTAGTTTCGTATCTAAATCATTGTTAGATTAATTCCTATTAATTAACGTTCGTATTAAACTAGTCGAGTCATTAGCGGCTTAGTCGTCTCTTGATCATCTTTAGATCAACTCGTGATCGGTATAATAGCGTTGACGAGGTTGGGGGTCTTTACAAGATCATCCTCGGAGACGCAAGCACACAGGAGGTGTGGGGATTAGGTTTCCCAGTTGCTAGAGTTCTCCTTTATATAGTCTCCAAATCAGGGGTTGCAATCTAAGTTACCTTGGTAACAAAGCATTCAATATTCACCGTTAGATGAAAACCTGATTAGATTCAAGCTAATATCTTTCAACCGTTAGATCGAACTTATCTTGTTATACACAAATAAAATGCACGTTCATTTAGGTTTGTGTAACCGTACCTAAACGTGTACACTTAGTTGGTTCAACGGTAGTTAACCAAATGGTTAGCCATATGAGCACTTTCATATCAACCATATTCATCTTCACCATAACAGGTTCAAATGACTCAAAAGAACTAGTTATAGATTGTTCAATTGCTTAGATCTCATAGAAGTATACAAGACACAATCAAAGCAAAAACGATTTTGATTCACTTGAATCGATTCATGAACTTTATATCCACGGTTTGCAAATATGCATTCTTTAGTTTATATAAGTTTAAGTTCACGAATAAACCGTTTTTAGAACTAACCCACTCAAGTACGCATACTTAAGTACCCAATTTGAGTTTGTTTTCAGTTCACAAACTCCAGCAGAAATTCATGGGACGTGAACTTCCGGAAGTACGCGTACAGGTACGCGGACTTTAGTTCCGGTTATCCTTAGCAGCAAAGTACGCATACTTTGGTTCAAGGATTTTGGACTTACACACGTATGAGTTCACATATAATGTTTATATCCATTCAATGTTATATATTCTAAACTCTCATTTCAATCATTGAAACATTCTTAGAGGATGTTAAATACAGGTTATTCACACACTATTTTTTATCAAAGCGATTTTCAAGATATTGAAATAATCAACATGACTTTCGTCACTTGTAAAGATGAACTTGGCCAAAGCGAAAGCTTACCAACACATATTTCGAGAAATAGATAAGACAAATAAACTCGGCTCGAAATAGCAAATGTGTATAATCGAAGTCTATATAGCAATACGACTTTTGTCTCAAGATAGGAGATAGAGTAGATAGACTTTTGAGTGATAGATAAGTTCAAGTTTCCACATACCTTTTAGTCGATGAAGTTCGACCAGTTCCTTGAATAGTTCTTCGTCTTTGTATGATGAACGTCGTGGAGTCTAGAGCTCAACTACACTTTCTATCCTAGTTCGAGACTTAGCTATAAGTAGACTAGAAGTTAAGACTTATAGTTTTGGCAACTAAACTTGACAAACAAGCTTGAGATAGCAACGCTTGCGAGTTCGACTGAGCAGTGCTCTAACACATACAAGTACGCATACTGTGCTATATCCAATCATGGTTATTTTTTATAAACTCCCATTTCAATCATTGAAACATTCTTAGAAGCCGACAATAACTGTCTCACACAAACTATTAGCTTCAAAGCAATTTTCAAGTGATCGAATGATCAATACGAAACATTCCGAGTCTACATCAAATGACTGTCTCACACAAATCATGTAAGATGTTACAAGGCGATTTTCATATGATCATCTTTTGACTTTTGTCAAGAATATAAGATGAACTTGGTTAAAGTGAAAGCTTACCAACACATATTTTGAGAAATATGTAAGTGAGTTAAACTCAACTCGAAATATCAAATATGAGATAGAGTATATAGACTTTTGAGTGATAGATGAGTTCAATTCTCCACATACCTTTTGTTGATGAAGTTCCACAAGCTCCCTTTAGTAGTTCTTCGTCTTCATTTGATGAACGCCGTGAAGTCTAATGCTCAACTACACTTTCTATCCTAATCCGAGACTTAGCTATAAGTAGACTAGAAATCAAGACTTAAAGTTTTGGCAACTAAACTTGACAACAAGCTTGAGATAGCAACGCTTGCGAGTTCGACCAAGCAGTGCTCTAACACAATTCAATTTTTTTCCAAACTCTAAAATTTAAATCGCAAACAAGTAATACCTTCAAACAATTTTGTGCTACAATTTAGTCTAGTCAACAATCGAAAAAATTAGGTAAGAAATCAACCACAATCGTGTTGAATATGGAATAACATTTCAGTTGCAATATGGTGGTGCATATGAAGAGAGCGAAGTGCTAGAGTATTTGAAAATAAAAAGAAAATTTTGGTAAGCCTCGATCATTAAAAACGTTTAATTACAAGCTTTCGTTTGTGCTGAATCAAACACAAGAATGTTAGGTCTAAAGGCGAATATGGTGATAGCTTTATGGGACTCTTTATTCCAACCTTCATAAGCTTGTTCTTTGTTGTCTTGGGTTGCCGATTTTCCCTTTTCTTCCCTTTACTTTTTTGTTCCCACTTGTATTCATTGAGTTAAGGTATCCCTCTTAAGTAACTCTCGTTTCAGCGAATCTTCTCTTTGACCGATCAAAAAAAAAAAAGTACGTTTGATTTTTCAATCCATAGAGTTGACTTTCTAGCTTTGGTAGTTAAATCCGAAATTGGAATTATGGAGAAAATATTTACTGTACTTCTTTGGAGAGTTATTTTCCGGATTACATAATTTACATTTGGCAAATGATTCACAAAGATTTTAAGTCTCTTATTTAGATTTTTCAATGTTGTGATGTCCATATGAAAACTTGTCACATATGTTCTTTTTCTTATAGAAAGAAAAAGTTTATCGATATGCTAATTGTTTACAAAGTCTCCAAAAAGGCGTGCCAAATCTACCGAGTGTTATTTAGAAGAGGTTAAAACACACGTTAAAGAAGAAAATCAAAGAAAAAAAAAGAATGAATAGTGTTACTTAAGGTCTTGACTGCAAAACCCTATTATAGCAAGTAAACTGAGACGGATGGAGTACAATTCAAATATTTTCTAAACTCTAAATTTTAAATCACAAACAAGTACAAACAATTTGGTGTTACAATTAGGGTTTTACAAGAACCGACTTACCAAACCGAATCTGTCTGTACCGGATAAAATCGTGGGTATTTAAACTGAACCCGTCTGTATCGGCTTGGTATCCGGTTATAAATCTAAAAATCCAATATAGATAGTTCGGTTTACGGGTTTGATGTGAAAACCGACCGAACCCATCCGGAGTAAACCTATAATAAATTCGTTGATGTAAATTAATCCTAGCCCTCCAATTTTTGATACCCTGGAAACTAAAAGACCTAGTTTATTCTAATTTCTATATCTTACTCAGTTAATCTCTCATCTAGAGTTTTTCTTCTTCTTCGTCAGTTCTTCAGCTTCTCTCAAAGTCCCATCTGATTGAATCTCACTCTCAAAGTCTCACCAGTTCTTCTTCTTTGACTCAACAACTACTCATCAACAATTACTTCTTCACCAATAGCCCAATACAAATCGAAAACATCAGACACAGAAGAATCTTCATCTTCGAGGTGGATTAGGAGTGGCTACCAATTATCTTGCAGAAATAAAAAAAATTCTTGTGCCAGTGACTGGGATATCCTGAATAAGGTTCTGTCAGTGTGTATACAATCAGACTCTCAAGCAGGTATAAAAAAAATTCATCAGTCGAAATCTCTCGTGGTTCGCAATCTCATGCTAGAATAAAATTTGTAATAGTCTGAGAAAAAATGAGTCCATACATGGTTATATTTTTTTTCTGCAGATATGTTAGCAAAGAAATATGGAGGTTTAAAACGGGGGAGGTTATTATGTATGGATCCATACCTAATTTCTTATCTAGTCTAGCGTGGCCTTACTAGAAATATTATAGATTTTGTTAGTTCTTTTGGGTTTTTTTTCCAGTTAGATTTCTTCTGTTAAGGCTTTTGTATTTCCTAGGTTTCTCTGTAAGGCTTAGTCTAGTCTTAACCCAAGATTCAACTTTCTTAGGGAGCCACATCACCAAAATTCAGCTTCCAACCGTTATAGGGAGTAACAATTCAAGAAACAGACGCCAAAAGGTTAGTTGTCCGACGCCAAATGGTTGGGCGTCTAGCTGGAAATGCCAAATGGTTGGGCGTGTAATCAAAATAAATGGACTGGCGTCTCCTGTTCGACTAAAAACATCCAGACAACTTCCTTTCCCCATTTCTGTTCTCTTTGTTCTTCCCTCTTTCAAAACTTAGATTTTGCATGGATCAATTCACCTGATTTCTATAGGTTTTTCATCCGAAATTCACAAGGGGTTTTGGTGCTTGGATTACGGTTCGCCTGGTTGTATTTTCAAATATTTTCATCCACAAACAAACTCAAGGTAAGATGAAGATTTTTTTTTTTTTTTTGATGTTCACTGATGTAGTTTAAGGATTTGAAAGAAACTTGTGTTGAATATGATCTTGTGTAGGTGTTGAATGCTACAATCCGAATTGTTAACTGAGAATTGAATAAATCATGAAGTTAGGGCTTAATTAGACGCCAAATAATATGTTGGTCGATGCCAAATGATTAGGCGTCTCAATGGATCTTTTAGAGAATAGTCTCTCAGACGCTAATTAGTTTGGCATTTTTGGAAATTTTGGGACGCCAAACTGGATGGCGTCCCAGTGTTGATTTCATCTCATCACACTCAACGAAAATGTTGAACGCTCAGTGGAATCACAGGTTTAGACCACGATTTTGAGGTGTGAAAGTTGAATATTGGATCTCATTAGACAAAGCCTAGGGGGTAAGCTCTCTGAGTCGTAAATTTGTCAGTTTTGGTGATTAATGCAATTTTATGAAGTAAAAAAAAAAAAAAAAAACTTCGTCTTCAACTATAAACTAGGCATATGTAAAATTTGGTTGTATGAATGATCATTGAATATATGGCATGTACAAATATATTACCGGTGAAAAACTAACTGGAAATACTGAAATAATCTTGTAAAAAAACATATGGTAGGTACATTTTTTGGTTAGACCTTGAACAGGGTTAACTCGTACTGAAACCCGAACCCGATCGACCTGAATCGGGGCGGTTTAAACCGGATCAAAGATATGTCAGGCGAGGTTCGCTTTAAATTATAACACCGAGGTACTAGTGGGTCGGTTGATGATTTTAGGTGAAACACGAACCAACCGATCCATGTGCAGCTCTAGTTATAATTTAGTCTAGTCAACAATCATCAAAACTAGGTAAGAAATCAGCCTCAATCGTGTCGATTATGGGACAACATTCTGGTTGCAATACAATGGAGCATATGAAGAGAGCGAAATGCACGAGACTTTGTAAATAAACAGAAAAGTTTTGTAAAGCGTTTTTTTTAGCCAAATCAAACACAAGGGCATTAAGTCTAAAGGCGGATTACAGTGATAGCTTTATGAGACTCTTTTTTCTAGCCTTTCTGAACTTGTTTTTTTGTTGTCTTGCGTTTCCGAATTTCTCTTCGCTTCCTTTTTCTTTGTTGTTCCCGATTGTATTCATTGGGTTAAAGTACCCCTCTTAAGTACATCTCGTTTCAACGAATCTTCTCTTTGACCAATAAAAAAAATGCATTTGACTGTTCAATCCTGGGAGTTGACTTTCAAGCTTCGGTATTGAAATTCAAAATTGGAATTATAGAAGAAAATACTTATTGTACTTCTTTGGAGAGTCATTTTCCGGATTACAAAATTTACATTTGGCAAAGGATTCATAAAGATTTTAAGTCCCTTATTTATATTTTTTTTAATGCTCTAATATCCATAAAAAGTTGTCACATGTGTTCTCGTTCTTCAATGAAAGAAGTTATCGATACGCTAATTGTTTACAAAGTCTCCAAAAAGGTGGGCCAAATCTACTGAGCATTATTTACAAGACGTAAAAACACACATTAGAGAAGAAAAAAAAAACACAATGCTACTTAAGGTCTTGACTCCAATACCCTCTTATAAAAAGTGAATAGAGACGGATAGAATACAATTCATATCTTTTCCAAACTCCTAATTTTAAATTACAAACAAGTAATGATGTTACAATTTAATCTAGTCAACAAAACTATGCTTATATGAGCACTTTCAAAATGCAAGCCGACTGAAAATATGATCGAATTTAGTCATAATCTGAAGTAATTCTTTTTTAACTATATTTCAAATATTTCAAGACCCTTATCAGTTATGAGCCGATAAAATTCGTTTCAATTTTAATTTGATTTAATGGTAATGGAAGACGAATTTGACCTGTTTAGATCGAATTGATGATATTTAAAATTACCAAATCAATTCTAAAAATAATGATCAAATTCGATCCAATTTGATCAATTGGGATGAATTTGAAATTAAAAGCGGTGTTAAAAAACGTGGATGACATTGAACAAAATACCAACCCTGTAAAAGAAGGCTGAATTAAGACAAATTGATGACTTCCCTTAGTTATGAGATTCCTTTAAGTGAGTTCCCATTTTTGGTTCATTTTTGTAATTGCTTTAACCGCTAAATTTATTTAAAGGTGGATCATGATTCATTTTTTGTGTTATTGCTTTAACATTCCAGTGATCATCTGTGCAGATTATCATTGGACCTATTGACAGTTTAGGATACCAACCTACTCTATTAACTGGTAAAGGAAGTGATCGATATAGATGAGCTCCTTTGTAAAGGAAGTGATCGATACGGATTAGCTCCCCAAATCTTCGCAACAACAACATGGAAAAACTTTGTAAAAACAAAGTGAGTCATGTGCCCAACACGTTGTCCTTAAGACATTAACGCCCGACTACACTCAAGAGTAATTATGTATCCCTCAAAAGACGGATGCCTCCAGGATAAAAACACCATACTACACCTACTAGTAGTATATGTAATAGATGCTCAACTTACCTACTAGTAGTATATGTAATAGATGCTCAACTTGATGAGCTTGGCAACTCCGAAAAAACCGTCAAGGAAAATCATGAAAGCTTAAGAAAACAAATAGAAAAATATTTTCTTTAGGTTTCTGTAAAAAAATATTTTCTCTTGGATTTCAATAGGTTGATAAAAGCTTGTTTATATAATCTCCTATTACAACTTAAGAAGATGATTTCTCTGATGTGGGACTAATAAGTTTATATAGTTAATTAAAACAACTTAAGAAGTGGATACTCTCCGACGTGGGACTTATAAGTTTTTCATTCACAAACTAACACAATAAATTATTTATTTTCTTAAAATCTTTAAAATTCATTTTTTTTAATTATTGTTTTCCAACATTTTTACACATTAATCAAATAAAATTAAAGGAATTTGTGTGACAAAATTCATTACACTCTTTAGGTGTCTTACAATTCTACCAATTCTGTTTTTATACATTTGTAAAGAGCTACACATCTTAATCGAATTACATGGACCATCCACCCAATGGATTGGACATCCATACAAGGCCACTCTTTATTATACCTAACACTTTTTTTTGAAAGAAATAATAGCATTATGCGGTTATGCCAGTATCATTCATTTATAGCGAGTAGTGCTAGGGACGGACCAATAGAAGTGGACCGATTTGGTCCACCTTCCCTCCACAATAGGATTTGGTATGAGGTTTTTTAAAACCTGAGTGAAATTACAAAACAACATCCAATTGTTAGATTTTGATTGTCCATAATTGCTACTCCAATTTTGCTACTGTAGTGGTGTTGGTTCCGAAGTCATTTTTAATTTATTCCTACAAATATTAATGCGTTATTAATCTCTTCTTATCATGTTGCCATGTTGGTGTTGACATGTCGTCTATCTCATTTTTGTCCCACCTAATTCTTGTGCAATCTAAGGCATCTTTTCCAGCGGGCAAAACAAATTAAGCCAAGAACTACAGAAGTCCTGCGGTTGATGGTTATCCTACTTTTCCCCTTCTTTCTGCTTATGAGTTATGACTGCATGTCTTTGGCAAGTTTTCATTAATACTCAACTCCTATGCAGACAGGTATGGAACATGGTCATCTGTTTTTCGTTTCTAGATCACTCGTGGGTTCAAGCTCATATTCGAAAATACGTAAAAATCAAATACTTCTGCACTAAAAACAAAAGCGCAGTGAAAAGCGAAATGGCGGAGAAAATGGAAATGACAAAAATGAAATGAAACTGAATGCTAGTTGTCATCATGCAGTATGCCACGCAAACATAATTATCAGCAACCATCCAAAACCTTCATTTGGAACCTATTGAACCATTGAATGATTCTAGCTAACTAACGCAAATTTAATTATGTTGGTGAATATCCCAAAGATGACTTACACTCATTCTCGCTATTACTCTCTAGCTAGCATATACATATATATACAACCCTTTAAGTACATTGAGACACAACGAAAAGAAACCAAAGAGATCCTAGAGACCGAGAAATGGATGTTGAAAGTGGAATCCCATGTATTGATTTCAGTAAAGATCCACCAGATTTAGTAGAAGGAAGTGATGGATGAAAGAGTTTATGTAAACAAGTTAGAGAAGCTTGTGAAAATTATGGGTGTTTTCAAGTAGTGTATGATCAAGTTCCAGTGAAACTACATGAAGAACTTCTTATGGAATTGAAAGAAATGTTTGATCTTCCAGATGAGACTAAAGAGAAAAATGTTAGTTCGAAACCTTACCATGGTTACATAGGAAAGGCTAAAGAGGTCCCTTTGTATGAAAGTCTAGGCGTCCATAATGCACCCAACCTTGATCAGGTTGAAGCCTTCACCAACCTTATGTGGCCTAACGGAAACCCTGCTTTCTGGTAACTTTCAATTCTCGGTCTCCTCAGTTTAAAATTCATGTGCCTAATTGACCAGTCTACATAGGATAATTTAACTGGCTAGCTAAATATTCAAAACAAGGTGTTGGCGTCGAAACAAACTAGCTTCAAATAGTTTTATTAACATTTGCACTAATCCATATTCAACTATTATTCACTTTGATAATTTGATCTTATGTATTGTACAGCCAAACTCTGAACTCCATGGCCAAAAGGATACAAGAACTTGAAGGAATTGTTCGTAAAATGATTCTTCAGAACTTAGGAGTTGAAAATTATTATGATCCGCATATTGAGAACAACGATAGTGTTTTTCGTGTCATGAAGTACAAAGCTCCCAATAGTGATGATTCGGCTGTTGGTCTCCTTGCTCATGAGGATAAAAACATCATAACAATCTTATATCAAGATATACAAGGACTTGAACTCCTCTCTAAAGAAGGACAATGGTTTCGAGTGTTACCAAAACCTGGTACATTCACAGTTTTTGCAGGTGAAGCTCTTATGGTAAGATTCCCGCTTCTAATGTGGATGATTGTCACACCAACTTCAACTTATGTACGAGATTCAGTTTAATCATAATATCTTCGCATTGGTTACTCGCATTACATGTACACTCCTAATTGCAAATTTAGTGTATTGTTTTTTGTTTTGTTTTTTGATCGTTCAATAGAATAGATTAAAATGCACACAAGCCGTGTACGGGCGGAGACAACAGACAAAGAGCGAAAATCCAACAAACAAAAAGCAAAGCTAAACAAAGGAAAATCTAAGAATACAAAAAATGTCAACAAAAGAAGACACATCTTGCAAAACCTAAAAATCAAAGAGCAACTTGCAGACTACAATGTGGATCACTGCCTAATAACAGTTATCCCTTGCCAACATCTTTTATTGTTAAATCATTGTGGTTTTTTGCGAGATCGTTGAACATTTCTTCACGGTTAGCCTTCACAGGTGAAAATTCTAACCCCATAAAGATCCATAATCCACGAGCTTATATACCGAGACTTTATTAGGAGCTTTAGATTTAGGAAGTTTTTTCTTTTTTGAACTCGAAAGAGTACCATTGGGGAACATACCTTTCATACTCAATTTCATACCAATTCCAATAATTGGCTTGGACAATGACGGCTTTGCGGAGCTTACCTTTGCATCTTTCAAAACTAACTGGGAAGAGGCTACCTCTTCTCTTCTTCTTCTTCTTCTTCTTCTTCGATACCATGAAACCTGTTATGGGATTCAAAACCAGGGGGAATAACGGGATCAAAAGATGAGGTGCTTTCACCATCCGCATCCGGTTGAATAGCGGGGTTCTGTGAGTGCTTTTCTTTTTTATTTTTACTGGTGCCTTTCTTTTTTTTGAAAGAAACCCACTCACCAAGGACCTTTTCTTGTTCAACAGCTTCTTCATTGCTTGCACTTTCAATCCCAACTGACCTAGGAGCATCATCCCCTTGCCCGCTAGACAAATCTTCTGACTTACCATCTGCCCCAAAGATTTTAGACCTTCTCATATAACATTTTGAAGGATTTGGGGAAACCATTTCCAGAACTCCAACAATTCCATCTCCATTCTCATTAGGTACCTGCAATAATATGCTTTGATCAACAGTTTCAACACTGTTTTTCTCCATAGCAGCACCATCTTTATCATTCACCCCAAAGTTTTGTTCTTTAGTCTTCTCCATTCCTTGCATACTGTTATACTTTTTAGAAGCCCACATCTTCTTTGTGACTTTGTTAGTAGTTGTGCATTTTCCGTTGGAATGACCAAAAGAAACAGGAGATGAGCATCTTGGTGGCTTCCAAGTGTATTCAACCTTCACTTCAAAATCTTTCCCATCAAAAGAAACAGGAATACTAGCAGGATAATCAAAATCGACTTTAATCTCAACACAGACTCTAGCAAAACTCTTACGAGTCCTAGCTAAAGTGTGTTGGTCAGCAAGAAGAGGAATACCTAGCATACTAGCGATCATACTGATACCCTTTTCATTCCACGGGTGAATTGGGATGTTCATCAAATTTAACCAAATTGGAATGGTCTTCATCTCTTGAATATCTTGTTCAATAAAAAGGTCCCAAGGACGGATTAAGAATAATCGCTTTGAGATAAATACAGAACCGATTTCTAGTGCAGCATTTCTATCTTCAGCTAGGTCAAATTCAAATAGGAATGTATTACCCCCATTAATGGTCAATCGAAAACCTCCAATGGGTTTCCATAAGTTCTTCATCGCTGATTCAACAATATGATAATCGAGTCGACTACCCACGAAGAACCCAATCAAAATGTTTTCACAAACCCTAATTTCTTCTTGAAAATCAGTTGAAGAAAGAACTAGTTTTTTCTTCTCATTAATCAGATTAGGTTTATGATAGTACAACTTACCAGTAGTATGATCTACAGAGATCATCTTCTCCTGGGTCAAGACCGATTTCCAACTTGTTGGCTTTGAAGGTTCGACAATGGATCCATTGATCGGAGCAGAGAGTTGAGGAAAATCAACAATACTAAGATTATTCACTGTCTCAGATGAAGGAGAAGTGATTAAAGACCTCGGATTAGAAATCAAAGGGGAAGAGGAAGGAGGTGGCTCGATGCTATTCATGGTGAAAATTCAAAATTTTCTAGAAATATTTTTGCATCTCAGTCCCCCTGCCATGTAAGCGGAGCGGAGAGAGAGTGATGCTTAGGAGCCTGTATGCAAATCTTAAATTTAGTGTATTGTTGACTATTATAAGTTTAATGTAACTGCAGGCCTGGAGCAATGGAAGAATACATGCAGCAAAACACAGAGTCATAATGCAGGGAGGGAAAGATAGATACTCATATGCATTCTTTTCAACACCAAAAGAGGGAGCAGTTGTCGAGATCCCGAAAGAGCTAGTAGACAATGAACATCCTTTACTATTTCGACCCGTCAATTACTTGGATTTCCTTCGCTTCTTTCAAGCCAATCTTCACCTTGATAATCCTCTTGAAATCTATGCGGGCACAGTTTGATTATTGTAAGACCAATTATGTGCTTAACATTCTCTTGTGTTTTTCGTTAATTACGGGTATATCGTGTGCGGATATTGTTAATGTGCGGACATCAGCCATCACTTTAGTTTTCTTCTCTATCCATATATTTATGTAAGTAACTTCATATGGTGTTGTCTTTAAACAGCCTTGTAGTGGATTGTTTAATTACTATTGTCATTTGAAAGTTGGTTATGCACTTATGCCTAATTCGATAATAACCATGTTGCATATTCCTTGGCTCTGGTGTTGACAAATGCTCCACGACTACTGATGGGACAACGGTGATCACCAATAATGCAAAAAACATATAATTTCGATGTTTCACTATTGACAACTGATCATCTTTCCGTGATATGTGAAGTGGGATTTGGGTTTTTAGTTTCTGAAGTGAAAAAAAGCCAAAGATAAATGCCACGTAATGTTGGATGCATAGGGTGCATGGAATTTGGGTGCCATATATAATTTAGACCACTCTTTCTTTATTATTGTTTACACTATATATGTTTGTTCGAAGAATAAATAGCATTTTCATTTGACGCGAATTCTGCAACTTATAATCCCTTTCCTTGTATTGCCTCTTCAGCGATTGGGGTTTGTGTGTATTGCTTGGTCCAACACGATATATGCATTTATGTTCTTACTTAATCCGTGAAAGTTGCTTTTCTTAGTCTGACTATAATGGTGATTACGAAATCATTTTTAACTTCTTCTTACAAATATTGCATTATTTATCTCTTCTTATCATGTTGTTGTTGACATGTCTGTCTATATCATTTTTGTCCGACCTAATTCTGGTGCAATCTAAGGCATCTTTTTGAATGGGTAAAACATAGCCAAGAACTACAAAAATCCTGGTTTTCCTTATCCCTACGTGTTCACTTCTTTCTGCTTACGACTGCATGGCTTTGGCAAGTTTTTGATCACTACTCAACTACTACAGACAGATACGGAACATGGTCGTCCCCTTTTCATTTCTAGACCATTAGTGGGTTCAATCTCATATTCCAAAATAAGTAAAAATCAAATACTTTTGCACTAAAAACAAAAGCACAGTGAAAATTGAAATGGTGGAGAAAATGGAAATGACAAAATGAAATAAAACTGAATGCTAGTTGTCATCATGCAGTATGCCACGCAAACCTAATTATCAGCAACTATCCAAAACCTTCGTTTGGAACCCATTGAATCATTTTGAAAATGATTTTTAGTTCTTTATGATATTGGTCATTCAAGAAAAGTGCTCTCTTGGCCATCCATGACCATAGTAATAACAACGAACTAGGACTCCGTTTGGTGCTAACCTTGAGAAATCAACAAGCCTGCTCTAATTCGTAAGAACTCCTCTTCTTGAATTTGGTTGGACCGAGGTTGCATGGTAGGGTGAGATCGAGATTGAGTAAATGTCAGTATTTTTGTTTGCTTTTATCTCGTGAACGGACAGTTTCGCACATACATAGGCGATGATTTTGACTATACATATATATCTGCCCCCACTCAAAATAATCAAGACTCCACCCATGACATTGGCATTGGATTTTACAATACGGCTACAGCTATCTGCCCCAGCTAGCAGAAATGCATAAAACGTGTCTTCAGCAGCCCTCAAGTGGCAATCCAGCTTGCATCTCTCTCCAGGACTTAAGTATAGATACATAGAGCGGAACACATAGAAACATATAGGAGATCTAAAAGATGAACTGTGAAAGTGGAATCGATTTCAGCAAAGATACTAACGATTTAGTGGAAGGAAGTGAAGGATGGAAGAATTTGTGTAAAAAAGTTTGAGAAGCATGTGAAAATTTTGGATGTTTTCAGGTAGTATATAATCAAGCTCCAGTTAAATTACACGAAGAGCTTTAGATGGGAATGAAAGAATTATTTGGTCTTCCAGATGAGACTAAGGAGAAGAATGTTCATTCTAAGCCTCACCGTAAAACTGGTTACCTAAGCAAGATTGAAGCGGTTCCTTTGTTTGAAAGTTTGGGTATAATCAACGCACACATCCTTGATGAAGCTCGAGCATTCACTGACCTCATGTGGCCGAACGGAAACCCTGCGATATGGTAATGTTCAATACTTCATTTTTTTAGTCGCCGATCTATAGTCTTTTGGGTGTTTTTCTTTCCTCTTTACTACTCCCTCACCCTGCGATATGGTAATGAACTAGTTGAAGTTTGCACAATTTTTAAGACAAGGAAGGGAAAAAATATTTTTTACAATTATACACTTATGTATAATAACTAGTGAAATTTTGAAATGATTTATCTCTCAAACTACACGACGGATGTTCGTAAACTTTATACCATTGAAAAGCATTTTAAAACACATACGTAACGAATATAAACATGCCTATCAAATAATGCATATTTCTTATAATACCAATAATCAATTAAAAAAATAATTTTAGAAATATCTCATGTTTAGTCATCTATTATGATACAAAATTTAAAAGTAAATAGGTCAACTAATAATGGGACGGAAGGATTGTTTAGTCACCTCACCCTAATTTTATTAACTCTGATCTTACGCTCTGACAGTCGGACTATACACTCTGCAGCTAAAATGCTGCAAGAACTTGAAAGAGTCGTCCGGAAAATGATTTTCCAGTACTTAGGAGTAGGAGATTATTACGACTCAAACATCAAGAATAGCGATAATGTATTTCGTGTCCTGAAATACAAAGCTCCTCGGAGTGATGAGTCGGACATTGGTCTACCACCTCATACTGATAAAAGCATCTTAACAATTTTATATCAAGACATGAACGGACTCGAGTTTCTCTCTAAAGAAGGGCAGTGGCTTCAAACACAGCCTGGCACATTCACAGTTCTCGCAGGTGAAGCTCAAATGGTAAGAATTGCATTCTCGACCCCTTTATATTATGCGTATAACTTCTAGGTTTTGCTTTCTTTCTTTTTTTTCCCTGAATGGAACAAGGAGTCTAATTAGTGTTTCCGATTAACTGTTAGCATGCATATATGATGCCAGTGTTAAAAGCAAATGATGCATATCGAAGAACTTAGGTATATAGGCATGGATACCTATACTTTGATTATTGAGGGCTAACTAAATTTTTAATAATAAGTGATCAAGTCATGAACCATGATACGTCTGAAGGTGAATTAATTAACCATTGAGCTTAATAATGTAACTGTAGGCGTGGAGCAATGGAAGAATACATGCGCCAACACACAGAGTTATTATGAGAGGAGGGAAAGATAGATACTCTTACGCGATATTTGCAACACCAAATGATGGAGCAACGGTTGAAATCCCAAAAGAACTGATAGACAAAGATCGTCCTTTACAATTCCGGTCCTTCAATACATGGATTTCCTCCAGTACTTGTATGACAATCCTCATCTGGATAATCCTCTCCAAATATACGCAGGCTTAGGTGCAGTTTGATTTTTTTTTTTATTTTAAATATAAGGCTGAGTGGAGTGGAGGAGGTAAGGTAAGGGTTGAGCAGTGTTGACACATCACGCTGAAGAGAGGCTTGAGTATAGCGGTAGGGGAGGTAATTTCAATATAGGCGAGCACGCAAACATCGCTTGAGCGAGGTCCCAAACGTCGCTTCAAAAGCGAGACCGTAGACCTCGCTTGACTAATCAACACGCGTTGAAGCGATGTCCTGTCCCTCTCCCCAATTTTATTACAGACAGTAGCATTGTTTTCTCCTCCACATTCGACTTCAACAGAAAATATCTCAAAATCTCTTCTTCCTCCTAGGGTTTTCTCTTCATCCTTTTTGGTGATTGAGTGTGAGTGATTGGTGAAATATTAAGAGAATTCGTTGGAGGGGTTTTATCATTATGGGATGGTGATCATATGGTTTTAATTAATTTGATTCTAAAGACCCAAAATATAGTGAGGTATGTAATTGAACCTAATTCTCTGGATTGTTATTGATTGTAGTACTTGTATTGATTGTTACTGATTATGTATTAAGTAATATGTTGATGGTTAATTGATGTATGCTTTATTTCATTTGATTTTGAATTGTTCTTGGTATCTTAGGGTTTTAGGGTTCTATGGAGCATGAGAGTAATCAATAACATTTGGGGATTGTTATTGATTATAGTATTTGTATTGATTGTTACTGATTATGTATTAAGATGATTATGTTGATGGTTAATTGATGTATGTTTTATTTCATTTGATTTTTAATTGTTTTTGGTATCTTAGGGTTTTAGGGTTCTATGGAGCATGAGAGTAATACATACATTTGGTATTATTATTTTTTCTTATCTTGAGATGAATGAATTTTTGTTGATTTATAATGCTTGGGTAAATTCTTTTAGATATAGATGAAAGAATTGTCAATGATTTACAATGTAATGCTTGGTTAATTTTTTAAATTTTCAATTGAGATGAAAACTTTATAATCATAAATGAGAATTGGAGTAGTATATGTTGTGCTTGTTTTCATTGTAGTCAATTGCCACGGCGTCAAGTGAGATTTTGTCTATGAAGGGTGATGAAAATCATAAAAGTAAGGATAATTTGTCATTAAATAGGAGTTTGCAATTTAAAACAAGTTGGTCTCAAGTGAAGAAATATGATGACATAGTGGTGGAAGATAATCCTCAAGCCTTGGATGTGTTACAAAGGTGTGGTTTTTCTACGGTGTTTGAATTTGATTTATCTTGTGCCGATTGTAAATTAACCGAAGCACTTATGGAGAGATGGTGGAATAAAACTAGATCATTTCATTTTCCGGAGTTCGAGTTAGGAATCACACCTTTAGATTTTATAAGGCTAACTGGTATTCCAATAGGTGGTGGACGAAAGTTTCCAAGAATACCTGATGGTTTGAAGAAGAGAAATTATATAGGATATGATAGCACGCATCTTTCTTGTATGAAGGAAAACTGGGATGCAAGAGAAGCTGTTGTAGAGGAAGTTGCTAGACAAGGTTGTAGAGGTGAAAAAGTTGGGAAATGGGATTCTTCAGCTAGTGCCATTCCAATCATTTTTCTTGTAAACTACATTACTAGTAGGGAACACAAAGACAACCGGGGTGTATAGGAAGAATTGACTAGAATTTTCTTATTGTGGTGTATTGGTAGATTTTTGTTAGGTAACACCACGACAAGAGTATAGAAGGGATGGTTAGAATTGTTGCAGAATTTGCATAACTTGGGCGAATATGATTGGGGTAGTGCCGCGTTAGGAAATTTGTATGATTTCCTTGACAGATGGACCTCTAGCGATCGTAGTGAAATGGGTGGGATATGGAATATTCTAGAGTATTGGTACTACTTTTACTTCCGCAATTGCCAACCACTTTTGAGAATAGACGAGACTATCATCAATAATCAGTACATGTATCCCACAATTTTATTATTTAGGAAGGAAAATCGTCGAAGTCAAGTTGATAGCTTCAAGCATTCACTTGGTACAGCCAGACACCAGATAGACATGAGAAGTATATAAGCTGTAATATGGCAACCTTGGAGAGATGATCAGTACAGCGATTTTCAAGAGGTTCAGGTGGCCAAAAACTTATCAAAGACCAGAATTGTGTTCTATGGCTGGAAGGGCGAGAGGTTGAGTGTGTACCTCGGTGAGAGATTTGTGCGTCAGATTACGGGTGAAATAGTTATCCCATGTGATCCCCCCGATTTAGATTCAGTCCAGCCGATAGATGTTGAAGCCGTACATCATTACTTGTTGCCCCCTGATCCTGAGTTGTACAATGCATGGTGGAAGGAGAAGAGTTTAAGAAAATTTTATCCTGAAGGAGTTACATACATACAGAACCATGATGTGATTGGTGTAGTTAATAGTACACGTCGAAGCCGACCATCCCGTCCACCTCCTGACATGATGTCTCAGTCCTATGACGATTATCCCGAGGACGAGTCGGTGAGTGAACTACCGGTAGTTGACTGGCGTTTCCATGTTTACATTAATGGTGAACTTTCAGATTTGGTGGTCCCGAGGCCAACATCTTATTCCTATAATTTTGATCATATTACCGCCGGACGGGTAAGTACGTTAATTATTTTTTCCTTGTTTGATGGATTAATTGTTTAATTTGTTGTGAAATGGATTAATTTTTTATTTTATTTTTATTTGTAGGAGGAATTGTTGAAAAAGTGTTTCGAGCAACACATATTTATCAATGAATCTAAAAGAATTGTTCAGGACCATACAAGAAAGTACTGTCTTCGTGGGAGCTCTTCTTCTTCCGGTTTTACCACAGGCGGGACACCGACTTGGAATAGTTCTCCCCAATTCCCAGAAGAACAGACACTGCACGGCACATTTCGACAACATGAAGGTGTTGCAGCAACTCCCCAACCATCAGGTACTATCATGTATAATCTTGAAGAATGTTACCAGCCGGTTCAACCAACCCAAGACCCCTATGCAAGTGTATATCAAGCAAATATGGATATTGGTTTGGGGAGTCAGGTAGATGATTCGATGGGTATGGATCTCAACATTGGTCTTTCGATGGATAGCTCTTTTGATATGGTTATGGAGTCCCCACCGATTCATGAGCTTCAAATGACCAAAAAAGTTTGTTCAAACTAGTTTTTATGTTAAAGAAAAAACTTTTTTATATTTGTAATTTTCTTTGCCATCTTTAGTTTGATGTTGACTAGACGTATTTGGACATTTCTGTATCTGTATATTAATCTTGTGATACACCTTGTGGTATGGGTCTTCCGTTGTTTTTTTGTGTGGTAGGGGACACTGATTTCTTCCCAACTTGCATTCTCGCTGATTCCTTTAATAGTGTTTCCATGGTATCCAACACAATGTTGTAATCAATAATGCAAACATGCTTATTGATTTTCCAAAACAACCAACTTTAATTATTGTCGTTTTCCCAATAAAAGTGTTGGCTCTCCGCATTTTCAGGGTTCCAACGTCTCGTTCATCTTTTATAGCTTGCCAGTATTTCAAAAATAATGTACTTCTTTAATTAAAAAATATTTTTAGTTTTCCCAAATAAAGTATTGGCCCTCCGACTTGTCAGTTTTCCAACGTCTCTTTCTTTGAATATTGCTTGTCGGTATCCCAAAAATAAGAGACTAATTTAATTTAAAAATATAAGTACTTATCCCAATACCCTGTATAGCATTACAGTTATTTTTCTAATGATTTTTAAATTATATCCATTGCTCCCTTGTGTGTATATAAAGAGGATAACCTATTCAGTATCATACACTACCTTATTCACAGAAATATTTCTCCACTGTTAATTTTATTCATTTGAAGATGTCAAGTCCATTATCATCAACTATCGAACACATACTTAGAAGATGCAAGCGAACATCCAAATCAGTTAGCGAAATGGAAGAAGAGATACAGAAAAGAAGCAAACAGGCAACTACAAATACAACTTCGTCTTCATCACCTAACAAATATATTAATGTAATGGATGAGTTATATTCCTAACGAAAACCTATAACTCATGAAAGCATGACATCGCCATAGGATGTGAAAACATATGAAGAGAAAATGGCGTCAAAGAAACGAGGTGAAGATCAACGCAACCTAAGGGAAAGAATGAAGCAAGTTGAGGAAGAGACCGAATGGGTTAAAAATTATTACATAGTGAAGGATCTTCCCCAAGAACATCAACATGAGAGTTTATTTTTGCTACAGGTAAAGGATGGTCCTTTCGTAGGAAAGTTTGGCGATAACCGAAAAAAACCCCGCTTTAATTATACAGATGCCCACGTTAGTGATAGATTCTTTCATGTTAGGAAACTGTGCACCAAGTACAATGAGTTTCTCGCCAGGCATAGAAGTGACAGGCTTGCGGCACATGATGCTTATACCAAGTGGAGAAAAGAGTCGTTTTATCATTTCGAAGCCGCATTGATATTTGAATCTCGCACTAAGAAATAGAGAAATTTAATCTTATGCTTTTTAAATAAAATCATTGTGGCAGTGTTGGACTATTCTAGTTTAAAAAACCCACCGAAGTAAAGAGCTGTGGACGTCAAAAAAAATGAGGTGGGGATAATACGTTTAAGAGATTAGTTTTTTATTTGAGTATTGAGTGAGTATCTCTATTATAAGAGTTGTCATTAGGTTTGTGTATTTTATTCTATTATTGCTTTGTATGTTGTCCGTAACCAAGGATCCACTATTTTATTTAAAAAAATTATTTTCCTATTACACTTGTGGTCCACCAATTTTTGTTAGTTTCTTTTCGTTTCTATATTATTGAAAACCTAGGTAGGATGTCGGTCACCACTGTGTCCTTTTAATAATTCCAACATGTCTTCTTCCAAATTACCTCTATAGCATCACAGCTATATAAATCCAACCAGTCAGTGTAACCTCCTCATCCCAAACTTGTGTTGTTCCATATTAAATTCCTTTTATAATCACCACCGAAATGCCTGCCTTTTCACTTGCGGAGGATTATGGTCTGGTCCGAAGCTATTGCAAAGTTTTAGATGAGGGAAACAGTTCAACGGGAAGGCGATTTTGGTGTCGAGTTACTGACGATTTTAATCACATGAATGTCAATGATACCTATAGGAAACTCACCCAACTCCAGCACCGGCTTACCATAGTAAAGAGGTTTTGTGTGCTCTTTAGGCAGTATGTTGTTCTTGCAAATGGTGATAAGGATATGACGATGGCCATGTATGAAGCGGAACAGATGGGTCCGTTTAAACATTCCGTCTCAAATGAAATATTTGGTACTCGTATATAAAACCGAATAACGTGGTTGTGTGTTTCTTCATTTTATTTTATCTTTGTATTAGTTTAATCACAGGTTTTGTGGGTGTACATCTATGTAAGCCCGCACGAGACCCAACTCGTCCTCCAGGGTCCATCCCTATAATTTTGCTTAAGATATGAAGAAATAGTGGTCGATACATACCAAAACGACAATGGAATTTTTTATTCCAGTAAACACAGTTGAAGTTGAAGTAGTTTTACATCATCCTCGCATCGGCGGCAACACGGTCCCTATGGACTATTTCTCTAGATGTCACTTGAACCGACACCAGTTGATATAAATCATGAGCATTTTGTACAATTTGTTGATACGCTAATACAGCATCATCGTTGTCTGAATCATCAATTTCGTAATTAGACCCCGCTTTCACTCTCATTAGTGTTCTGAAATAATCCATAGATCATCGAAATTCGAACAACGAGGTTTTGATGACTACAGTAGATTGATAAATGAGAGATGAAAAATTATAATTCAAAGATTGAAGAATACTGGAAATGGGTGTGGTTTAAAAAGAAGTTAAGTTCTCGATATTTATATGCATTGCGCACCTAAATGGATACCTAGAAATTGGAGTAATGCCTAAGCATTGCGCACCTAAATGGATACCTAGAAATTGGAGTAATTCCTAACCGTCAGATTTTTCTGTCCGTTGAAAATGCAGTGGCTCAAAATGTATCTAGACTTGGGTCCTCGCCGAGGCTATGACTGTGAAGTCGCTATTTTTATGATCTGTTAGATGATCAACGGGAGGATATATCTACCGGCTAGAAAACCCTGGCTCCAACGTTCGTATTTTTAGGGCGAGGAAAGATGTCTCGCCGGGCGATGTCAAAAGCCTCGCTATTAGTTTCATCCGTATGATCTCAACGGGCATAATCATCGTGCGGTCATTATAATCACACATACAACGTCTCTATTGAATTTGAGATGCCTATATATACACGTCTGGTTTGTGAAGCAATTATCACACCAAACTGTAAATCATCATCTATCTATCTCCTGATACCTTTTTTTTCCCTACAAAAATGGTAAGTTTCTCCACCAGAGAAGATGTAGCCCTAGCAAGAGCCTTGGTCAGTATCACAAGAGATGGAATTGTCGGACATCAACAAAGCGGTAAGAGATTTTGGCATCGAATTATAACAGAATACAACAAACAATTTTCAATTCCAACCACACAAAGCGTAGGTTCTCTACAGCACCGAGCGGGTTTCCTTAAAAGGGGGTGTAAGTTGTATGCCGCAGTTGTTGCCCCATATCTGAGAAATGGATCGAGCGGTTGGGACGATGATCTCAAAGTAAAAGGGCTAGGAAACCATTCAAATATTATTGTATTTATAGATTTGTTTTTTTTTATATAAAATCAATTACTAATACGTCTTTCATATGTGTATCAGTATCAGGAAGGTCGAAGGCAATATGAGTGATGTGATTTCAACTTTGTTGTAGTAAAAGGTTCGTTGAGACTTGTGAAAACAATTGATTTTAGACTTATTTAAACTAAAAATAGAGAAAATTTAAAT
>JAJJMB010011474.1:497385-512571 GCA_023531105.1 Papaver atlanticum | reverse complement strand
TCATCAGGGGTATCCACAACAAGCCTAGACAAGTGGTCTGCTACTACATTTTCTGCACCTTTTTTGTCTCTAATGTCTAAGGAAAATTCCTGCAACAATAGGATCCATCTAATCAATCTAGGTTTTATATCCTTCTTGGAAAGAAGATACTTCAAAGCAGCATGATCAGTGAAGATTATAACCTTGGAACCTAAGAGATAGGGTCTAAACTTGTCTAAGGCGAACACAATAGCTAACAGTTCCTTCTCTATAGTAGTATAGTTCAACTGGGCATCATTCAGAGTTTTGCTAGCATAGTAAATCACATGGAGTAATTTGTTTTCTCGCTGACCTAACACAACACCAATAGCAAAATCTGAAGCATCACACATGATCTAAAAGGGTAGGTTCAAGTTGGGTGCCTGGACTATGGGGGAGGTAGTGAGTATAGTCTTAAGCTTCTCAAAAGCCTCTAAACAAGCATCATCAAAGATAAACTTAACATCTTATGCAAGCAAATTGCAAAGAGGTCTAGAAATCAAGCTAAAATCCTTAATGAATCGACGATAAAAACCTGCATGCCCTAAGAATGACCTAATATCTCTTACGGTTTTTGGGACCTGTAAAGTCTTAATAAGGTCAACTTTGGCTTCATCTACCTCTATACCCTTAGAAGATACGATATGCCCTAAAACAATTCCTGAACGAACCATGAAATTACATTTCTCCCAATTAAGCACTAAATTCTTCTCCTTACACCTAGTCAAAACTAATGACAGATGATGCAAGCACTCATCAAAAGACGAACCAAATACTGAAAAATCATCCATAAAGACCTCTAAGAACCGTTCTACCAGGTCAGAAAATATGCTCATCATACAACGCTGAAAAGTTGCAAGGGCATTACAAAGCCCGAAAGGCATGCGTCTATACGCAAAGGTACCAAAGGGACAGGTAAAAGTAGTTTTTTCTTGGTCTTCAGGGGCAATAACGATCTGATTATATCCGGAGTAGCCATCTAAGAAGCAGTAGTGACTATGTCCAGCTAATCTCTCTAGCATTTGGTCGATGAAAGGAAGGGGAAAGTGGTCCTTCCTAGTGACCTTGTTCAATTTCCTATAGTCAATACAAACACGCCAACCCATGGTCACTCGGGTTGGGATTAACTCATTGTTCTCATTCTGGACTACAGTAATACCGGATTTCTTGGGGACAACCTGAACAGGGCTGACCCACTTGATGTATGAAATAGGGTAGATAATGCCTGCATCTAACAACTTAAGAACCTCGGTTCGAACTACCTCTTTCATATTAGGGTTTAGTCGACGTTGCATCTCCCTAGAAGGTTTGGTATCTTCCTCTAAATAAATCTGATGCATACAAACAGTAGGACTTATACCCTTAATGTCTGCTATGGTCCATCCTAAAGCTTCCTTGTTGTTTGAAGGACGGTTACTAACTTACTTTCCTGATCACTATCCAAGTTGGATGCTACAATCACAAGTAAAGTTTCAGTTGGGCCTAAAAACACATACTTCAAGGTATCTGGTAATGGTTTAAGGTCCAACTTAGGAGGCTCTCCTAACGAAGGAACTAGAGTAGACTCAGAAACTGGTAGTGGTTCGAACTTAGATTTCCAAATATTGCTAGTGTCCAACAAATGGGTTGAATCTAACAAAGCATTCACCTCATTAATCACATTATCATCATCAAAATCAATCCCAAAGTGGGCTAGGCATTTCTCTAGTGGATCTTCTAACAAAGTGTTTGGTAATGACTCCTCGACTAATGTTCCTATCATGTTGACCTCTTCTATGCTCGAGTCATCTAGTTCAGAGGGTATCTTACTAATATGAAAAATGTTCAGCTCAATGGTCATGTTACCAAACGACAAATTCATAATACCGTTTCGACAGTTGATGATCGCATTGGATGTAGCTAAAAACGGGCGACCTAGAATTACCGGTATCTGGTTCTCTGGGTCAGGGACAGGTTGGGTATCTAGGATAAAAAAAATCTACTGGATAAATAAACTTGTCGACCTCAATAAGAACATCCTCGATCACACCACGAGGAATTTTTACGGACCTATCAGCTAACTGAAGTGTTATCCGGGTAAGTTTCATCTCACCAACTCCTAGCTTAAGGTACACATGGTATGGGAGTAAGTTCACACTGGCTCCTAAGTCAAGCAGCGCTTTCTCAACACGGTATTTCCCTATTTTACAGGTAATGGTAGGGGAACCTGGGTCTTTATACTTAGGAGTAGTAGTATTCTGAATAATAGAACTCACATAACTAGCTAGGAAGGCTTTCTTATGGACACTGAGCTTATGCTTTTGCGTACACAAGTCCTTAAGTTACTTGGCATAAAGAGGAATCTGCCTAATTACATCTAATAATGGAAGGTTGATAGTTACCTGCTTAAAAACCTCCAAAATATCATTAAAAGTGGACTCCTTAGTTGGTACTAGCAATTGTGGGAATGGGGCTCTGGGAACAAAGTTTGGCTTATCAGGGGCCTCATCAGTCTCCTTAGAGGTTCCATCAATCTCTTCAGCTTCTGATTCAGAAGGGTGAACTACAGCATGTTCACTATCAGGCATGGAAACCTTATTGTCTATTTCTCTACCACTCCTAAGGGTTTTGATTGCATTCACATGATCAGATGATCTTCCACCTATTTCATGAACTCCTCTAGGATTAGGTTGAGTCTGACTAGGAAAACTCCCATTATCTCTCTCACTTAGAATCTTAGCCATTTGACCAACTTTAAGTTCTAACTTAGCAAGAGTTTTGGCATTATGTTGAAAATTCTGCTTGGTTTCCTCTTGAAAACTAGCCTGGTTCTTTAGTAATACTTCTTGGGTCTTTACGAACATGTCCTGGCTCTTTTGTAATATACTAAGAGATTCCTCTAAGCTAGTTATTCTATTCTCAGAAGGGTTCTGGAACCGGGCTTGACCTGAAGGGTTCTTATTATAACCAAAACCTGGAGGAGGTTGAGAATTACTAGACTGGCCTTGACTCTGTCCTTTAGACCAAGAGAAATTAGGATGGTTTCTCCAACCAGGGTTGTAGGTTTTTGAGTAGGGGTCAAACTTCTGACGGTTTTCAAATATAACATTGTTATAGACATCATGGGCTTGCTCTTCACTAACCTGACCTTCCCAAAACGAGTTATTGGGTTCTATTCCACAACTAGAGACTTGAGAGGCTCTAATCATATTATCAGGTTCAACAAAAGACCTATGTTTAGACTGATTCAATTCCAAAGCTTCTAACCTTCTAGACAAAGCAGTAAACTTAGCATTCGACCCAAAGCCTGTATCAACCACATTGGTGCTACTTCTATTGATCAAGAGTCTTTTAGGGGGTTCAACACAAGACTCCCACTGTTGGGATTTTTCAGCGACATCTTCTAAGAAGGAAAACGCATCATTAGCATTTTTACTAGTGAACTCACCAGCGCACAAAGATTCGACCGTGGCTTTGGTCGAATAGTCTAAACCATCATAAAGAATCCCTACTAGTTTCATTTTGTCAAACCCATGGTGAGGACATTGGGATAAGAGATCATTGAATCTCTCTAAAAACCTATAAAGAGATTCTCCCTCTTGTTGAACACTAGTACTAATTTTCTGCCTAACAGCTGCATTTTTATGCTTAGGGTAGAATTTAAAATAGAAGGCATCAATAAGTTCCTGCCATGTTTTTATGGATTCAGATGGTAGGTTTTTCAGCCAGGTCTTGGCTTTATCTCTCAAGGAAAAGGGGAACATCCTAAGTTTCAAGACTTCTTCACTAAGGTCTTTAATATTAATTGTTCCACAAATTTCTTCAAAGTCCCTAATGTGAAAGTAAGGGTTTTCATCATCTTTTCCTAAGAATATAGGGATCATCTGAAGAATACCAGGTTTCAACTCATAACTAGCCGTAGAGGCTGGCAACTTAATGCACGATGGTCGGTTGGTCCTAGTTGGGTACATGTACTCCTTCAAAGTTGTCATTGTTGGCACAGTAAAAATCCTACCAAAAACAGGACTCTCCAAAGAAGAGTCTTCGAGCTCCCCGTCTACAAAAGAAAAACCTCTAGGCTCATCACTAATCAAACGGCCAAAAGTGTCTCTTTTCCAAGCACGCGCACTAATGGACTTGAGCGATTTTGGCATACACTAAAAAAATAAAAAATAAAATAAAATCCTAAGGAAGGGAGGTTCTAAGCAAACACACAGCAGGATGACTCCACCAAAGCAAACCTAAAGATTTCTAGCAAACAACAAGCATGATGGCTCCACTTAGATTGTTTCTAGACTAGCTTCTAATCCTTCGAAAAGGAATTCGTTACAATCTAAGCAAACCTCTCTGGATCGATCCGAATAAAGTGAGTCGAAGAGAAGTAGGGGAAGCTCAGAGAAGCTTTGCCCCCACCTCTTTGGCAACGCTTCCCTGGGTTACAAGGCGGCTCTTATCGATTTACAGTAATCTTCCTGAACTTCAAAGTATGCTTAAAAGAGCAACCAATATTTTTCGAACGACTTTCCTATTAAGCTCGTTACCCTATAGGTCTCGTTCTAGTCAATATTTTAGGCTTGGGTTCGCGTAGGTTATGTTTTCCTAAGGTGGGCAAGAAGAGAACGGTGATGAAATCCGAACCCTTATCTTGTCTGGCCTGTCCTTTCCCTTTACTAGGAAATTAAAATCCGTATTCAGTCCTCAACATATATTCACCTTAAGGCAGACAGTAAACCCGCTGACAGGGGATTCGCGGGTGTTTCGAAAAGCTTACCTCCCGTACCAGACGGGGGATGAACCACTGAAGTCGACTCGGGCCACGACTCCTATGTCATGTACGAACCCGAGAGGCCGAGACGATATCGTAATCGTCGTCCTTTTCTGCAAACGGTTTAATATTTAAAACTACCCTTCCGTAGGGTTTAAAAATAAAATAATAATGTCCCAAAGTTCACAGTCCAAAGTCCAAAAATAAAGTGCAAAAGAAAAAAAAATACAAAAATAAAAGATATCCTAATATAATTTCTAAAAAGAAAATCTAAATAAATAAAAATTCTTTGTCTTTCTTTTCCTTTTCTTTTAGCTTTTATCTTTTGCTCCTAATCTCTTAGTCACCAAAGTCTTTGGCTTAAATTCTTTACGGTCCAAACTCCAAACCTGTAGCACAAAGAAATATACCCAAAGAAATGTAAAATAGAACAAAGAGAAAATAATAAAAATCTAAAAAAAAACTAAAAAAATAATAAATCTAAAAACTCTAACTTAAAAACAAGTCCGCGTCGGCGGCGCCAAAAATTGATGTGATTTCAACTTTGTTGTAGTAAAAGGTTCATTGAGACTTGTGAAAGCAGTTGATTTTAGACTTATTTAAACTAAAAATAGAGAAAATTTAAATCCAAATTTGTTTTCAAGATTGAAAATAACCAAGACACTAGATTCCACTATTACACATGAATGAATAATGGTAAAAATTCCAAAACTCTAATTATCTTTAAAATCTCTTATTTCTTAATTCACAAATAATCAGGCATATTCTCAAACATTAATTGTATTCCTTAAGCATAGATTATCTAAACAAAGTATAACCTATCTAATTGAATCACAACTAATTAAGAAAATTATACAAACAATTAAAATTCTGAAAAGCAGTGATTTGAGTGAATTATAAAATGCAAATTAGAGAAAAGTAAAATAATTACCAATTATTCATGCATCAATAGCTTCCTCCGTGCCTTGATTACGCGAGAATTAGCTCATCATCATCATGGAAACATGCTCAAAATTCATCTTTATTAATGCTCAAAAATGGTTCACAAATGATGAAATGGGAGAAAAATTATTAAAACCGGGTTTGTAACACTTATATTTGTTACAAAATCAATTGTTACAGGAAACGATAAGAAATAACCGTCACTAGCACTGTTGAAGAACGACTGTCTTTGAGTTTCTTATGTTCTTCGTACGTTCTTCACCAGCAGAAAAAATATCCTTCCTGTAACTTTGATTTTCCGGATCTTTACTGCTCCCAATTCTCCCTGCTGCGCTCTATTACTCCTCCACACATTATATAGCCTCACATCACCGAGAATACTCCTCCATAACTCCAACAAATCTTCCATTACTCGGCAGTGAATGAATATCTTCTCGGGAATATTTTCTTCCCTTTCTTCTCTTCTCACGCTGTCAACGAGTGCTGAATCTTCCTTCACGCTTCTTCAGCGGCTAAGCTCTATCCAAACACGAGCATCAAACGTAAAATCACGTTGTAATCCCGTCATTATCTCATCCGCACACGTACTCCCTGTTGTGTAGAAATTCCACGTATTCAACCCAAGTTTTTCTAATATGAAGGACTTACCAGTCCTGTGTGAGTGTAACAGGCTGGAATGAGTCGATTGGAGTGATTGAATCTCGCCACAGCTCCTCCAAATTCAAAACAGAAAACTCCGCAGGTGAAAAATATTCGTACCTGCACTTTCCCGCCAAATTTTCTTAAACCGTGAAGAAGAAGGGTGTCCCCCTAACCAAACCGGGGGTGCGAATAACAGGTGCCCAACTGAGGTGCCCCTTATCCAAACTGAGAGTCCGAATAACAAATATCCTCCAGGGGTGCTCCGCATAATTTTTCGAGCCGATTTTTCCAAAAATGCTTATTTCCCAAAAATACCTACAAACACATAAAACACCATAATAAGTACAAAAATGGGTAATAACAATATACACAATAGAGATGAAAATAGACACATAAATGCGTCTATCAATGAGATGGGTCCGCCCGCCAAAATTTGGAAATATGAGCAAGTATTCCGAATATGGAAAGTCACTATGGAGGATATGAACCCGGAGACAGTACATGAAAACCGTCCCCAGTATCAACCGGCTCCGGCTCCTTATCCCAGCTCAGATCCTGAATCCATGGTTGATTTAAATGCCGATACAGAAGATGGTTCTTGAACAAGTAACCAAGGCCGCCGTCAGAGATTCTATGAAGAAGACGATCCGAGAGAATTCCCCGGTAGGGATAAGTTGAAGAAGGCCGCTTCACAAGCTAACGCGGTCGACAGAGGAGCCACTAGAATTGCTGATCAAATGAGGGAAAACAACACCACAAAATTAGCCTCGTTAGCCACAAGTGACGCAATGTTTCGTGAATATTTGGATATACAAAAGCAACAAACATAAGTGAACCTTATGGGGAGAAACTTGAGGAAAATGCCTCCATTACAAAGAGCTGCAATGGAGAGACTCCAGAATCCTATTTTGACCCGACTCGGACTACCTACCCACGAAAATCAAGCACCGGAATATGACGGGGATGATGAAGATGAAGATGAAGATAATTATGCAAGTTACTGATGACACTCAAGGAGTTGTAATTTTATTTTAATTACGGATTTCTTTTCTTTTTAGTTCCACCAATGTTAAAAAACCATGTAACGTCATGAACTAAACAATAGCCTCTGCTTAATTACGTTATAATCATGTTTTTAATTTTAAAAGTGTTTAGTTGTATTAGTTTATTTTCGCAGCCTTAATTGGTGCAATCTGTTTTCGAATTAATGAAGTAAGCCCATATTTATAGTAGTTCCACAAAAGTTATGAAAGTAATTACTACTTTTATTAATTTCCAACATAGGTAAAGACAATACACTGATTAATTATTGACTATTAAACCTAACTCACTGTCGCAGGCACCGTGGATGCACTTAGCACATGCAACAAGCCTTTAAACCTCCAGGTGTCCCTGCTGGCCGAGTGGTGTCTCGGGAAGGTTTACCAACAAAACCATTAAATCCACAATATTTACGATTCTATCCGTGCCTAAACAACCTTCTTCGATTGTAGTCATCCATTACGTCTTTCATGAGGAGGTAGCATTCGTAAAACCTGAAATTGCATCCATGCTTTTCATGAAAATATGATTTCATCATTGTTTCCTACATGAAGTAAAATTATACTCAAATTAGTATGTGTTATTCCCAAAAAAAAATCAAATAAAATGTTTTTAAAACTATAATTACTTACGATATCCATTTCCGCTGTAATGAATGCCGGTGGAATGTCTCTAAATAGAGTAGCTTGGATGATAACATACGTTTTGACCTCTCTTTTTATACTACCAACCCTGTATCTTAAAGATTGCTTTGATATATGGTTTGGATTCATAAATTTTTCTAGAAAATGATAATAGACCAGTTCCCAGAAGTTATAGGGTGGTGCTACAGCATTAACTGCCACCGGAGCTCTCATTACACTAATCCATGCAGCTATGATTGCCGTATCTTCTTCAACGGTGAATAAGATGTTCACGGTTTGATTGTGCAATCCATATGAATACCCGGGAATCTATTTATATTAAAAAATAAAAGATGTGTCGTCCCTCCCTTGCAACGACTCTTCACGGATGTGTCGTCCCTCGCTTGCAGTCACTCTTCACGGATGTGTAATCTATTTCAAGGGACTTTTTTTTTTTAAATTGATAATATCAGAAATACAAGTTGGAATAGGCCAATACCATTACACTCATAACTTTAGTGTAGGACGTGATAATTCAATGTCAATAGTTCGAAACCGTTGTGGTAATAATATTGATGGTGTCGGAATCACGTGGGAAGGGATACACTGCAAAATTTTAATGAGAGAAAACCGAAAGGAAATAAATAGTTTTCCATTTTTAATAATACATGGACAAATAACATAACAATGTCCTTGTCGCTGGACCCGCTGTTGCACTTAGCCCGTGCAACAAGCCTTTAAACCACCAGGCGACCATGGTGGAAGAGTTTAGTCTCGTGAGGGTGTACAAAGAGGTGCACCCACAAAACCAATTTATTTGATGCAAGCATCCTTAGCGACGTGCTAACAATTGGGGGTCCATATAAGAAATGTGATGCCTGAAAATGAGGTAGCAATTGTGATACATAAATGTCTTTCCCTTATGTTGGAGGTATAACTTCCGCGTATTTGAATCCTGCAATAAAAAAACAAATATAAGGTTCGTGTTTAGATGAAAAATTCACTTTAAAATCATGTAGACGTATTTACATTGTTGCACCTATAATCATTTCTTCATACCACCCTTCCGGCACATTGCGATATATGGGTATCTGGAGTGCAACAAAAACGTTCACCTCCTTCTTTATCGTGAAGACCCGAGACTTTAATGATTTCAATGTCCTACGGTTGTCATTGCCAATTATTTCGGTAAACAATTGAGCAACACTGATCCAAAACTCATTTGATTTTTTGTCCGTTAATATGTCTGGATCATTCGAAACATTGCAGTAAGCTCGTGGTAGAGCTTCGTCTTCCTGTGTAGTGTACTGGATTGCCATGCTACGCAAATAAAATATGAAAAACTAAAACAAAATGATACTCAAAGAATAAAGTTTATAACGCAATGAAAATATAAAACTTTAAAAAGCAATTGTGCATATTTATAGGTCAAATTTAACACATCCATTAACAGTAAACGCCTTTAAATTTTTCCTAGAGTCAGGTGTCTATAATGGGTCTGATAGAGTCTATCTGTAGGTAATAATAAACAAATAGGGTAACAGTAGATGACCTAAAAATATTTGAAAGAGTATTATCACTGTTTACAAATGACCGCTTCTTTTCACCAACGTCCCAAACATTTTATAGACGCTCATCGCTGTTCACAAACGACCCTTTCGCATTTCACTCGCATTATAAAAACGTCGGTAAGGTTACCCAAAAATATCCACAAAATATCTTACCTCTCTTTGAAATTAACTCGAGTAGAAAAAAATTAGACCTCAACAATGAGTTTTAATCGCAAGGGAAAACAAATAGTTTGTGTGGAAGCTAGAGAGATTTGTCCATTATGTTACAAGGATAACCATAGCTTTCTTGAATGCCCATGGATCTACTCAAAGTGTCCCCAAAAAGATTGTACTGGCATTAAGATGGTAAAGGAGTCGCCGAGGGATAAGATACGTTATTTGAGGTGTATGTATGAAAATTGTTCTGAAGAACCGCAATTGCTGTCAAATGCAATGAAAGCCAATGAAAATGAACAGATCGATGAACTCTGCAAGAACTTGAAGATAAAAGGGAAATTTAAGATTGAGAACCAAAAAATTGCTCCTTGCTCAACCCCAGACTGCAATTTTTATATGAAACTCCGCCGCTCAAAAGAAAATAGCACGTTTGGCAGACATTTCTGGGAATGTTCAGTATGTAACACTGTGGAATGGACCGAATAGGTCTCGTTATGCTACAGTTCAATGAAGCTAAAGTTGGTGATGTCCCATGTGGTTTTTATGTTTTATTGTGTGTTTTAGTTTGGTCAAGAGATGTTAATGATGTTAAGTGTGGTTGCATGTGTTAGTTCGAAATAGGGAGCAAAGGTAAGGATTATAATGTATTGTGTTTATTTTGTTCTTGCAATGATGTAATGAACACCTTTTTAAATTACGAGTTTTATTATAAACATCTTAGTACATCACAATTAATTATTCAGAACCTAACTCACTTTCGTAGGAATCACGGTTACACTTAGCACGTGCAACAAGCTTTTAAACCGTAAGGTGTCTCAAACGGATGAGTGTTGTCTCGTGAGGGTACATAACAGATTTACCCACAAAATCTTCTGTAAAACCTAATAAGTACCTTCCCATTCATCAGGAACTCCATTAAGATTTCTTTTGAGATATGTTAAAAGGTCCACCCGATACTTGGTTTTCATAAATTCAAAAACTTCATTGTGAGGAAATTCTACCCCGTTCTCTCGTCGGTACTCCTCTTTTGCCATATACTCCTGCAACATTGAAATATAAACTATAAATCCATTTTGATTAAGTTAAAATCACTATAAAGAAATGGTTTAAACATTTACCATTGTCGATTGGTTCATCTCTTTGGGATTAGGGTGGTTATTGAATGCGCGTTTCAATTGGAAACAAAGGCTAGAAAGTTCCGATTTGATTACTCTGCACCTATCCTTTATGTGTTTTAATGTTCTTCCCCTCTCTGTTCCATACTCCTCCTTGTAAAAGTGAAAAACCCGAAGACAAAAAATTTCTTCACTTATGCTGCCTCGTCTATAGTCTTCACTGTTATATTGTGCCACCCATATTTTCATAATTACAAGATCTTCCGCGGAATCAAATTCAGTCATTGTAGCTTATGATAAAAGAGGCTAAAGGAAACCACTAATTTGATGTGTGAAATACCTTTGGGTAACCCATCCTTTTATAGGTTCCAACTTACTAATTGATGTGAATTTTTTTTTAAACCCATCTCTTACACTATTGCTTTGACAATTACTGTTTACACACCATAGTTACTTTTTAAGGACAACCCTTCTTAATTTCGAATAACTTCTCATGTTCATAAACACACTTTACTATTTTAAACACCTCTTGGATGATAAGGACAAATCAATCCCGTGTAAGAAGAGATATTAGAACGACCCTTGGTTGTGTTAAATATATATGTATATATATATTGTCAGAAACAGGTGTCGCAAACACAAGAAAACTTCCTGGATGATTTGATTACTCAAAATAATGCATGACAAAATAATAGAGACACTTCTCAAAGAATTGAAATTGCATTCACATAAAATCTCATCTTCCCAAAATATCAAAAGTCTGACAAAAAAGCTAGTTATGTGGTAAAACCAAACACATGGGGTTACATGATAATATTTATGGCAAAAGGCATTGATAAGAGTAAAAACTTATTCGATGTAATTTATAAATTCAATGAATCAAGACCAACAAGTTTACTATAAACACCCTATACTGTAAATAAACAATACTTATTAATTTGGAAATTCCATAAATGTTCAAAAACACCCACGACTATTTACAAACGACCCTTATTCAAATAACCCAATCTTTTTTCAAAAGTCATTTACTGTTAACTAGCAACCCTTACTATTTACCGAAAACCGTCCGTCTCGAGAAGATAAAAATTTTAGTCAGGGATTTATATTCGGCACTAGAATACCACTCAGTCCGTTTGTGATGAGGTGGATCACATCTTTTATGTCAGAGTTTTTATTTTTCAATCACTTGTCCTATTTAAGCCAACAAATTCACTGAGTCCTCTTCAGTAACTAGAAAAACAAACAAATTTATACTTGGTATAAAATTAATCATGCGCTTTAGTAGTGAAGAAGATTTGGGGGTTGTGCGGGCATGGATTTCAGTTACAAATCAAGGTCCACCGGGAGAATGTGAAAATGAACAATCGATTTTTTGGCGCCGTGTTTTTCAATCCTTCGAAGATATTACCGCAAACGAAATCGGGAGAATAAAGATGTCTGTTAAAAAAAGATTTGCTTTGATCACGTCCGAAATTGATACTTTTGTAACATTTTCGCTTGACGTTAACATAGGTCATCCTGGATTGTCGTATGAAGCTTGCATAAGTAAACATATCACCTTAATAATTACTCGGTCTAATAAAAAACTGTCGATACTTATTCATTTTATGTTGTTTTTTTCCTGCAGAAAACAAGAGCTCGCATCGATTTTCGTACAGAATCAAAGAGGCCATGTAAGTATGATCAATTGTACGATCTCTTAAAGGACGTAGTCCCGACATACAATGTAGAGTGAATACATCTGTGTAATCGACCATTAAGTAAAATATAGTGGGACTTTGTTGTTTTCGGGATCAATACGTTTATTTTATTTACCGCTAATCACCGTCATTGATAATTTTAAAAACGACCCCTACTGTTTACAATCGCCCCTCCTTTGCTATTTTCGAAAAAACCCTTAATGTATACGAGAAGATATTATGATGGCCATTGGTTGTGTTAAATTGTAAAATGTAATTTTTTTAACTTTTTTGTGTCAGAAAATGATATGACCCAACACAGTTAAGTTGCATTGATACAAAATAAAACCAACCACATGGAAGGACAGGAAAATATTAGTGAGATGATGTACATACGACAAAAATGAATAAAGTTATTCGATGTAATTTAAAATTTCAATGGATCCAGACCAAGAAGTTCGCTATAAATACCTTCATTCTCTACCAAAAAATAAACAACACAGATTACACACCATCTTTATTTATCCTTTCAATACTTTTTAGTTTTATTTTTGGGTTGGTTATGGCAATCAAATTCACAAACGAGGAAGATACATCTATAATCCAATCATGGATGAATGTCTTTGTGGACGAAAATGTTACCCGAAATAGTGTTTCGGGAGTGAACTTATGGGATTTGGTAGTTCAACATCTAACAGTTAGAAACGAAAATCCAAATCATAGAACTGGTCGTGTCTTACAAAACCGGGTCACCTCGATTAAGAAACAGGTGAAACGATAATTGAAATATGTAGTACCTTTATACCGAAACTTACCTAGCGGCTGGAGTCTCGACGAATGTGTAAGTGTTTCAAAATTTGCATCAAATTATGTTTAGAAACCATTTAAATGAAACACTAATAATTTATTGTTTGTTTATTGAAGGAAATTACTGCGAAACGTAGATACTCGGAGGCCACCAACAAAGAATTCGAATTCTATGAGTGTTATTTACTGCTCAATGAAAGGATATCCGAGTTCAATCCGGATGAAATATGTCGTGACCTACATGAAGCTCGCGATGAAGATGATTAAATCCACTGCAGATGGAGTAAAAGTTTTGTGGGTAAACCTCTTGTAAACCCCCCCGAGACACCACTCGGCCGGCAGGGACACCTACCGGTTTAAAGGATTGTTGCACGTGCTAAGTGCATCCGAGGTGCCTATGACAGTGACCTAATAAGAGTTGTCATTGGTCATTGTATTGGCTCAATGTACTATCTTGTATTGTATTTTGAAATTAATGGAATAAGTTAAATCTTTTTTGAGTCGACTAAACATAACACTACACGTCCAACGTTGTGTCCAAAAAATTTGTTTGTTACTAAAGAAAAAGATTAATATGTTACAGAATGAGCTACGCTTACAATTTTTTTATCGATACATTTACCACTATTGTCGCTCTCTAAAATTAATAAAAACACATGTACATTAGGTTAAGCTCGGTCACATTTATCCGAGTAGTGAACCACTAATTCTAGACTACACTTTCAACGATTATGAGGAGAGCACAAATTAGATAGAAAGAGTGTTAATTGTGTAGTAGGGTGTAACAGAAGTGTAAGACTGAAAAGGTCAAAAAAATATTTCAAAATAGACGAGGAGAAAGTACTCGCTTAAAATTTTCGAGCGATGTCCAAGGCGTCGCTTTTAAGCGAAGTCTGCATCGCCGCTGAATTTTACAAAAGCGAGGTCATTCTCGTCGCTTTTTCATTTTTTCTGGCGACGTACTAAACCTCGCCCATTTTGAAATGGGAAAAATATCATTTGGTCCTTTTTTAGGTGGTCCCAAGTCAGTTTGGTCCTTTCATAAATCACCTTTTCCATTTGGTCCATAATTATTTATAAATATTAAATGGACCAAAGTACCCTTCTGTGTTAATTCCTACTTATTTTTTGTAGCAGTTCATTCTGTCTGATGAACTCCTAATAAAACTAAACTAAATTTCCTACTTATTTTTTGAGCGGAGTTCATTTTGTCTGATGAACTCCGGAGTTCATTCCTTCAAATGAACACCTTGTAATTCACACACGAGTTCATCTTCAACACGAGTTCATTCTTTACATGAACACCTACTAAAAAACATAGTTCATCTTCAACACGAGTTCATTCTTTACATGAACACCTAGTAATTCGAAATCTAAAATCTAAAAAAAGAGTTCATTCTTTACATGAACCCAAATCTTCAACAACAGTAGAGAAATAAGAAACAGAGTTCATTCCAGAAATGAACTTCGTCACAAACCAGAGTTCATTCCAGAAATGAACTCCGTCATCTTCATCTTCTTCATCATCAGCAGCAAATCATCTTCATCATCTCCATCATTAGCAGCAACAACAAATGAAAAAACATCAAAAATCTTCATCACAAACAGAGTACTCCGTCATCTTCATCTTCTTCATCAGCAGTAGCAACTCATCTTCATCATCTTCATCATCTCCATCATCATCAGCAACAACAGACGGAAAAAAATCAAAATCTTCATCACAAACCAGAGTTCATTCCAGAAATGAACTCTGTCATCTTCATCTTCTTCATCAGCAGCAGCAACTCATCTTTATCGTCTACATCATCAGCAGCAACAACATCCGAAAAAACATCAAAATCTTCATCA
>JAJJMB010011474.1:486436-497375 GCA_023531105.1 Papaver atlanticum | reverse complement strand
ACATCCGAAAAAACATCAAAATCTTCATCACAAACCAGAGTTCATTCTAGAAATGAACTCTGTCATCTTCATCTTCTTTTGTAGATCCGTAACTTACCCAAGCATGTGAAGATGATAAAGGTTCATCATCATCATAAATAGCAGCAGAATCTTCAACCTCACAGTTTTCATCATCAAAACAGCAACAAACATAAAATAAAAAACCCGCAAAACTTCATCGTATTCATCATCATCATCATCATCGTTCATATTCTTCATCACTAGCAGAGAAAAAAATAGAGAGAAGAAAGAATCGTTCATCATCATCTTCATCTTCTTCATCACTAGCAGGAAAAAAAATGGAAAAATGAGAGAAACTAGATCTGAAAACAGGAAGAGAGAGAAAGTAAATATGAAAATAAGATATTTTCTAGGGTTTTTTTCTATATATGTGGTCCCAAAAGGATATTTCTGTCACCACACAATGACAATTACATCATACATGACGTCATCGTAGGACCAAACTATAAAATATATTTTGAAAAAGGACCAAACAGACAGTTGACTAGGTCAACTGGACAAAACTCTCTCTAATATATTATTTATAGGACCTAATGGTGTTTCCTACTTTTGAAATCCCCGCTACCCTTCCCTGCTTTCGAGCAGAGAGAAAGGGAACTTTTTTTTAAAGTCTTTAGCAACTGAGACGTGTCGCTTTCATTACCATGTTTTAATCCACTCCACTCAGCCTAACAAGAAGACCACTACTGCCGTTATTGTTGACATTATCTTGTTTTCTTTGTTAATTGGTTTCAAGTGACAAACGAGAAATGACCCCACCTGCTTAATCTTCACGTGCAGCAGCTGCAGCTTAGAACAAGGGATGGATGAGAGACTAGGTGCTAGAGTGAGTTTCGCACCATGGAAAAGATTGATAGAGTGACTATATGGCACTTTGCCGTTTTAGAACACAAAAATTAAGGACGGCAATTCATTAGCCATCCAAACCCAAATGTTGTTTTTTTTTAAATAATTATTGAAATATTTTATAAGATTCTTACTTATCTAAATATCTAACAGTACCTAAAATATATTTGTTTAATACTTTTATATTGTCTTGCCGGTTTTTTTAGTTTTTTTTTCCTAACGGTAGTTGATTAACAGTATAGTGGAGACTATAAAGTACTCTTTCAATTGAACAAGTGTGTGATCCAGTTTGGGGGAAAGGGTATTTCTCTCTACACATAGTAGTACCAAATTAGATCTTTTTTGGTTAGTCTTTCATTTTCAAATGAGACTTAATTCGACCCATAGTGTTTGCTCTTAGAGCAAGGGCTATGAGATATACTATTTTAGAGTCTATCCCTATCAAAGTGAAAGAGAGTGTAAGTGAAGGAGTACATATCTGACCGTGCGATAGAGTATTAATAAGTCTATACGGCAAATAAATGTTCGTTGAGAGAGAAAAAGAAGGGATATAAGCAAATATTTAGCCTGGCAGTTATATAGCTGGCATGGCGTTAATGGATAGAGCAATAATTGGCAATAGATCACATGATGTCAGGTATGAAATTATCCTCGTACATCCGACTAATACTCACTGTCAATCAGATACGGCAAACCAACAACCGTTTGCTTTCCTTTTAACTTTATACGGCAAACAAAGTGCCGTTTTCCCTATATTATTTTGCACGGAAAATCATTAGCCGTATAGGGAAGACTTTCAATCACTCGTTCGAATGAACGAGTGGGTGATTGAGTTTTGGGTGAAAGTGGGTTTCTCTCTACCCATAGTAGGACCTAATTTGATCATCTCTTTCATTTTGAATTAGACTCTCAACCCCCATACCCCTTGCTCTTAGGAAACGAGAGAGGGAGTTCTGTTCTGGGCTGACATATTGGTGGGACCAAGATAAATTACAAGTCGGAAAAGTTTAAGAAAGGCGTCTTTGACAGCTGACGTGTTATGCAGGGTGCGGCTTTGCTACAACTCGGTACACCAAAGGTTGAATTCGAGCCAATCTAGAGTCGCACGCATTTTATCAAAATATCTCTTGTTCACATCGAATCAGCATCACCTATATTGTGATAGTCTTGTCAACAGACTTTGTTTCCTTATCAAATACGGTATTTGTGGATCGGCTAGGGTGTTTGGTGGCTATAAATAGAAGGCAAAAACCATAATAAAAGGTGAATGCTTCCTCATTATTCAACTCTCTCTAGCTAGAAGATAAAATGGAAAAGGCGTTTCTTTTTAATTTTCTTTCTCTTTTATTATTATTTTATAAAGAAGCTTATTGTTTGAAAGCTCACAAAAGTACAAAAACTGATTATGTCTAGAATGTCCTCGATTAATTTATTATTAATAAAAATTAATTAAACTAAATAATGTTAATAATTGTCCTGGCCAAATTCGGGTATACCCAGATTAATTAGGGTATACCTAATAAGACAAAACCCAGGTTATTATGAAGTAAAACACAACACCCCTTAACCAGTTATTTTTAAAATGCTTAATCTACTCTTGCTTAATTAACTCTAATAATGTGTTTAGGTGAGTTAATTAGTTGAATTAAAATTCTCAAATTAGGTATTGTTTGGATTGAACTCATAGATTATGTGTTATGATTTTTGAGGATTTTTTTTGTAAAGGAAATGAAACCACACTAGCCAAACACTTCTACAAAGGGGATTGTAAAGCTGCTGAGTGATTTCATACTCAAAATTACAGAAGGAATCAACACTTTCAATTATGAAAGTATGAAAAGTCGGCAAGGTCGATAAAAAAAAAACCCTGCCGACTATAGGATTTTTGACATACAGAGAAAGGTGTTATAAATGCAAGATTAGTCAGCAAGGTATTAATTTCATAACCTTCCGACTAAACTATAGTCGTCAAGGTATAAGGATGAATACCGTGACGACCCTGTAAATGCTAATTTTAGAGATGAAAAGTCGTCACGATATTCAACCTAGGAATAACGACTAATACTAGTCGGCAAGGTCGACAAAAAAATACCCTGTCGATTAATACTAGTCGGCAAGGTCGACAAAAGAATACTCTGCCGACTAATATTAGTCGGCAAGGTCGACAAAAGAAGCAAGGTCGACAAAAAGATACCCTGCCGACTTTTCATACAAATATGGAATCATAAAGGATTTGAGTTTGAGTATGATTTTGTACCCAATCTCAACTTGAGTATGTAATACCCTGCCGACTAATATTAGTCGGCAAGGTCGACAAAAATATACCCTGTCAACTTTTCATACAAATGTGGAATCATAAAGGATTTGAGATTGAGTATGATTTTGTACCCAATCTAAAAACCTGTATGTTTTTTTTTTTTTCGTTTTGATTCAACTTTTTTTTTTTTTTAATTTCATCATGTATGGTTAGAGTTATAAAAGATTTTGAAAATTGTTTTAGTTTTAAGGTTGAATTTATGAATTAATAGTAAGGGCAATTTGGTCTTTTAACATTTTTTAGACACCCCTTAGCACTCCATCTTGGATGCGTTTAAAATTCATATACCCCAATTTGGCCAGGATAATTAGTTAGACTAATTATTTGATTTATAATTACGGTTTGAAAATAAAAAATCAATTTATTTATTTTTTGTTCTAAGAGTTAGGAGGAAGAAGAAGCGGGGAAATATTCGAGAAAAATATAGAAATGTAGGTATTCTCAGTCAAAATGAGTAATTGAGACAACAATAGTTAACTCCAATGATTATTTTTTGTTTGTTTTATTCGCACGAAGTACGTGGAAAGTTGGATTTTTTTGGTTTTCGAAAATCCCAAAATCCGAACATACGGTTGGGAAACTTCATCAACCCAACCGTAGACTGGGAACACGGTTTGGATCACAAGCCTTCCAAACCATAGATGTCTTTGAACCCAGAAAATACGGTTTGGAAGCTATGAACTCCAAACCGTAGATTCATCTACGGTGGGGGATCAACATCGTAGGTTCTGTTAGAGCACTACTCGGTCGAACTCACAATCGTTGCTATCTCAAGCTTGTTTGTCAAGTTTAGTTATCAAAACTATAAGTCTTGATTTCTAGTCTATTTATAGCTATGTCTCGGTCTAGGATAGAATGTGTAGTTGAGATTTAGACTTCACGGCGTTCATCGATTGAAAACGAAGATCTACTAAGGGGAGCTTGGAGGAACTTCATCAACAAAAGGTATGTGGATACTTGAACTCATCTATCACTCAAAAGTCTATTCTATTTTATCTCCTATTGAGACTAAGTCGTATAGCTATATAGACTTTACATTATACACATTTGATATTTCGAGCTGAGTCTAACTCGCTTATATCTTTCTCGAAATATGTGTTGGAAAGCTTTTTGCTTTAATTACGTTCATCATTATTCTTGGCGAAAGTCAAAAGATGATCATGTGAAAATCGCCTTGTAACATCTTACATGATTTGTGTGAGACAGTCATTTGATGTAGACTCAGAATGTTTCATATTGATCATTTGATCACTTGAAATTTTTTTATAAGCTAATAGTTTGTGTGAGACAGCTATTGTCGTCTTCTAAGAACGTTTCAATGATTGAAATGGGAGTTTAGAACAATTAATCATTGTTTGGATATAGCACAGTGTGCATACCCGTATGCAAAATGTTGTAAGAATAATTCAGGTCCGGGAACCAAGTATGCATACCCGTATGCGAACGGTTTTAACTGTTAAAATACGGGAACCAAGTTTGCGTACCCATTTGCAAACTGTTTCACCTGAGTTCGGTCCGGAACGACAGTATGCGTACCAGTTTGTGAACTTTCGGAAAAGATCAAAGTCCGGAACTTAAGTTTGTGTACCCGTTTGCAAACTTATATTGGTTAAGTTCTGTTAGAGAATAGCTCACTTGAACCCACCTAGCGTTGGTATGTCAAGTTTAGTTGTCATATTTTAGTGAATCAAAACTCATCTAAGAGTCGCTTGATTATGTACTCAAGACAACTTCGCATAGGTTAGACTAGAAAGTCTAGGAATATGAGACGTACAATTATTACTCGAATACCTGAAGAACGTGAAGAAGTAACGAGCTACAATGACGATATCATCTTTCCTATTGAGGTTAGTAATATTGACTTGTACTGTTTCATTCCTAACGTATCTTTCAAGTCGTGATATATTGAAAACATAACTGCGAAGTTGTGCATGAATATTTAGTCTAGTAGTGAGACATGATCACATGATCATAATATTAAGGAATTAGACTACGAAGTATAACGCTTATCTTTTGAACTTCATAGATATGACATCAACAGAATCTTATGAATGTTGTTATGATTATGTGTATGGGTAAAGGTGAAGATTTTATCCTAGGAAACAATGTTTTACATTTGTTTAAAGGAAGTACATTCATGAACTTGTTTTATGAATCGAAAGGGAAATCGCTAGGCTTATTGGTATTGTTATTCATTGCAAATCTTTGGATTACCAATATGGGTGAGATGATGGAACCAATCGTAACTTGTTATATATCTTGGTATAACTAATCACAATGCCTGACTTATGATTTGGTATGAATAGTTTTGATTAATTAGTGTAACCGATCCTAAGTAATCACTTGAGATGGTATGATCGATATTTGTAATTGGTGTGACCGATCCTAGTAATTGGTGTGACCGATCACAAAAGAGTTGTGTAATCGATCCTTCTAATTGGTGTAACCGGTCCTGGTAATTGGTGTAACCGATCCTATTGACTGGTGTGACCAATCACAATCAATACCATGTGTATATGGTAACTGGTCCTGGTAATTGATGTAACCGATCCTGGTAACTGATGTAACCGGTCCTGGTAACTTGTGTGACCGATCAAAAGTGTTCCATATTAAGGTATAACCGATCCCAGTGATTGATAGAACCGATTGAACCCATGAATGTGATTTGATATTTGATCAATCACATAGTTGTCTTGGAATATGGATGACCAATTCTAAACTTGTTTGGAAGTGTTGTATAATTGATTCCAAGATTGTAAATATGAAAGATGATTTAAAAAGAAAAGATGTCAACATACTTTGAACACGAACAATAACCCTTATCTTTTATTGTTCAAAGATGTTCCTTAATTACTCAAGGAGATCCCGTTCCGAAATAAATTAAAAATCTTTTATTAAGGTTGTTAGTTTTATATGCTTTAATTACCAGCAATTAAATGCATATCTCGAGAGAATAGAAATTAGTAATGTGCATTTACTAATTGGAGATTTATATTAAGAGATTTCGAAAAATATTGGACAAAGCATTTACTGGAATTATGAAAACCGAATGGGCATTTATTGCATATCTTGAGAATACTTTCGGTTTTGGAAATTCCTTGGTGTCCAAACTTCCTTGGTCTATAAATACCTAAGTTTGCATTATTAGCAAACCATCCTAAGAGCCAGGAAAACTTCATCTTTTTGTTGTTTCTAGTGGAGCCGTCTAATCGGAGAGGAAAGTACCCTAATTAGGCGAAATCTCTTATGGCCGCTCGTTTAAAGACTTTTGTGGGATCAAGAAGCTCTACGAGTACCGTTGGTGGGAAACTAGATAATTGCAGTGTTATTAGTTTTCGATTGATTTGATTGACTAACGGTTGTTGAAACTTTGATTGCACCTTGTTTGTTTATTCTTTAGAATCTTCTCTTCCGATATAAGATTCACTCAAACTAGATCGAAGTATCGACGAGATCTTTAGAACTGTTTGTAGATCTAAAGACATCTTGTGATAATCCATTGTAGACAGAATCCGTTCTGTGCATGATTGATCACAAGAGATTCAAGTGGTGTTGTACAGGTTTAATTGAAGATTAAAGAAGATTTGAAGACGAAGAAGATTTCTTATTGTGTTAGAGCACTGATCGGTCGAACTCGCAAGCGTTGCTATCTCAAGCTTGTTGTCAAGTTTAGTTTCAAAAACTATAAGTCTTGATTTCTCGTCTACTTATAGCTAAGTCTCGTATTTGGATAGAAAGTGTAGTTGAGCATTAGACTTCACGACGTTCATCGATTGAAGACGAAGAGCTACTAAGGGGAGCTTGTGGAACTTCATCAACAAAAGGTATGTGGAGACTTGAACTCATCTATCACTCAAAATTCTATCTACTCTATCTCCTATTTAAGACAAAAGTCGTATAGCTATATAGACTTCGATAATACACATTTGATATTTCGAGCTGAGTTTAACTCGCTTGCATATTTCTCAAAATATGTGTTGGTAAGCTTTCTCTTTAACCAAGTTTATCTTATATTCTTGACGAAAGTCAAAAGATGATCATGTGAAAATCGCCTGGTAACATCTTATATGATTTGTCTGAGACAGTTATTTGATGTAGACTCGGAATGTTTCGTTTTGATCATTAGATCACTTGAAAATTGCTTCGAAGCTAATAGTTTGTGTGAGACAGCTATTATCGTCTTCTAAGAATGTTTCAATGATTGAAATGGGAGTTTAGAACAAATAACCATGATTGGATATATCACAGTATGCGTACTTGTATGCTTATTGTTGCAAGATATTCCAAGTCCGGGAACCATAGTATGCATACCCGTATGCGTACTGGTTGGTTTATGAAAGTCTAGGAACTCAGTATGCATACCAGTACGCGTACTGGCGTAAGTTTCAAGTTCTGGAATTTAACTGAGTTTGGATGGTATGCGTACCCATTTGCATACTTGAGTAGGTTTTGTTCTAAAATCGGTTTGTTCATGAACTAATACATTTATATAATAAGGAATGCAATCTTTTGCAAACCATGGCTATAATGTTCATGAAATGATTCGAGTGAATCAAAATTGATTTTGCTTCAATTGTGTCTTGTATACTTCTATGAGAATATAAACAATTGAACAACTCTAGAACTAGTTTCATTTGAGTCATTTGAACTAGTTATGGTTAAGATGAATAAGGTTGATATGAAAGTGTTCATATGGCTAACTTCAGTTAAATATTGTTGAGCCAACAAGGTGCGAACGTTTAGGTATGGTTACTCATATCTAAATGAAGTCACTTTTCATTTGTGTGTAACAAGCTAAGTTCGATCTAACGGTTAAAAGATATTAGCTTGAGTCTAATTAGGTTTTCATCTAACAGTGAATATTGAATGCTTTGTTACCAAGGTAACATTGATTGCAAACCCTGATTTGAAGACTATATAAAGGAGAACTCTAGCAACTGGGAAACCTAATCGCCACACCTCTTGTGTGATACTAGTTGCGACTAGAGTCAATTCCCCTTTAACCTTAGGTTTTATCCAAAACCCTGTAGGTTAACGACTTAAAGACTTCATTGGGATTGTGAAGCCAGACCAAACTATTTCTCTGTAGTTGCGTGTTCTTATCTTGTTGTTTTCTATCGTGATTGAGTACTATCTTCTCTAAGATTTTCTCGAGATTTATTCTCCGATGGGCAAGATAAAAAGTAGTATTAAACATCTTTTTCCCATCGTTTGTGATTCCACAATATCTTGTTTCGCCACCATACGATTAAGATTATTGTGAGGTGATTGATATTACTAAGATGTTCTTCGGGAATATAAGTCTGGTGTATCAATTGGTTCCTGTTCACTTTGATTTATCAAAATACGGAACAAAACTCTTAGGTATTTCTGTGGGAGACAGATTTATCTATTTAATAGATAGACTTTTCTATGTGAAACAAATTGGTTTATCAAGTCTTCGACTTTGGGTCGTAGAAACTCTTAGTTGTGGGTGAGATCAGCTAAGGGAATCAAGTGCGCAGAGTCCTGCTGGGATTCAGAGGCGTAAGGAACGCGACTGTACCTTGATCAGTGTGAGATTGGTTAGGGCTCAATTACATTCCAGTCTGAAGTTTACTTGTAGTAGGCTAGTGTCTGTAGCGGCTTAATACAGTGTAGTGTTCAAATCTGGACTAGGTCCCGGGGTTTTTCTGTATTTGCGGTTTCCTCGTTAAATTTTTTTCTGATGTCTATGTTATTTCTTTTCCGCATTATATTTTATATATAATTGAATATCACAGGTTGTGTTTAAGTTCAATAAGTTTTTGAATCCGACCTTTGGGTTGTTTATTAAATTGATTTACACTTGGATATTTGTTTTTGATACCGTCCAAGTTATATCATATATTCAATCGGGCTCGCAATTTCCTATTTATTTGATTGCAGATTGAATTGATAAATTGAGATATAACTCTTGGATATACTTTTCTTAAGATTGAGTCTGACTATCAAGTTGATTCTCTTGAAAGTATATTGGAGTTAGTACATACAGATTGCTAAGAGAAATATTGGGTGTGGTTGTTAGACCCCCGCATTTACATATTGGTTTCTCATATCTTTGTGTAGCACAAACCTTTATCGGCTTAGATCCAACTAGAATCTGATTTATTCGATTGGTTAGTTACGTGAGATCGACATCACCTTATAGTTTCTTTTTGGAATCTATACTGATTGATTGTAAATATAAACTTGACTGCTTCGGTAGTTATTGGATAGATTGATCTAGCCAGGCAAAGGAGTTTATTAGATTAAACGGAAGAGCCTTTGCATATGACTAGAGATATCTTTTATCTCAAAGAATCAATAGAGTTGTTACCAAACAAATTTGTTGTTCCTTTACTGTTTGGAATACTATCCAAAGGAATTGTTCCAGTGCGTGCACTCATCGAAGTCGGAAGCGCAGGGATACTGAAAAACTAAATGAACTAGGGTTAGTTGCTTGGTCTCAACTATACAAAGTTGGTTTAGATTTTATATAGCGTCTTAGTTCTGAGAGTATTCAATTCTGGACTAGGTCCCGAGGTTTTTCATCATTTGCGGTTTTCTCGTTAACAAAATCTTGTTGTGTCTTTTACTTTTCTATTTCCGCAATTATAATTGTTTATTATAATTAGAAGTGAAATACACAAAGGTTAACTCCTCTTTACTTGATAGTGATCATATAGAGTTTGGTTAAGTATGAACCTACTATCAATTAATCACACTTTGGTAGTCGTATTGTCTCGATCTCGTATCCATAGACGATCACATAAAGTGTGAATACCGATTTGTCGTATTGCCTCGAATTTGTCCATAAACAATCACCTTCGGTAAGAGGACTTATAGGTGGATAAATTAAAGATTGTGGTGTATTTGGGTACCCTCGTCTTTTTAATTGGTATCAGAGAAGGAAAACACGAAAAGATCTAACAATCTGTGTTGGGTGCGATCCAACCTATAAGAAATGTGTATGCGTAAAGGTAAGGCGAAGCCAAAAATAGACTCAGTTAACTGATAGACGCATTTATGTGTCTATTTTCATCTCTATTGTGTATAATGTTAGTACCCATTTTTGTACTTATTTTGGTATTTTATCTCTTTGTAGGTGTTTTTGGAGAAATAAGCTTTTGTGGCGAAATTGGCTCGAAAAGTTGATGAATGCAACCCAAGGGACGAGTGTTATGCGGACTCCAGCAACGGATAAGGGGCGACCATCGGATAAGGGGTAACCTTTCCCCTTCACATTCAAATTCTGAAAATTGGCGGGAAACCAAAAACGTACGGCATGTTTTTGTGGCTGTTTTGGTGGTAGTGATTTGGAGGAGTTTGAGGTCGATTAAACTTCTGATTTTCATAGGGTAGACTCCTTATGGGTCTATGAATCTAATATGGGTGTTTAAATCGATTAAACTGGGCTCAATCGACGGGTTTTGATCTCAACAGCAAAATATGGAAAGTCACGTGTGTGACTTGTTTTAGGAAATTTTAGAGAGATTAAAGGCAAGATTTTCTTCCCAAAGCTTAATATATATCTAAGGAAGAGTTTAGAATCAAAAGGAAAGCCCAGATACGCGTGGAAATTCTAAAACAAGAAATTGCCGCAACTTTGCCGTGAAGAGAAAGAAAGAGATTTCGGAAGATTTTGGAGAGATTTAATCTCTCTTTTTGATATAAATAGATTGGTTGGGTCATATATAAGGGGTGTCTAGAGTTTTG
>JAJJMB010011474.1:423716-486426 GCA_023531105.1 Papaver atlanticum | reverse complement strand
AAGTCCGAGTGAACGACAACCTTACTTACCACTTTAAATTTACATCATTAACATATCACAAGATTTGGGTAAAACTCTTTATGGGTTTAATTTTAGCAAATGTTTATAAGGGGCTTCTTCCACAAGTTCTACTTGCTCTTCTGAAAATGTGTCTTTATGTTCTCAAGAATAAATTAAGTTAAGCCCTATATTCACAATCAATGATTCATATTTTGAGAAATCCTTTCATAATGATAAAGATGATATTGATTATGTGAATATAAAAACATCTCAGTTAAATGAACTAACTAAAACGTTCCTCTCGTGTGCAACCGAACTCACTCTTGCACTAAAAAGAGAAGGAAAGCTTTTGAAGACTTATGTCATATGAAATCTGAAAATGATCAACTCAATCTTGATCTAACTACCCTTAAAGCTGATCTAGACTCTCTCAAAATAGTATCCTCTTCAAAGATTCAATCTCTAGAAGCAAAGCTAAGGAAAAGTATTGATCAAGAAAAGAGGAATGAATCTTAAGAAAAACAGCTGCAGGTGAATACAATGCCTTAAAAATCCCATATGATTCTGAGATAAAGACAGTTTCAGAACATGTCAATAGTGAAAAGACGAGGGTACCCAAATATACCTCAATCTAAAACTTTTCTACCTATAAGTCCTTTCTCCGAAAGTGTTTGTCTATGGACTGAGTCGAGACAATACAACGAATCGGTTCACACTTCGTGTGATCGTCTATGGATACAAGATCGAAACAATACAACAACGAAGTATGATTACTTGATAATAGGTTCGGACTTAACCAAACACTATAGGATTGTTATCAAGTAATTAGGAATTAACGTTTGTGTATTTTACTTCTAATTATAATAAATCAATTATACTTGCGGAAATAGAAAAGTAAAAGACACAGCAATATTTTGTTAACGAGGAAACCGCAAATGCAGAAAAACCCCGGGACCTTGTCCAGAATTGAATACTCTCATAATTAAGCCGTTATACAAAATCTAAACCAACTTCGTATAGGTTAGACCAAGCAACTAAACCTTTAGTTCACTTAGTTCCCTCAGTATCCCTGCGCCTCTAACTTGCAATAAGTCACGCACTTGGAACAATTCCTTTGGTTCGTATTCCAAACAGTAAAGGAACAACAAATCTGTTCGGTAACAACTCTTTTCAAACAACGTGATATGAGTTTGACAAAAGGCTCTTCCATTTATCCCAATAAACTCCTTTGTCTGGTTCTTAGATCAATCTATTCAACAACTACCAAAGTAAGTGTTTAGACTATGATATCAATACTATAAATCACAAATAAATGTATTGATACCGATCTACACAACTTATCAATCTAATCTATCAAAAGATAAATCGATTATAGTTGGATCCCCAGCCGATCAAGTTTTGTGCACACCAAAGATTATGAACTCAACTAAGAAATCTTCTTTGTCTTCAAATATTCTTAGATCTTCAATAAACACCTGCACACAAACAACTTGAATCTCTTGTGATCAATCACACATAGAACGGAGTCTGTTAACGATGGATTATCACAAGACGTCTTTAGATCTACAAATAGTCTAAAGATCCCCGTCGATACTTTGATCTAGTTTGAGTGAATCTTATATCAGAAGAGAAGATTCTCAAGCATAAACAAACTAGGTGCAATCAAAGTTCAACAACCGTTAGTCAATCAAATCAATTGAAAACTAATAATAAACTGCAATTATCTAGTTTCCCACCAACGGTACTCGTAGAGCTTCTCAATCCCAAAGAAGTCTTTAAAACGAGCGGTCATAAGAGATTTCGCCTAATTAGGTTACTTTCCTCTCCGAATAAACGGCTCCACCAGTAACAACACAACTAGGTAGTTTTGCTAGCTCTGAGGATTAGTTTGCTCAAAATGCAAACTTCAATATTTATAGACCAATGAAGTTTTGAAACCAAGGAATTTCCAAATACGAATATTCTCAAAGATATGCAATAAAGCCAAAATCGGTTTTCATAATTCCTGGAAATGCTCTGTCCAAATATTGACCGAAATCTCAGTAGAAAATCTCCAATTAGTAAATGCACATTACCAATTTTTATTTTCTAAAGATATGCATTTAATCGCTGGAAATTAAAAGCATATAAAACTAAAAACCTTAATTAAAAGATTCTCAATTTATTTCGATCCGGGATTCTCCTTTAGTTATTAAGGAATATCTTTGAACAATAATAGATAAGAATTACTGCACGTGTTCAAAGTATGTCGACATCTTTACTTTGTAAATCCTTTTTCATATTTACAATCTTGGAACCGATTTGCCACACTTCCAAACGAGTTTAGAATTGGTTCATCTGATTTCCAAGAACTATGTGATTGATCAAAAACATTCAATCACCATTCATGGGTTTAACGGTTCTACCAAACACAAAGTCCGGTTCTACCTCCAAGTGGCTACTAGGATCGGTCGCACTAGTTTCCATAAAATGGCTAACTAAGTACCAGGATCGGTTACCACTTATTTATGGTACTTACTCATGATCGGTTGCATAAGTTATTGGATCGTTTACACCAATTACTAAAAATTGTTAACCTACTACAAGGATCGATTACACATCTTGTGATTAGTCCAACCAAGTTCTAGGATCAGTTACCCAATGACTAGGAATGGTCACACCAATTACAAATATAGATCATACCATCTCGGGTGATTACTTAAGATTGGTTTCACTAATAAAAGTCATACCGATACATAAGTCAGGCATTGTGAATAGTTTTACCAAGAAACATAAACAAGTTATGAGCGGTTATACTAAACACACATATTGGTAATCCAAAGATTTGCAATGAATAATAATACCAATAAGCCTAGCGATTTCCCTTTCGATTCACAAAACAAGTTTATGAATTGTACTTCCTTTAAACGAATGTAAAACATTGTTTCCTAGGACGAAATCTTCACACATACCCATACATAATCACAATAGCATTCATACGATTATGTCGATGTCTTATATACGAAGTTCAAAAGATGGGCGTTATACTTCGTATTATAATTCCTTAATACTACGTCTAACTAGAGTATAATCATTCACAGCTTCGCAGTTATGTTTTCAATATAGCACGACTTGAAAGATACGTTAGGAATGAAACAGTTCAAGTCAAAATATTACTAACCTCAAGAGGAAGGATGATGTCGTCGTTGTAGTTCTTTACTTCTTCACATTCTTCAAGTCTTCGAGTAATACTTGTAAGTCTCATATCCTAATAACTTTCTAGCTAACCTATATGAAGTTGACTCTAGTAAATAATCAAGCGCCTCTTTAAATGAGTTTTGGTTCACTAAAATATGACAACCAAACTTGACATACCAATGCTTGGTAGGTTCAACCGAGCTATGCTCAAACAAATAGGCTAAAAGATGAAATGCGTTCGTTAATGTCAGAAAATCAGTTGGCTACATCCTCCTCGGATAAACCCAAAAATTCTGGTTTGATCTTTCCTTCAAAAAGAAAGAAGAATGACATTGAAGGCTCTCGAAAGAAAGTTTCATCATCTAAAAAGGCATTGGTATTCTCTGAGAATCCCAAGATGTACTCTCATCAGAGTCTTCCACATCATCATAAGCATCATCACTGACGATGTTTTCATTGTGGAATCAAAGGTCATATTATAAGATATTGTCAACAATTACCTTGTTCAAACTCTAAAAAAATCCACTTCTGGTCAAGGATGCAATATGAGATCTTTTTCAAAGAAAATCATACATAAGACTGATCTTCCTAGATCAAAGGATTCTGCAAGAGACTAGAAACTCATGGAATTGGATACCAAAGAAGACTATGGAACTAAACAGAAAGGAGTATGACAAACCCTCCAGTTCATCAACATATAAGGTAATACCTAAATATCTTGATGATAGTCATTTCTATGATAAGTTTGGTTTGTCCATCAAAAGGAGTAAGATCCTTAAGAGAACAGATAAAGGAAAATTCTCTACTACTCTTGAAGAGAATAATCTGTCTCAACCAGATACTTAGTATCTTGGCTGAATACACTGACTCATGAAGTGCTCAAACATTTGTTTGATGAGTTCAGTGTATATTGCACAATAGTTTAAAGCTTGCGAGATTTATGAAAAATATTCACATAAAGGCACTTTCTTAAAATATTAATATTGAAAAATTTCGGTTTTTCGTATTAAAGGAGAATATTTGACTTCCATAATCGATGACCAAGTCTTTGAAAACTATTTGATATATAAAGTTTCGGTAATCTTTGTCACTTAAAGGAGAAAAATTCTTATCTATTCCTCTGGAACAAAGAATTATGTACAATACAGATTACCATGAAAAACTTTCTGCAAGGGTTTCAGAAAGGTGTGCTGAAAAAATGGCCTGTGATCCTATCGGGCTCTGTAATTTCAATAGAAACGAAACCACCTCTTGCAATAATGTGAATCGCTCATACTCTATGATCGATTACGAGAAGGAGTTTCACAAGATGACACGAACTTGTGCAGAAACTAAATTAGAGGTATTGATGTTGAAGCGTACTCTTAAAAAAATCTTTAATTTTTCAAGCTCAACTCCTCAAGCAACAAGATTTACTTTCAAAAAAAAGTAAATGAAGAAGAACCTAACTTCCACAAGGTTGATGAATTATTCTTCAATTAAGGATCTCTTCAAGGAATTCGGAGAATTATTCCTATCAAGCGCAAGATATCTCAACATCATGAAGGGATTTGATTTTCAAGAAAATAGACATAAGTTTTTGATTTATTTTGATTATTGTATAAGGTCTATTTTTGAATAAAATTATAATTATTTATGAATAAAATTATTATCTTATAATTTTTTTTGTGATATTTTCGATTACATAGCCTGTGCATGAATGTCTATATTTTTTCTATGTGTTTTCGGTTTATGGGATGTCTGATTTCGGTTTTCATAACCTTAATATTCGATCTCATATGATAAGAACCCTTATGGTTTGTGTGGCTTTTTGATTTAGCGGGATTAAGTTCTAGCCCATGTTGGTAGGCTTTATCAAAGGATCATAAGGTGTTTCGATTGAAACACATATGTAAAAAGTCACAATATGTTGAATCAATTTGTGTATACATGAGTTGTGTTTAGCATAAACATATGTGTTCCGGGTTTTCAACTTTTCCTATTGGCACGCATTAGTTAAAACCAATTCAACCTTTCTCTGGTAAAGGTTGCTCTTGTTGTTATTCTTTTGTTCTTGTGAGAGGATGACAACATACTGGGGGAGAGTTCTAACTTAAACTTGCGCTTAATGATATATCTTTCTGGGGAGAAGATAATGCGGAATCTGAGGTAACGAATTTGTTAGTTAATCGTTTTCCTGTTTAAGAAAAGACTGTTTATATTGCATATATTTTGCTTTTGCTTAACGAAATTTCAGTACAATTGATGTATTCTATGATGATGTGTATGGATGTGTGTGAGTGTGATTCAATTGTTTCCGGTTAAGAAAAACTGTGTCAATTCATTCGACTTATTGTTTGGTATCTTCTTTATTGTTTGGTATCAAGTGTTTTTGCTTAACGAAATTTTGGTGCAATTGCGGTGTTATAATGTTTATGTTTTTTTCAATTGCTTCCGGTTAAGAAAATAATTGTGCAAGTCAATTTTATTTTGGTTTGTATGTATTGTTTATGGATTAACAAAATACGGAATCATTTGTTTAGTCAAATTCAATTCCGGATAAGATAAACTAAGTTAATTCTGATCTTAGTTAGACTTATCAAATTGAAGGATTCAGTTATTAAAGTCTAATCGAATGCCTTGACAAGAAATACCAGTTAACTAACCTAGTACTTGTCTTGTCTAAAGAGAAAGATCTAAGTTATTGTCTGAATAATTAGAACCTGATGAGAGAAATAAAGTTAATTCGATCTTTATTTTGGTCTTATCGAAATAAGCGATTGTATGTGTACAATCGGTTTAACAAGGGAACTAAGTTTCTTAGTAAATTTGTTAAACTATTAGGTAAAATTGCTTCGGACAATAGTTTTCCTTGATAACATATTAAAACTAAATTACTTGTAGTTTCGGTTTTAATATTGGTTATCTAAAGTGGTATGTGAAACCTTCGTGCTTAACTCTTATAGGTTGTGTACAAGTCTTTTAGATTTGTAAGATCCTTTTGGTTTGACCTTTATTTGCTCGAACCTTTGTTATTTTGTGACAAAAATGGGGAGATATGGAGTAAACAAGTGATTTACAATCACTAAGGAAAGGAGAATTGTGCTTAAACATTATATCTAACAAAAGAGTAAAGCATTGACTAAGGGAGAGAAACATATCATATTGATGTGTAGTTATCTTCACTACAAAAGGGGAATAACAAAGATGTTCGGATTGAATATCTACCTATCTTACCTTTTGGGGGAGTATAAGCTTTGTTATTCAGATGTCAACAACGACATTTATTGATTGAATATATGCAGGTTATTGTGTTGTTGAAACTTGGAATCAAGCGTATGTATAATGAATTCTTGTAATTTGTTTATCCATATGTATTAAGAGTTTTGTCACTAAAATTGACAAAGGGGGAGATTGTTAGAGCATAGCTCGGTTGAACCCACCATGCGTTGGTATGTCAAGTTTGATTGTCATATTTTAGTGAATCAAAATTCATCTAAGAGTAGCTTGATTATGTACTAGAGACAACTTCGTATAGGTTAGACTAGAAAGTCTAGGAATATGAGACATACAAGTATTACTCGAAGACCTGAAGAATGTGAAGAAGTAACGAGCTACAACAACGACATCATCATTCCTCTTGAGGTTAGTAATATTGACTTGAATTGTTTCATTCCAAACTTATCTTTCAAGTCGTGCTATATTGAAAACATAACTACGAAGATGTGCATGAATATTTTACTCTAGTAGTGAGACATGATCACATGATCATAATATTAAGGAATTAGATGACGAAATATAACGCTTATCTTTTGAACTTCATAGATATGACATCAACAGAATCTTATGAATGCTGTTATGATTATGTGTATGGGTAAAGGTGAAGATTTCATCCTATGAAACAATGTTTTACATTTGTTTAAAGGAATTACATTCATGAACTTGTTTTATGAATCGAAAGGGAAATCGCTAGTCTTATTGGTATTGTTATTCATTGCAAATCTTTGGATTACCAATATGTGTGAGATGGTAAAACCGATCGTAACTTGATATGTATCTGGGTATAACTAATCACAATGACTGACTTATGATTTGGTATGACTAGTTTTGATTAATTAGTGTAACCGTTCCTAAGTAATCACTTGATATGGTATGATCGATATTTGTAATTGGTATGACCGATCCTAGTAATTGGTGTGACCGATCACAAAAGATTTGTGTAATCGATCCTTGTAATTGGTGTAACCGGTCCTGGTAATTGGTGTAAACGATCCTAATGACTGGTGTGACCGATCACAAGCAATACCATATGTATATGGTAACCGGTCCTGGTAATTGATGTAACCGATCCTGGTAACTGATGTAACCGGTCCTGGTAACTTGTGTTATCGATCAAAAGTGTCCTATATTAAGGTATAACCGATCCCAGTGATCGGTAGAACCGATTGAACCCATGAATGTGATTTGATATTTGATCAATCACATTGTTGTCTTGGAATACGGATGAACAAATTCTAAACTTGTTTGGAAGTGTGGTATAATCGATTCCAAGATTGTAAATATGAAAGATGATTTTGTAAGAAAAGATTTCAACATACTTTGAACACGAACAGTAACTCTTATCTTTTATTGTTCAAAGATATTCCTTAATTACTTAAGGAGATCCCATTCCGAAATAAATTAAGAATCTTATAATTAAGGTTGTTAGTTTTATATGCTTTAATTACCAGCAATTAAATGCATATCTCTAGAGAATAGAAATTAGTAATGTTCATTTACTAATTGGAGATTTTCTATTGAGGGATATTGGAAAATATTGGACAAAGCATTTACTAGAATTATGAAAACCGAATGGGCATTTATTGCATATCTTGAGAATACTTTCTGTTTTGGAAATTCCTTGGTGTCCAAACTTCCTTGGTCTATAAATACCTAAGTTTGCATTTTTAGCAAACAATCCTAAGAGCCATGCAAACTTTATCTTTTTTTTGTTTCTAGTGGAGCCGTCTAATCGGAGAGGAAAGTACCATAATTAAGAGAAATCTCTTACGACCGCTCGTTTAAAGACTTCTGTGGGATCAAGAAGCTCTACGAGTACCGTTGGTGGGAAACTAGATAATTGCAGTGTTATTAGTTTTCGATTGATTTGATTGACTAACGGTTGTTGAAACTTTGATTGCACCTTGTTTGTTTATTTTGAGAATCTTCTCTTCTAATATAAGATTCACTCAAACTAGATCGAAGTATCGACGGGATCTTTAGAACTTGTTGTAGATCTTAAGATATCTTGTGATAATCCATTGTTAACAGACTCCGTCTGTGCATGATTGATCACAAGAGATTTAGGTGGTGTTGTGCAGGTTTAATTGGATATTAAAGAAGATTTGAAGACGAAGAAGATTTCTGATTGGTTTCTCATATCTTTGTGTAGCTCAAACCTTGATCGTCTGGTATCCAACTAGATTTGGATTTATTCGATTGATTAGTTGTGTGAGATCGGCATCACCTTATAGTTTCTTGTTGGAATCTATATTGATTGATTACAAATCTAAACTTGACTGCTTCAGTAGTTATTGGATAGAATTATCTAACCAGGCAAAGGAGTTTATTAGATTAAACGGAAGAGCTTTTGCATATGACTTGAGATATCTTTATCTTAAAGAATCAATAGAGTTTTTACCAAACAGATTTGTTGTTCCATTACTGTTTTGAATACGATCCAAAGGAATTGTTCCAGTGCGTGCACTCAGCGAAGTCGGAAGCGCATGGATACTGAAGAAACTAAGTGAACTAGGGTTAGTTGCTTGGTCTCAACTATACGAAGTTGGTTTAGATTTTGTATAGCGTCTTAATTCTGAGAGTATTCAATTCTAGACTAGGTCCCGGGGGTTTTCTGCATTTGCGGTTTCCTCATTAACAAAATCTTACTGTGTCTTTTACTTTTCTATTTCCGCAATTATAATTGTTTATTATAATTAGAAGTAAAATACACAAACGTTAACTCCGCTTTACTTGATAGTGATCCTATAGAGTTTGGTTAAGTCCGAACTTATTATTAAGTAACCACACTTTGGTAGTCGTATTGTGTCGATCTCGTATCCATAGACGATCACACAAAGTGTGAATACCGATTTGTCGTATTGTATCGACTTTGTCCATAGACAATCACTTTCGGTAAGAGGACTTATAGGTGGATAAATTAAAGATTGTGGTGTATTTGGGTACCCTCATCTTTTCATGTTCTAATATCGGTTAAGTATGATTCCATACTCATAAACTAATATATTTATATATTAAGGAATGCAATCTTTGCGAACCGTGTCTAAAGTGTTCATGAACTGATCCTTTTGAATCTATCCGATTTTTCTTCAATTATGTCTTGTATACTTCTATGAGAATATAAACAATTGAACAACGATATGAACACAATTAGATTCATTTAATTATCATTTGATATAGAAGTGTTAAGATGAATGTGGTTAACACAAAAGTGTTCATAGGGATAACTTCGGTTAACTGTTATTGAGCCAACTCAATATACACGTTTAGGTACGGTTACCCATATCTAAATGAATGTATATTTCATTTGTGTGTAACAAGATAAGACCATCTAACGGTGGAGAGATATTGCTTTGATTTTAAGCAAACTTAGTTTGAATCTTAAATCAGGTTTTAATCTAACGATGAATATTGATTGCTTTGTCTCAAAGTTATCAAACCCTGATTTGAAGACTATATAAGGGAGAATTCTAACAACTGGGAAACCTAATCCCCATAACCCATGTGTGATACTAGTTGCGACTAGAGTCGATTCTCCTTTAACCTAGGTTTTTCCTAAAACCATTATAGGTTAACGACTTAAAGACTTTATTTGGATTCTGAAGCCAGACCCAACTATTTTATCTGTAGTTGCGTGTTCTGATCTTACTTGTTCTATCATATTGAGTACTATCTTCTCTAAGATTTGCTCGATATTTATCTCCGATAGGTAAGATATAAAAAGTAATCACAAAGCTCTTCATCTCATTCTTTATGATTATATAATAACTTGTTCTACTACCATATAGTTAAGCTATTGTGAGGTGATTGATATTTCTAGGATGTTCTTCGGGAATATAAGACCGGATTATCAATTGGTTCTTGTTCACCTTGATTTATCTAAAGACGGAACAAAAACTTCGTAGGTATTTCTGTGGGAGACAAATTTATCTATTAGAATAGACTTTTCTAGGGGAGACAGATTTGCTTATCAAGTCTTCGACTTTGGGTCGTAGCAACTCTTAGTTGTGGGTGAGATCAGCTAAGGAATCAAGTGTGTAGAGTCCTGTTGTGATTCAAAGACGTAAGGAACGCGACTGTACCTTGATCAGTGTTAGATTGGTTAGGGCTCTACTACATTCCAGTTTGAAGTTAACTTGTAGTAGGCTAGAGTCTTTAGCGGCTTAATACAATGTGATGTTCAAATCTGGACTTGGTCCCAGGGTTTTTCTGCATTTGCGGTTTCCTCGTTAACAAAACTTTTGGTGTCTGTGTTATTTGTTTTCCACATTATATTTTCTATATAATTGAAATATCATAGGTTGTGCGTATTTCAATCAATTGGTAAATCCAACCTTTGGTTGTTGATTGAAATTGATTGGCACTTGAACATTGGTCTTTGGTACCATTCAAGTTGTTTTTCATAATAATCAGGCTCGCGGATTTCTATCTGTTTGATTTGCTGATTACGTTGAGAAATAGAGATATAACTCTTGGATATATTTTCCTTGATTGAGTCTGACTGTCTAGTTGATTCTCTTGGAATTATACTGGAGTTAGTACATACAGATTGCCTAACGAAATATTGGGTGTGGTTGTTATACCCCCGCTTTTTCAGGTTCATGAAAGCATTAAATTATATTCACACCGTAGTCTTCGTGTACGGCGGGGTATCCAAATCGTAGGTTATCCCTACAATACCCCCCGTAGTCACCCTATACTGTTCGGAATACCAACCGTATGCAAACACAAATGAACTTATGGTTCGAAAGTAATAGCCTAAGGGAGGGAAATTGTGTTTGTTTTTTTCCTTGAAAATTCATCTATGGTTTGAAAATCAAATCGTAAGCAAACTCAGACGAACCTATGGTGACGAAATTTGATTTTTATTTTTACTTGAAGGATAACTTACGGTTTGGAAATTAGGAACTCCAAATCGTAGATAGTTCGGAAACTGTTTTTTAAATACTTAATTTGATCTAACCTACTTAATCATGGAATAAAAACAAAAGAAATAAGATGGATTTTTCGATTCTTTTATAGAGGTTTAATCGACAATGAATAATTTTGAGGATCGATGATTAACCGAAGAAAAAATTGAAGAAAGAGGAAAAGAGGCGATGGAGGTGATGTGTGAGAAGAAGAGGCGATGGAAGAGAGGGAGGAAAGAAAAAAATTTATTTTGATATGAATAGTTTTGGGTTGATTTTTGATGGATGAAGGGTATTTTGGTATTTTTTTATGGATTAGATCCCCCTTATCTTTATTTAGGATATTTAAGTCCATATGAGCCCTCAAAACCTTTTTCTTTGAGCCCCTATAATAGGATTCTTTGTAAATACTTTTTAGTTATGTCTAGATAATTTATTTTTAATTAGGGATGATTTTAAAGTCCTGATTAGGGATGATTAGTCATCTGTTTTTTGCAGATGACTGCTTGGTTTTTGCTAGAGAAAATCTTCAAGGAGCAAGGAAATTGGAGAGTATAATTGAGCAGTTCAGTAAGTATAGTGGACAATCCATCAATCTGGATAAATCAGATATGGCTTTTAGCCCTAAGATGGATAATCATGTTAAAAATCAGATTGCTACTATCCTGAAAATTAAGACTTTAGGGATTAAGGATAAATACGTAGGGGTTCCAATTCCTATTCAACAAAATAAAATGGAGACTTTTAGTCACCTTCCTGAAAATTTTCAAGACAGACTAGCTAGTTGGAAAGGAAAAAGCATGAACCAACCAACTAGAACTGTAATGGTTCAGTCTGTTCTAGGTTATTTAGCTTCTCACCACTTGGCTGTTTTTCCAATGCCTAAAAAACTTACTGATAAACTTGATAATATTCAGAGGAACTTCTGGTGGAATAAGAAACAAGGAGAAAAAGGTTTTTTTTGCTAAGAAATGGGATTTTGTAGCTAAGGCTAAGGCTTTAGGTGGTCTTAATATTAAGAAAACTGTTGAGCTCAATACAACACTCCTGGCAAAACTTGCCTGGAGAATGCTTACTGAGCCTGATGCTGAATGGGTCAAAATACTAAGTCACAAGTATTTTCCTAACCATAATCCTCTTTATGTGACTAATGATAATAACAGTTGGATATGGAAATGGATTTGTAGAGGTCTTGATATTATTAAGAAACATTACTGTTGGGAGGTGGGAAATGGTAAAAAAATTGAAATTTGGAAGGATATTTGGGTTCCAACTATAGCCCAAACCCTTGACTCTAGGCTAGCATCTAGAAATATGAAGACTGTAGACCAGCTAATGCATCCTAATAGTAACAGATGGAATACGGAAATCTTGAATGCTTTGTTTGATTCCCATACTGTTAATAAAATCTGCAAAATTAGGATTCCAGTTAAAGGTGAAGATAGAATGATTTGGAAACCAGCTAATAATGGAATTTTTACTGTTAAGAGTGCTTATAGAGTTGTGGATGTTGCAGGTAACACTCAATCTCCTTCTGATAGGCCTAGTAACATTCCTTGAGTTAAATTCTGGAAATTATGTTTGCCTCCCAAAGTCCTTCACTTTCTGTGGAAGTGTGTACATGGTTTTCTTCCTGTTAGACATATTGTGAATGCTGATACTAAGTGTCCTATGTGTTAGAGCACTGCTCGGTCGAACTCACAAGCGTTACTATCTCAAGCTTGTTGCCAAGTTTAGTTGCCAAAACTATAAGTGTTGATTTCTAGTCTACTTATAACTAATTCTCGGATTATGATAGAAAGAGTAATTGAGCTTTAGACTTCACGGCGTTCATCGATTGAAGACGAAGAACTACTAAGGGGAGCTTTTGGAACTTAATCAATAAAAAGTATGTGGAGACTTGAACTCATCTATCACTCAAAAGTCTATCTACTCTATCTCCTATTTGAGACAAAAGTCGTATAGCTATATAGACTTCGATTATACACATTTGATATTTCGAGCTGAGTTTAACTCGCTTACATATTTCTTGAAATATGTGTTGGTAAGCTTTCTCTTGAATCAAGTTCATCTTATATTCTTGACGAAAGTAAAAAGATGATCATGTGAAAATCGCCTTGTAACATCTTATATTATTTGTGTGAGACAGTTATTTGATGTAGACTCGGAATGTTTCATATTAATCATTCGATCACTTGAAAATTGCTTCGAAGCTAATAGTTTGTGTGAGACAACTATTGTCATCTTCTAAGAATGTTTCAATGATTGAAATGGGAGTTTAGAACAAATAACCATGATTGGATATAACACAGTATGCATACTTGTATGCTAATTGTTGCAAGATATTCCAAGTCCGGGAACCATAGTATGCATACCCGTATACGTATTGGTTGGTTTATGAAAGTCCGGGAACTCAGTATACATACCGGTATGCGTACTGTCATGAGTTTCAAGTTTCAAAAGGGTGAGCTGCCATGGTAGCTAATGCAGAATTGGAAACTCGCGAAGAATTTTTACAATAATATTCGTTACATTCATAGCTATAGAGAAGCTAATTTTTCAGCTGATGCTTTGGCTAAGCAAGCTTGTTTGCTGGCTGAAGATATTTTTGAGTTTTATGAGGGGAGGCCAGGTTTCATTCTATCTGTAGAGTGTCCTGGCAAGGTTTACTATCACTTCAAATAGGCTAGATTAGTTGGTGGCTTCACGACTAGCTTCTAGTCTGGCCTAGCCCATGTACAGTTTTTTCTTTTTTCTTTTAATTTTATTGACCGAGAAAAAAAAAACATTAGTTTCAAGTTTCGGGATTTAACTGAGTTTGGATGGTATGCGTACCCGTTCGCATACTGGTGAAACAAAACTTGGTACAACCACTTAGGTATGCGTACCCGTTCGCATACTTGAGTAGGTTATGTTCTAAAATCGATTTGTTCATGAACTAATACATTTATATAATAAGGAATGCAATCTTTTGCAAACCGTGGATATAATATTCATGAATTGATTCGAGAGAATCAAAATCGATTTTGCTTCAATTGTGTCTTCTATACTTCTATGAAAATATATACAATTGAACAACTCTAGAACTAGTTTCATTTGAGTCATTTGAACTAGTTATGGTAAAGATGAATAAGGTTGATATGAAAGTGTTCGTATGGCTAAGTTCGGTTACCTATTGTTGAGCCAACAAGGTTCGAACGTTTAGGTATGGTTACTCATATCTAAATGAAGTCACTTTTCATTTGTGTGTAACAAGCTAAGTTCGATCTAACGGTTAAAAGATATTAGCTTGAGTCTAATTAGGTTTTCATCTAACAGTGAATATTGAATGCTTTGTTACCAAGGTAACGTTGATTGCAAACCATGATTTGAAGACTATATAAAGGAGAACTCTAGCAACTGGGAAACCTAATCCCCACACCTCCTGTGTGATACTAGTTGCGACTAATATCAATTCTCCTTTAACCTTAGGTTTTCTCCAAAACCCTGTAGGTTAACAACTTAAATACTTCATTGGGATTGTGAAGCCAGACCCAACTATTTCTCTGTAGTTGCGCGTTCTGATCTTGTTATTTTCTATCGTGATTGAGTACTATCTTCTCTAAGATTTGCTCGAGATTTAATCTCCGATAAGAAAGATAAAAGGTAATCACAAACATCTTCGTCTGATCATTTGTGATTCCACAATATATTGTTTCGCTACCATACGATTAAGATTATTGTGAGGTGATTGATATTACTAGGTTGTTCTTCGGGAATATAAGTCCGGTGTATCAATTGGTTCATGTTCACCTTTATTTATCAAAAGATAGAACAAAACTCTTAGGTATTTCTGTGGGAGAAAGATTTATCTATTCAATAGACTTTTCTGTGTGAGACAGATTGGTTTATCAAGTCTTTGACTTTGGGTCGTAGCAACTCTTAGTTGTGGGTGAGATCATCTAAGGGAATCAAGTGCGCAGAGTCCTGCTGGGATTCAGAGGCGTAAGGAACGTGACTGTACCTTGATCAGTGTGAGAATTGTTAGGGCTCAATTACATTCCAGTCTGAAGTTAACTTGTAGTAGGCTAGTGTCTGTAGCGACTTAATACGGTGTGGTGTTCAAATATGGACTAGGTCACGGGGTTTTTCTGCATTTGAGGTTTCCTCGTTAACAAAATTTCTTGTGTCTGTGTTATTTCTTTTCCTCATTATATTTTATATATAATTGAAATATCACAGGTTGTGCGTAAGTTCAATTAGTTTGTGAATCCGACCTTTGGGTTGTTGATTAAATTGATTGACACTTGTATATTGGTTTTTGATATCGTCCAAGTTATTTCTTATATTCAATCGGGTTCGCAAATTACTTTTTGTTTGATTGCAGATTGAATTAAGAAATTGAGATATAACTCTTGGATATACTTTTCTTAAAATTGAGTCTGACTGTCTAGTTGATTCTCTTGAAAGTATATTGGAGTTAGTCCATACAGATTGCTAAGCGAAATATTGGGTGTGGTTGTTAGACCCCTGCTTTTTCAATTGGTATTAGAGAAGGAAAACACGTTTAAGACCTTATAAATCTGTGTTTGTAGCGATCTGAATCTATGGACAGAAATGCTATCATTCATGCCATTACCCTAGATCTTCATCACCATGTGACTACGTGCTCTCGGTCTAAAGATGGGTGGGATATCTTAGAAACTGTATTCGAAGGGAATACCTCTGAAAAGGAAACCAGGCTTCAAAACCTATGTTCTGATTGGGAAAACCTTCGTATGGATGATGAGGATTCATTTGATGAGTTTAATCACAAAGTTTCTGAAATTGTTAATCCATCTTTTGCGTTGGGTAAGACTATTCCTAAAAAGGACATTGTGATGAAAATTCTCAGATCGTTGCCAGCCAAATACGACTCTAAGAAACATGCCATCGTTGAAGGAAATAACCTTAACACTTTATCCAGAAATACTCTGGTTGGGAAGTTTAAGATCCTTGATCATGAGCATACATCAAAATCTGGAAAGGATATTGCTTTCAAAGCACAAAAAAACACAAAATTACTTGCCAAAAGTAAAAGTGTTGGCAACTTTGTGAATGATCCTAGTGAGACTGATTCATCAGATAAAGATCTTGATAACTCAGTTTCTCTGATCACAAGACAGTTTAGAGATCTTATTTTGAAGAGAAGTAAACAGTTCGTCAGAGATAAGCCCAGATTATCAGTTAAACCTCATGACCGTGTTCCTCCTAAAAACATGGATATAGTCGATACTGATAATGAGGATATGCCTCAGTGCTTCAAGTGTAAAGGTTTTGGTCATTTTGCCAATGAGTGTCCAAATCGTAGAAAATACACTGGGAACAAAGGTCTTGCTGCAACTCTTGATGAAATGTCTGATCACTATGATTCAAATGAAGATAAAAAAATCAAATGTTGCGTTCTTTGCTGAAAATATTGATTTTGATAATTGTAGCAATACTCACATCAATCTTAATATGTTTCCTAGAAAAACTTCTTCAACTATTTTGGAGGATAAAATGGATTTTTCTCAATCTAATGGAAATCCTTTTTCTAATGTTTCAGGTACCACAATTTGTCTAGCAGCTTGCTCCGCTATGATATCTGAACCGTCCTCCACATTGACATGTTCTTATTGTACTTTTACGGGTCACGAACTCTCTAAGTTTTATAAGTACAAACATAAAATAATATATGTCAATAAACTTCAACGGAGACTAAATCGATTAGCAAAAAAGCTTAAACTTGTTCAGAAGTCGTCTGAGGTATGTAAACTCAACTCTTCTCCGAAGAAGTTAATTTCTAAAGAAAAAGTTAGACCACTTCAGAAAAGAACACGGTCTAAACACTCTGTAAAACAGGATTTTAGGAACTCTTTTCAAAAGGTTCATGGTGGACAGATTATTGTTCACCCCAACACAACTTAATTGTGCTGGATGTGCATCTTGTCTCAAGTGCCTGATCCCAAAGAGACAAGAGTTATGCACTTACAGGTCTTAAGAAAAATAAGAATTTTTTTTTGTTTCTTTTTGTTTTGGTTGATCTTTTCATATCCTAGATTGGTATTGAAGAGAAGTCTCCATGTTGGTTCATTAAAAAGGGGTAATGTCGATAATTCTGCCTTCTTTAGGGTTGTGAGTTGTGCGTACGTGAATCTGCTTACTTTAAAAGGTTCCGTAACCCTACATTCCTTTTTCCTTCCCTGAAAAACTTTTTTTTTATCACGAGTTTGCTTGTAGAGGTTGTTTTGTGAATTTCTCTCACAAACCCATATTTGTATGGAGACTCCAAGCATTATGACTTCTGATGGAAAATAGGTTAATATGATTTTCAAGCCAGCAATCATGAAGGAAAAATATAAATCTCTGGTACCCTCTTCCTTGAAAATAAAAAAAAAGAATGTGAGGAAACCAAGGGTTGTTCCATCAAATCTTCAGAAGTTTTCTGGTGTTCTTGAAGAGTTGAAGGAAACAAGAACGGAGATACAGCAAATAAAGGCTATTGTTTTTAAGACTCTTGAAATTCAAAAGGCCCTGGTTTCGGCATCAGTCAAGAAGGTTTGTTGAAATTGACTCATATCTTCATGAACCTTATGTTCCTATGGCTATTGACGACAAGGAGTTCGGGGATGATAAAGAATTTTTCAAAGGTCTTAATGTCTAGGAAACTTCTTATGAGAATTTATTCTTGTGTTTTAAGAAGGATAACTAGGGTTTGGAATAGCAATTATTGTGAGTACACATAGCTATTGCCAACAATTTTCATCTTGCAATGATTTTAGATTTATTTATTTAAATTCTAAAGTTTATTTGGAAGATGATTTTACAGTATTAATCTTTATTGGTTTTATATATTGCAAAAAATTGTTATGGGATATGTGTGTTTGCGTCCTGAACTATGATTGTCCCATATATGTCAAAAGTTAAGCCTATTATGTCATTATGCAAATATTGATGGAAGATAGGATGAACTTTTGATTGCAAAGATTAAGTCTATTATACGTCTTTATGCAAATATTGATGAAATAGAATGAATCTTTGAATATTCCGTAATATTGATCCTTCCCTGATCCAATTCTATGTGAAAGTACTGTGTAGCTCCGTAAGTTCTCTTATGTTGAGCATTTCCGATTAAATTAATCATGGGTTCTCTGGTGGTTAATTTAATTGAGTTATCTGGATACAAATTCATGTCTCATGTAATTTGTTAATGTCCAAAGAAATCCTTATTTTATTGTAAAAGTAAGGTCGCTCTTGTTGTTCTTTCGGGAATGACATTATATGGGGGAGAGTTCTTAATTGAACTTCTGCTTAATTGCCAAATCTTTGTGGGGAGTGAGGCTGTGGAATATTGTAGGAGTTTTCTTATATCTTTATAAACTCCTTGATGAATACACTAAGTTTCGACTATGTGAAATCATCGAAACAAAGTTGATATGTTCTCTTTTAGTCATGAAGTATCTCTATGAGAATTTCAATATGATCCCACTAGTTTTCGTACCTTTGCCAATTTATATTGACAAAAAGGGGGAGAATTAATGTGTAGTTTACACTACAAATACATATGGTTTACGGATCATTATGTAAGGGGGAGTGGTTTTTATGTGAGATGAAGTATTGACTAAGGGGGAGTGATACATATCACCATAGTATTTTTGTCAAAGTTGTGTAATAATACTATAACATTGTATAACAATGATTGAGAGCTACTGTTTTCTCATTTTTATAGCTACGGATCTTCAACAACTATGATGCTGAGTTGAATACGTTCAGAATCACTGGAGTACTTGGAAGTGACGAATATTTCGAGTAATGTTGAAGAACCAAGGAAATCAAGCATTTGGATGAGAAGCTATAAAGTTTATTTATTTTGTAATCCATATGTATTGATAGTTTTGTCACTAAAATTGACAAAGGGGAAGATTCTGAGAGTACTGCTCGGTGGAACTCGCAAGCGTTGCTATCTCAAGGTTGTTGTCAAGTTTAGTTGCCAAAACTATAAGTCTTGATTTCTAGTCTACTTATAGCTAAGTCTCGGATTAGGATAAAAAGCATAGTTAAGCATTAGACTTCACGGCGTTCATCGAATGAAGACGAATAACTACTAAGGGGAGCTTGTGGAACTAATACATTGCATACTTGAGTAGGTTATGTTCTAAAATTGGTTTTTTCATGAACTAATACATTTATATAATAAGGAATGCAATCTTTTGCAAACCGTGGCTATAATGTTCATGAATTGATTCGATTGAATCAAAATCGATTTTGCTTCAATTGTGTCTTGTATACTTCTATGAAAATATAAGCCATTGAACAACTCTAGAACTAGTTTCATTTGAGTCATTTGAACTAGTTATGGTAAAGATGAATAAGGTTGATATGAAAGTGTTCATATGGCTAAGTTCGGTTACCTATTGTTGAGCCAACAAGGTGCACACGTTTAGGAATGGTTACTCATATCTAAATGAAGTCACTTTTCATTTGTGTGTAACAAGCTAAGTTCGATCTAACGGTTGAAAGATATTATCTTGAGTCTAACCAGGTTTTTAGCTAACGATGAATATTGAATGCTTTGTTACCAAGGTAACATTGATTGCAAACCCTGATTTGAAGACTATATAAAGGAGAACTCTAGCAACTGGGAAACCTAATCCCCACACCTCCTGTGTGATACTAGTTGCGACTAATATCAATTCTCTTTTAACCTTAGGTTTTCTCCAAAACCCTGTAGGTTAACGACTTAAATACTTCATTGGGATTGTGAAGCCAGACCCAACTATTTCTCTGTAGTTGTGCGTTCTGATCTTGTTGTTTTCTATCGTGATTGAGTACTATCTTCTCTAAGATTTTCTCGAGATTTAATCTCATATAGGCAAGATAAAAAGTAGTCACAAACATCTTCGTCTCATCGTTTGTGATTCCACAATATCTTGTTTTGCTACCATACGATTAAGATTATTGTGAGGTGATTGATATTACTAGGCTGTTCATCGGGAATATAAGTCTGGTATATCAATTGGTTCCTGTTCACCTTGATTTATCAAATGACGAAACAAAACTCTTAGTTATTTCTGTGGGAGACAAATTTATCTATTCAATAGATTTTTCTGTGTGAGACAGATTGGTTTATCAAGTCTTCGACTTTGGGTCGTAACAACTCTTAGTTGTGGGTGAGATCATCTAATGGAATCAACTACGCAGAGTCCTGCTGGGATTCAGAGGCGTAAGGAACGTGATTGTACCTTTATCAGTGTGAGATTGGTTATGGATCCACTACATTCCAGTCCGAAGTTAACTTGTAGTAGGCTAGTGTCTGTAGCGGCTTAATATGGCGTGGTGTTCAAATCTGGTCTAAGTCCCGGGTTTTTCTGCATTTGTGCTTTCCTCGTTAACAAAATTTCTGGTGTCTGTGTTATTTCGTTGCCGCATTATATTTTCTATATAATTGAAATATCACAGGTTGTGCGTAAGTTCAATTAGTTTGTGAATCCGACCTTTGGGTTGTTGATTAAATTGATTGACACTTGGATATTGGTTTTTGATATCGTCCAAGTTATTTCTTATATTCAATCAGGCTCGCAAATTTCTATTTGTTTGATTGCAGATTGAATTGAGAAATTGAGATATAAATCTTGGATATACTTTTCTTAAGATTGAGTCTGACTGTCTACTTGATTCTCTTGAAAGTATATTGGAGTTAGTCCATACAAATTGCTAAGAGAAATATTGGGTGTGGTTGTTAGACCCCTGCTTTTCACTATGTGCAATAAGGAAGTTAAAACTTTAGATCATTTGTTCCTTAATTGTGATGCAGCTAAATAGGTTTGGTCAGATATTGGCTTGTCTCACAATATAAATGTCATTCGTCATAGCTTGATAAATTGGACTACAAACTGGTTCAGTAATGGTTTAAATAGATGTTTGACCATTCCTTATAACATGCTGGTACTAATCACTCATACTCTGTGGCATATATGGAAAATAAGATGTGCTGTGGTTTTTGATAATGTGACTAAGCATTTAGTACAAGATTGGATTGATATTAGTACAAAAACCAATACTAAGAGGAATCAAGAAGTTAGAGAGAAAACATATGTGCCATGCCAAGCACCTATGGAGGGTTATGAAGATTAACTTTGATGCTTCCTTTTGTAAAGAAACTAAATGTATGGGTGGAGCACTAATGTTGATTAATGATGCAGGTGAATTCCATGGAGCCTGGAGCTTTCCAGCAGTAGCTGAAGATGCAGAATAGGCTAAGGCACTTAAAGCTTCTAAAGCAATCCAGAGAGCAATGAAGGAAAATATTATCAATTTGCAGTTTGAAGGTGATTGTCTCAATGTTATTAATGCCTTGAAAGGAAAAGTAGGAGCTGTTAACTGGAAGAATAACTCAATTATTAGAGATTGTCTTGAGTGTCTTAGTTTTTTTAATAACTGGGAAGCCATTCATGTACCCAGAGAAACAAACTGCACAACAGATCTTTTAGCTAAGGATGCAATTAGTTCAGCATCAAGAACATACTCAGTAACTGAAATTCCGATGTGGTTGGATACTCTTATTAAAGAGAAACTTCATGTAATTCAGAGTTGATTTTAATGAAATTGTTCTTTCCTATTAAAAAAAATTAAAATTAAAATTCTTTTCACAAGTTTGTTTTAAGTTGACTTTCTTGTCGATTGCCTCTATTAATTTTAGTGTCTAAGATTATTATTAGTTTATTTAATCGTCCATTTGAATATACCTTATAAATAATTCTCCTACTAGTTTTGGGTTGTGTGATGCATGTAATTGTCATCAATTCTTTACACAAGTAGTACATCGCAAAATCTGACAGAGGGATTTTGTCCAGTGATTGTGTATAGAGATGACACTAGTAAGAAGACCGATCATATGCGTCTGATGCCAGGATTAACCTAATTCACAAAACGTAATGCATTCGACTTCTTTTTCATGGTGGCTCAGATGGATAGAATCTGGTAGTCGAGCGCTTCCGTATCAAGTGACAACATGAATTCCGAGGATAGCAGAGCTTATTGCTATTCTATGGTTGTTATTTTAATTAATTTTCTGTTCAGTGGCAGCGAAAGATTCCTTAATCGTTTTTCTTCTCATTGTTTTAAATCAATCTTTAATATTTTATTATTTACTTCGTTCAAAACCTAAAAAAAAAACCTTTTGATACTCTTAACAACTAGAAACTCCCTGCTCTTCGTGGGAACGAACTCCTTGCCATTATATTACCAGTTAATTGTGTGGAAAGAAGTGATTAATTTGTTGTTTAAACGACACGCATTACATGATTAGGACTTACATTTATTAAGATTTAGCTAAAATATGAGTGCACTTATGTACGCACTTTGATTTGGTAATTTTAGGAACCAATTACTTGAAATTCATAGACACAAATTGCTATTGAATCTGGCAACCACGTTTCATCTTGCATGCGAGACTTTTCCCATTAGCTAGACGCAAGCTTGGTATTATTTTAGATTTGACTAACTACGCCAACTACCCATATTTCATTTACATCGTTAAAAACCTAGGATCTAAAAGGGTTAGGGTTTTAGAATCGTATATAAGGACTGTGATGCCGTTATTCAAAAGGGGAAGGTAAAAACCTAGATGACATTCGCTAGAGATAAACTAGGTTTGCTTCGACGGTGAGCAGTATAAAAATCTTACAGTCACGTTCATCAGAGTTCATAAAAGGAAGAGGAAGAACTTTAGTATAAGGGGAACTTGGGGTTTTTGGCAACGGTTCTTCGCATTAATTCATTCTTTAGGATTATTTGCTAGCGATTGAGGTAGCCGCAACAATAACTAAATCTCGTTTTGATTTTATTGAGTTAAAATTATTTAAATTTATATTTATGAGTTTTAATTATTATGATGATGTGCGGTTGATAGTATCATATTTATTGATTTCATGATGATATTGAAGTTGTGTGATATATGTTCGCTTGACAGATTACTGTCTTTGGGAATTGATGTTGCTTCCCAAAAGATTTTTCTTTTTGACGGGATACGAGATATCCTTGCGAGTTGAAGGTTGCCTCCCTAAAACAACATGGGATACGAGATATCCTTGGCGCGAGCAAATTGATTGATTTATCTGATTTGATTTTTTTTATGAATACCGGTGTTTCCATATGTTTAAAATGTTCTTCGACATGATTGATTGATTTGTCTGATTTGATTTTTTTTTTATGAATACCGGTGTTTCCATATGTTTAAAATGTTGTTCGACATGGTTGGGTAATATAATCTTGTTTGTTGTTTTTAATGAATTGAAAAATATTTGTGTATTTTTTTTTTTGCTTGTTTTCCTACTGGGTGTCACAACTCATGTTGTTTCATAACAAAAAATTCGGATTTTATGGCACCACGGAGCTAATGGTGGAAAAACATAAAAATCGGTTTTCGGTCCGAAAGTTAGTGATTTATGATTGGAAAACTATAATAAAGTATCATCAAACTCATTTAGATGATTTATTGAGTTTTTATTGACTATTAATAGTTTGGAGATTATTGGGTTATTGTATAACCAATGGAACAATGTTTTGATAAGATTATTCGGCGGCCTTTGAGGGGTGATGGAAGTGAGGGCTAGCCCTATGGCGCTAAGATTTGCAGCGGTCCATGTTTATTTTCTTTTTATAGATCAACCTTCACCTCAACTTTGCGATCTGCATCATCCCTTTACTTTAAACTTTAGAATCAAACCCACCGTCTCTTTTCGTAAGCATTTCTATTCCGAGAGACAAAGATTTCATGAATACATCTACGAAACAGAATGGATGCGTGCCGAGCACCAACAATTTTATCATTACTCACATAAACAAAAGCAGTTAAGGTCAATTTCTTTTTGTTGAACAAAATTCATATGCACCATATTGAATTCAATTAAGAGAAGAGGATTTAAGTATTAAAAGGATTAGAAAATCATAGAATTAATTTGAATAGTGTTAATAATTAAAAAAAACTTGATCAATTGGGAAAAATTATGTTTGAGAATATGAGGGATTTTATTTCATGGAGAGAATGTAGTCTTTTTTCAGAAAATAGTTATTAGGATCCATCAATGGAGAACATAAAATCTCTGAAAATAATGGATGGTAAAGATCAAGTGCGAGAGAAATGTAACAAAAAAAATTCAAGAAAATATTATAACGTAGACGAAAACTACATTTCCCTAATTTTGTGACGGAGACTAGGTATCCGTCTGAGTCAAGTTATGCAAAATGAGTTTTTGCATATGAAGGTCCAATTTCTGTCACTTATCATTTCTTAGAATTGGGAGTAGATCTCTTCCCTCCACCGGTTAAGACAAAAAACAAAGTTGCCACGTTATACCTTAAAAAATGTGCCATAATACTAGGCCTTGGTTAAGAAATTGATGCCACAATTTTCTCTTTCTTCTCTCCCATTTTCTCTCTGTTGATGGTGGATTTTCAGCAAAGGCTAAAATCTTAAAATCATGATACTGCATGTTTCTAACACGCCTTCAGGAATGTATGTGGAAATTCATGTTTTATGACCCGTAAACCATCTCACGATCTCTGACTGAGCGAACCTCTCAGATATATGATGAATATGTTCCTCGAAAGGCCTCTCAGCTGAGCTTTCGACACCTCACACATAATTTAATCATCACCTCTACATAGAATCCAAATGATTGGGCGGCTCCTAGATATATTGCATGCTAGTATAGAGACTAACGTCTTCAGGACGTCACACTATTTGTTGTTCCCTGACTATGTAGAGAGAATGTGTATAGAATCTCCTAATGATTGGACGGCTCCTAGACATATTGCATGCTCGTATAGAGCACTAACGTCTTTAGGACGTCACACTTTTTGTTGCTCCCTGACTATACACCCCCAATATTCAGAACGAGTATGATGCTTCTATTATCTCATACATCGATTCTTGAATTCATAGATAAATTCTAGCGCGTCGTTCATCAATTGAATTCCTAGAAAGTAATCTATTCATCTCATTACTCCGTTCCATGGATGATCCTCAGCTGGATTCCATGGATTAGTAATAGATAATCATTCTATCTCATTACTCCGTTCCATGGCTGATCCTCAGCTAGATTCCATGAATTAGTAATAGATAATCATTCTATCTCATTACTCCGTCCCATGGCTGATCCTCAGTTGGATTCCATGGATTAGTAATAGATAATCATTCTATCTCATTACTCTGCTCCATGGCTGATCTTCAGCTGGATTCCATGGATTAGTAATAGAATATTCACTGATCGGGCATCTGGACCACCACCGAGTAAGCCCCGAGAAAATGGTACGAGTGTACTTAGCAATAATGCACGGACGAGCACCCGAATGCACGAACGAGCATTCAAAAATATGGACAAATGAGGAAACCTATGCAAAATAGGGAGGAAAATAATATTCTCTATATAAAAATAGAGTTTTTTCGAGCGCTCTCATTAACCGGAGCTTCTGGTTGATTCTGGCCCCACCATTTAAAATTTCGGCCCATAGAATTAAGTAGAATCTTTGTTCCCCACAATATATATTTTCAACCAATCACATTCAAGGAAAATATTACCTAAAACAACTAAATCTTAAAAAATCTTATAAATTACCAAATTCGTTATATCAAAATAATAAAATAAAATCACATCATGATATATTATATCCATCACGATGAATCACGATTAAACTATATTTTTCATCATGATTCTATCACAGAAAATAAATATCAAATGTCCAGTGTCCGATTACACTTCTTAAAATTAAATTAATCCTAATTACAATTCCAAAGCCAATAGTTAAACTAATTCTTATTACATATTTACAATTGAGATGAAAATAAAAACTGCTCTCCAAATTTAGACAATGATTAAAATTTAAAATAGAAATACCTGGATGGTTACCCGATGATCAAAGTATACTTCTCTTGCGGCAAAACATTTGGCAAATCCTGTCAAATAATCAAAATATATAATCATTAAAATGAAGAAAAAAAAATACTAAGCAAAATATTAAACAGCAATCCCAAGCACCAGCAGCAACAACAACAACAACAAAAACAAAAATTATGGCAAAATAATAAACGAGTTTCAAGATTATTTTTCTTAATATCATTTATTTCAAAGATAAATAAAATAGCAACTATTTCTGATGTGTAGGATATGCAAAGTATTCTTTTTATCGACAAAAATATACCAAAATATAATTGGGGGCTAAGTAAATTCGTAAAGTTATAGATTTCCATTATTATTTTTCATTTCCATTCCATTAGAAAAAAAGATAAGATACTCGATATATTTTATTTTTTGGAAACTTTTTGTCCAAACATAGAAAAACTTTCAATATTATTAGAATGAATTTATATTATTTCCAAACAAAGACTTCATTTTATGGAATTTGTCTGTCAGATGTCTCTCAATATAAAGCATTCCATGCAAAAGCCAAACCCTATTATCCATTGTGCTTCTCTTCCTAAATTTTTTTTTGTTCATGCGGTTCATGATTTTATTTGTCTGATCTATTTCGCCATTTTGTTTTGCAGGTGCCCTCAATCATTTGCTTATTTTACACCTCTTTTGCTCGATCATACGCCTGTTGTAACCGGGCATACATCAAGATCAAGCAATATCAAAGTATAAACTCATTACTTGATTTTTTATTTTTTTTGTTGAAGCAATTTCAATTACAAACATGATGACTGTTTTACGATCTACAGGTCTTATCGATAATCGATGCATCAAAACGAGTTTCGGAAATCTTATTATTATTTATTAATTTATGCCCTCACAGCTGTTGCTAAATCAGGAAAAAAATGTTCATTCAATTTTCACTGATCGTGCTCATATGATGTTTATTTTCTCTTTTCATGTTCTTTTGTTGTTGCCTGACTAAAAGCAAGGTAATTTACTGATCATTCCCAAATGATTGTTATATGTTTATTTACTTTTTTCATGTTTTTCAATTGTTGGTTTGGTTGACTAAAATCAAGTTAACTAAAGTGAACAGACTTGAACACAAGGGTGTATTTCCCATGGTTTACGAAAATCAAAAGGTTTTTTTTCTTGGATAGTTTTTTTTTTCCAAAAGGATTTTTTAATTAGGTAAAAATATACTTATGATTTAATTAGCATGAAATCAAGAGCATTTGAAAATGGCAGTAAGAACGAGAAAATAAAAAATGTGCTATAATAATTCACGAGTGAGTTTTCATATTATTTTCCTTAATGTTGCTCATTACATTAATTTTTTTTATAAAAATAGGCGTAAGAGATAAAACGAGATGGTCATTTAGATTATTTTTTTGTCAAATAAAAAGATTTTATTTTATTTTTCACTCTAAACATAGTTATTTTTGTGAAATAAGTAGATTTTATTATATTTTCACTCCAAACATAGTTATATTAGACAAGAAATATTATTTTCCCGTTTTTAAAGCAAACTATCCAAAAAAAAATACCATATGTCTTTTTCTCCCTGTTTTTAATTATTTTATTTTTCTTTTGATCATTCAGGTTAATGGTCGGATAAACTTTAGCTAGGCTTCTCCTTCGGAAACAGCTCATTGGTTTTTTGTTCCATATACTGATGATGCAGAGACGCGGTAGATTTATCTGGTAACGTTTTTTTTTTCCTTTTCCTGTAGCCTCTGCAATGTTTCGTTAGTATCAGTACTAGAATCAAGCCAAAAGACCAAAAAGTCCCAAAATCAAATCTTGGATCCCCGTGAACCAGTATTCAACCCACACCAAATATGCAACTTTTTTCTTAATTACTTTATTACGTGCTCCAGTGAGGACAGTATAATTCAAGCCCCACAGTGTCCAGTTTCTTCTTCTTAAGTGCTATGATGAGCAGTGAGGACAAAATAATGGAAGAACAACATAAGAATTATTTTAAAATTTGAGAGAATAATAGCTGGAATGGTTCCTGCTTTTGCTTTTGGTATGCTGCTTCTCTGGGCATTTTAACTTTCTTATTAAATTTTTTTTTGTTTTTATAGGTTTTTTATTTTTCTTTTTGTAAAGTTGATATTTTTATGTGTTTTTTGGTGGTAGTCATTGAAGATTTGTTTACGCAGTATGTCCGCAGGGTGCAATCTTGGTTGAATGCTTTTAGCATTAGATTTGTTTACAAAACTAGAATTTTATTTAGCATTAGTGTAGCATTTTGTCGTTGTATACTAGCATGCATGTTATGTTTGGGGTACATATGATTTTTAGGTTCTTATAAATTCGCCATAACATAAATTTATGTTGTTACTCTATTTTGTTGCAGTTAATGATTTTTAGGCTCCTATAAATTAGCGTTTTATCAGTACAATGATGTGAAACAAAATCATTTCTCCGTAATATTTTTTGGATGAGCAGCATCCCTACACGCAATATGATTCTTCCCCTCACAGATTTTTTTTAAAATACATCCATTAAACTCTCGACCAAAAGTGTTAGGTCAATAATTGTAAAAGTGTTGGGTCAATATTTGTCGATATAGTAACAATATCGTTCCTGAATAAATAGCATCTTTCGTGGTGTGCTTATGTGTGTGATGTTTTCGTGGTGTAGCAAGGAAATGTCATGCCAAAACCCGGATCATAGAGTGAGCTATTGAAAAAGAAACGTGTCTCTCGGGATGACATACGAGAAAATATTGTTATAATATGAGCGACTAAATGGGAAAATAAGCAGTAATTCTAAATACACCGGGAGAGAAAAGTGTGGTTGTTCCCACCATAAAAACTGCCCCCTGTTAACTCCATGGTGGGCTCTACCCAAAGTTTCTCTCTACCGGGAGAATCCACGGGATTATCTCCCAGTATGTGTAGCATTACTCGAAAATAAGTAGGAAAAAATTACCCCTTCTAACATGCCTACATGTGTCTCTAGCTTGCCGCTCTGGCAGTACAAATTTACATGATAAATAAACTACGATAAAGTTTACAAATTTACATGATATATAAAAATAGAGTTTTTTCGAGCGCTCTCATTAACCAAAGCTTCTGGTTGATTCTGGCCCCACCATTTAAAATTTTGACCAATAAAATTAAAGTAGAATCTTTGTGCCCCACAATATATATTTTCAACCAATCACATTCAAGAATTTTTTTTTATACCTAAAACAACTTAATCTAATAAAATCTCCTAAAAACCGTAATTAAATATTTTATCATTATTTAGGCATTAAACCTTTTATCACAAGATCAAAAAATTAAATCAATAATAAAAATTATTAAAAAATAATCCAGTGCAAAATGTCCGTTTACACCTTTGATAATTATAATCTTATCTTAATTACAATTCCGAGCTACCGATAAATAAACTAATTACAATCTACAATTATAATTCCAAATTACTATATATTACAATTCGAATAGAATTAATAAACCCTTGAGCAAATTAAATTACATAGAATTTTGGATGCGTACCTGTTGATCGTAACGTGCTTCCTCTTTCACAAAAATAAATAAACGATAATCCTATAAAACAGTCAACATACCAATCAATCGAAAATCGTGGAGATAATACAGCAAGGTATTAAGTAATTAAACTTTTGAGAAGAACAAAAACAAAGTTTCAAAAAAAAAAAAACTTAATATTGCTCATTCCATAAGAAAAGTTAAAGATTTTTATTCTAGACGTGTTATGATGTCGATGTATATTTTTGGAGTAAAAATATCGCAACAGAAAAATATGGAGATATATCCAAAAATATGGTGGCTATCCAAAATTTTATAAATTGCATTAATTTTAAGATATTGTCTTACAAAATCGTAGAAGGGGAGATAAAATCTATAAAAAAATATATATATTCTCATTAACGATGCAGGATATTTAGTTGCAAAAAAAAAAGAACAATCTTGACGTCATTTTACTGCTCTGATTAAATGGGTAAGAAATATATTACCTATGGTCCCATGCTAAGAATATTCTATTGCCATGTTAAGAAAATATTAAAATAATGTATATTGTCTCAATAAAATGATTTCGGATAAAAGGGGTAAGGAAATCGGAAAACTTTGTAAATTTGGAAAATAGCTAATTTGGAAATTAATCTCCTTAGAAAAGATTTGGTTCATTCGGGGTACTTATTTAGAGTTTTCCTTCTATTTTTTTCTTACGAATAGATTTGTTTAGCTTCTAGGAAGATATTTTAGAAGTCACAAGCAGTTCCAAGTTTCCCTTTTAAATGTTTTGGTTCTTATAGTTTTGCAGTTTTGTTACCATTTTCTTGCTTGCAAGTTTTTCAGAACAGAGAATAATTTGTTTTACTTGATGTGTTACTGTGAAAAGTCCTCGCAATGCAATGACCCTTATTAATGGTTAAGTAACGAACTGATGAAGACTACTATTGACAACGCTGCATCACTCAATTAATCAGTTTTGTCTGGAATATTTTCAAACTGATCGTAGGGTAATCAGCCTTCCAATCATGAGATTATTATTACCATATGAATGTAGATCTTTGCTGCTATAAATCTTATAGGGGTGTATTCGATTAGGATTTACATGGATATTTAACAATCTTATAAACTCCTAAGTATTCAATTAGGATATGTAAGGAATCATTAAATATCCATGGTATTCAATTAGGATTGTTTTAGATTCCACAAATATCCTAGGTATTCAATTGGTTTAGGATTTCTTAGGATAGTTAAGGGACATGATATATATGGATTCTTATAGATATTTGTAGGCAAAATATGTATGTTATTATCTCATATCTTTCTTAACCCATACCACAAAAGTTTCATGGATTCTTATGGACAATTTTTTTTTAATCAAAACATGCTATGTTTTTCCACCACCCCCACCACACACCACCAACCAACACCATCGACCACCGCCGCCACCACCAACCATCACCGTCACCACCATCATCGCCACGCACCAACCACCACCGCCACCACCAACCACCACCGCCCACCACCACCTCAACTCTTTTTTTTTTCTTAAAGGAATCATGATGACCTCCACTGAGTAATATACCTAAATTTTTAAAAATCCAACTACTCCTAAGACAATCCATTATAATCCAGAATCATATATCTATAAGAATCTTAAAGATTCTTTAAAAAACATTACAAATTCACCAGATTCGGGTATAACTAATATATAATTTTATCTAGATAAATCCTGATCCAATACACCCATTGTTAATCATCGCAACGTGTGGGAATAAGTAATAAATTTCAATAGCCATGTGGGAATGTTTTCCATGTAAACATAGATCTTTCTTTCCGTAAATATAAATTAGGATTGATCAGTTTAAGGCCGAATTCTACTCCTCAAAACCCTAACTGAACATAGCGTATGTTTTGCATGAAATGGTAGTAACGAACAAAAATATTGATTTTTTAACCAAGATAACTTCGGAATCTACCAAAATTTAAACAAAATATGAGATACGTAAAAAAAAAAGTACATTAAACACTAATTATCCTCTATATATATAAACCAAATGTAAGCGATCTTTAACCCAAAAAAAAATCACATGATAAAGCTAAAAGAATTTTGTAACAGATACAAGTGTGTTACAACCTACATGCAGTAATAACAAAAAACAAAACAAACAAATGACAAAAAAAGAAAAAAGAAAAACAAATTCACAAAAATAAGAATAGAGAAGACTTACAGAACAATATGAGAAGGCAGAGTATACTTATCTCTACCTTGAAGAACTTCACGTCAACAAAAAGACAAAAAAATGACATACAAAAACAATAAGGATACCATAGGAGACAGAGGTGTAAATCTTCGATTTGATAAGAATGGTATGGTTCTATTCAACCAACCAAAACAAGTTTAATTCCTAGCAAATAATTTAAATTTTCCTTGCTTAAGAACATGTTTGCTATTTTCAATCAATTCTTTATTGTTCGCAGAACTAAAAAAGTAATAAAATTTTATTTACTATTAACAATTTTGACTTGTGCTTTAGAGTTTTTTTTTGTTTAACAATGGCTCTTATAACAAAGATAATTCTGGTTACACACACACACATATATATATATATGCAAATTTGTGGAATTGCAACACAGCAGACCATTACTGTGTTGTGTGCAGTGATATATAGTTGGATTTTCACTTAATTGTCCATTTGTTGGAAGCCAATAATTATGATACTCTTCACCAAGGCAAACATGGAACGAAAGAATGATAAGAGGAAGTCATTTTTCATTGCATTGTCTCCCTTTGTATTAGCCCTTTTTTGTTTTTGCACACTCACTGATTTTTGTAATATTATTCTATATATATAAAGGGCATCCAATATTCCATAAGCAATAAACAGACCCGTGCATCGCACAGGTGAAAAACTAGTTAATAAGATAATAAAGAGGCGCCTAAGGGGACCGGGCCCACCGGTCTGCCGGTCATGCCGCCGTGGCCGGTCCTGCACCTCTTTCCTTTGTTTTACCTTATTTTATTATTTTTCCTAATCTCATGAAAACTCCTCCATTCGAGCAAACTTCCTTGTTTGAGCAAAACTATTAGTTTCTCCATATTTTCCTTCAGATGATGAAAAAATAGTAAAAAATAGGGAAAGGTGTCACGGGACCGGACCACCTAGCCGTCCGGCCATGCCCTAGTTGTGACCGGTCCCACACCTTACAATCCCTTATTTTCCTATTATTATTATTATTTCCTTCATCTCATGAAACTCCGTTTGAGCAAAAACCCTGGTTTTTCGTATTTTCTCAAATATTGCTCAAACCATCAAAAGCCAAAAGTCAAATGGTAACATGAACGACTAGGCTACTCACGAAAAATATTAAAATATTATTATTTTAATATTCTCAAAATATTGGCTGCACGAGCAAAATTCTACTTGCTCATTCGAGCAAAATTGAGAGTTTCAGTCAAGATCAAACTCTTCTGAAAATCCAAAATATTGCTCGAACGCGCGTCAGAAAATATCAAAATTATCAGGACTGAGACATGGACAATATGGTGACACGGGCATGCCACCTTGACCGACCAAGGTCGTCCCTTAGGCTTGCAAGGATCCGGTCCCACATACTTTCACAAATTTGACCTAATTAATCTTCTACAGTTCATATTTGGTTCAAATTCTCTCCAACCAACTTGAACTTGATCAATTGACCACCATCTGGTCCCACGAACACCAAGGGCCAGTTTCATACCCCTTGGTCGGTCCCTCATCTCTCCATAATTAGGTTTTATTGCCTGCTCAGACAAGCACTATTTTGATAAATGATTAAACCATCATTTAATCATCCTTTCACCAACTGGTCTACAAAGGACTTTGGTGCATGCGCACTCGAGCACTTGGGCGCTACATGGTCGTCCATCATCCCATGTAGCCGGTCCCTCCCTCACTCAGTGAATGATTTTCAGTAAATCATTAATTGATTAGCAATCGATCAAAATTAGGGTTTTGAACCAGTCGCTCTGCAAATCATAATTCTGAGCAAGTTCAAGCACTAATAATTTTATGTCGATCCAACAATCAACATCTTGATTAATTATATAATATTCGGCCCAACTGCCAAAAATTTAAATTAATATTTTATTTGGTCATGCTACCAATAATTTTTCAAACGAGCAATATTTGCTCAGACTATCAATATTGATTCAACTATAAATAATCCTGAGCAATATTTGCTCAGACGGGACTAATAATATTATTCGACTATCAATGTTTAATAATTCATTAATCGAGCAATATTTGCTCGGACGAGCAATATTTGCTCAAATTATCAATGTTCCTTATGTTGATTCAGCTATCAACATTCATTCGAGAATTATACATCTGTCCCAGCAGACATGTTTTGTAACACCCCAAGTTCCGGACTAGGGTCAAACCCATATGGAGATCCGAACTCAAGGCGTTACGGGTCGGAACGAGACTTACGCATACATTTATTCTTGCTATTACTTTTATACCGAACATAATTGAAACTTTTATACATGAATTGAAGCATATGAATACATTAAAGGTCGTTCAAAACATTTTTAACTAAACATTTTTTATTATATCAGTTTACACTTCAAGCAATACAAGAAAACAATGCAATCACTAAGCTACTCATTTATAGCTTCCATTTCCAACTTCCAAAAATCTGCAAGGAATGTCAATTGGGGTGAGATGACAGCTCAATAAAATGCATTCCCTTTCTCAAAATATATGAAAACATGCCAATCAATCAAAGAGAATATGTACAACAAGAGTATACGGCGTAACTTCAAAATTTTAAATATATGTATGTTCATCAATTAAACTCACAATCTATCAAATCCTCTTAAATGCACGAGTAACCTCGATTCGTTCCCCGCCTATCCGTGTATCCTCGGAACGGGACCGCCAACCTCACTTGCACGAGTATCCTTGGGTCGTGCCCCACCTATCCGTGTATCCTCGGTACGGGAACCGCCATTCAAATAAATATTTCATTCATTTATAAATTCACACTACCATAGCACGAGTATCCTTGGGTCGTTCCCACCTATCCGTGTATCCTTGGTACGGGCACCGCCATTAAAACAAGTATATCCATTCATTTATAAATCTACACTACTTTTGCACGAGTATCCTTGGGTCGTACCCCACCTATCCGTATATCCTCGGTACGGGCACCGCCATCCGAACTAATATATCCATCCAATTATTTTTAAAACAATTTTATCATACAATAACCATCTTGGTATTCCAAACCATTTCATCAACAAGTTATAAGTTCACAACCCAACTAACGTTGTAATTCTTTTAAGCATTTCAACAAACACACTAACTTCAGAATTTTATTTTATAAGGTTCATAATGATAACTTGACCAGATCGTCTTCAAACTTTATATGAACATTCCGGACAGCATCATGTATAACATATCCAAATTTCACATTAAACTAACGGCTCAACCAAAAGATATTGATTTTACAAACGCATCACAAAATCTAGGCAGATAACATAATTTTACCAAACTATTCACCATAAATTCATATTAGTCTCAAATTAAGCAAATCCAAAGCACAATGAAAGATAAGACATATATCTACAACTTTTGTTATGACCTCAAATCATTTTAACATAATTAAGACTTCCTAAGAACATCAAAACCACAGCAAAACTAAACTGTCCAAAATTTCAGAAATCATAATCTAAATTTCAAGGAACATTCAACCGTGAATTTGCGTAGGAAAATTCTCAAATTTTAACAAGAGATACTTTACCATGTTATCTATCAATAAGATAAATCTGATCATCAATAAGAGATATATATTTATTCAATTAAATTGCAGAAACCTAACAATACAAAAGCATACGAAATAAACACCAAAGATAAACACCAAAAGAGAAAGGGTTTCACATTCTACCTTTTTAGCTACAAACTCCTATTGGTTCTCCATAGCTTTGTTTTCTAAAACAAACCCAAGCTCCATCTCCTTCTCATTCTTTCTAGCCTTTGGTTTTCAAACTCCTTCTCATTTTTTATAACTCTTCCCTTTCTTTTACTCTATTTCCTTCTATAACTATACACACTAATTGACAATAATAATACTACCACAATAATAATAATAACACATTCTATTTATTTTAATTTAAATGTCTTTTGATTTTCCTCCAATTTATTTACTTGTCAAAACATAATTAGTTGACTATTTCCATCACACATTTTAACTAAATGATAGGAAAAGGATTTCTAAGGATTTATAAATATTTACTCAAGTGTCATAACTTATGATAAGGAAAAATAAGTGACTCAACAACAACCCAAATTAATAATGTAATTAGTTATAGGGTAAAACCCGACCCGAAAAGGTGAATAAAAAGTACAAGGTATTACAAGTTTAATCCATGAATCATAGAGCATTCGTCAATCATGCTCGACTCAACAATATTTAGATTCATCGTCTAATCAAGTTAACAACTGACTAATTAAATACACGTCTGCCTTGCAGACTCCACAATCATGAGACATCAATCATGTCACATGGGGGGATATTAATTAGGGTTTTGGTCTGGCGGCCCACGGAACGTCTGTTCATCCACGATGATAAATGTGAGTAAGTCGTGCAAGCAGTTGAGGGAGTTAGCAAAGTAGTGGATGGACAATCAACAAGGTCTCCGCACGACCTGGAACTGGTTTAACCACGATTTCCACTCCCCACTCTTTCACTCGAGCAACCATCACACTTACTGGAGATCAATGTGTTTACATTCCGGAAATATAAATAAGTTTATGGATCCACGATAGAACAATGAAGAATTATCGTCTACAGAAGAATTCTCATCCGAGCAATCACTCTCGAGAATTCGATCAATCAACCAGAACTTATTCGAACCCAGCAGTTCATTTGCAGAAACTTACAACACATTCACAATCATTGATCACCATTGATCTCACACACTTCTCAGCTTCCCTCCTACACATCAACCCTCTTCCCTCTTTGTGACTGAATTGACTCTGGAACGAAGATTGTCTTGGTTTAGACCGGAGTCCTACAGATTGATCTCTCGAACTCAAAGCACTCCCTTGCAGTGCATCTGTTCGAGGTTAAGCAGTTTGGTCGGTCAAGGAGTCCCGTCTGCACGGTTGTCTCTTCACTTTCCCAAAAAAACTGCAAATCATTTTTCCCCATCAACACTCTCTTAACCAAAGAAGGAAAAAAAACTTTTTTTTTTCTTCAAAACTTAGATCCTTGATCCGTCAGGTTTTAGTTTGATTTTTCAGATCTACCGGACGGATCGAGTTTGTTTCCTTGTATATATTTATCTTTCAATAAAAGAAATCGTTTCTAAACAATTTTTACAGTTTTCTGATCGGTCTGACGGTTTCACAATACTATCAGGACTTGTTTTCTTATCCTATTATTAGGTTTTTTTTGTGGATTTGGATTTGCATTGTTATCAAGCATGTTATGGATGAAAACGATCTTCTTTACCAGATATGGAGATCGTTTGTGAAGAAATTAACTTGGGCATATTACTTCCTTTTTATGGAAGCATTTGATATATTTGATGATCAAGAAACAAAATTGTTTGAAACCATCATAGGGACATTCAATCCTTCAACGGACCGCATAAGTTTAGTACAATTTTATTATCTTGTTTCTTTAAGTTTCGATTGTAAATCTTGTACGAATATTGTCTTGTTTATTGATGTAATTGATCAATGTAATCCTTCAAACCTCAATTTGAACTAGGTAGTCGAATAAATAAAATTTAGTGAAAGAAATGGATGCCATCAAAAATAGAAATGGATGCCACCGTAATACCTGGCCTTAGGCTAAGTCCTATGGGCTAGATTGAACTGCTAGATTAGCAGTTAAGTGTTGCAATTCAAAAAAAAATGTTGTCTATTTGTTAACAGTAGTTCTCTCTCCTAACAAGTGCTCGCAGTTGAGCTAGCAGCGAGATTGAAGCGCTGAATGGTTCAGGGCAAAAAAAAACACCTTTTTGCTGAATGGTTCAGCACTGGGCAATTTATTTATTTTATCTGACGGCTGAGATTTAAAGCGCTGAACCAAACAGCGTTGGGCGCTGAACCATTCAGCGCTGGGCTGACATGGAATGCTAATCTAGCAACTAGATTAGCATTCCCATAGGACTTAGGAGGTAGTCCTAGCTGACGTAGACTGCTAATCTAGCTGCTAGATTAGCACACCATAGGACTTAGCCTTAGTTGAATCATTAAAAATATCTATTTACCAAAATAATATGGATCCAGTAAATCTAATTGCAGTTGAAGTTATAAAAGCTTAAATCTAGCAACTAAGATTTCAAGTTCCACAAATCTCCATCTCACTTTACAGCCAGACACCAAAAAGGGTAGTCAATTGAGTCAGGGACAGATTTCCATCGCCGAATATCTCCCTCGTTGATTTTCCTTTAGTAAGCAAAAACTTATCTGTAAGAGAAAGGGTGAGAGTAAAATGACGCCAGAGAAGTAATTAGCAGCCTGTAAAAGTAAAATCAGAGGGCGTCTCGAAAAACAAGTACGCGTGCCCTACGTCATTGCAAACTCAAAACCCATGAAAAAAAAAGGGTTGTACTAACGTCACATTCTCTATCCAAAAAAAGCAATTGACACTGACAGAAAATCTTGCAACAGAATCCCTCTCTATCTCTTAAAGATTCGAGTTTCAAGGTTAACGGAATCTCAATTTGGAATAAATAGCTACCGTCAGTGGTCAGCGCACTCCCCCCGGTAGATGAGCGTTTAGACATATGGGATATGGAGGCACGTTTCAAATACGTGTTAGAGAAATCAAAATTTCCGTCTAGCGGATTGAGTATTATCATCACCAAGTGGTTACCTGCGGTTATCTGGATCCAGATGTGGATGTATAGTTCACCGGCACAGACAGTGTCGAACAAAAGCTTCCTCGTTGATGCTGTCTATAGAAAATTCATGACAACCGGGAAGTACTGGTGGCCGAAGTCTGATTGAGTGAATGTTTTTCTGCTGAACTCTGTGAAGTAAATTATGGCCGCTCAATAATTAAATTAGCATTACAGTCTGGCTATCTGTAATCATTAAAGAAGAATCGCATAAAATAAATTTACGTCCGACTATCAAATCAAACTGTCTGTCGTACATACAGAAACGGCTGCACAAGCAATGATTTATGTGGAAAGAAGATATCGATACCTTCTATAAATACATTAAACCCCAACTTCTTCTTATTCTTGTGTTCACCTCAAGTACTAAATAGTAGTACAACTGAATACTGATTCTCTTTATATATTAAGCTGAACAACATAATCTTTTCACTTTTCGTGTACTCTATTCTGGGTTTCTATTTGTAGTAATGGCTGCTCGTGTCGTGTTGTTTTATTTTATAGTTCTTGTGCTCGCTCTCTGTGTCTTATTGGAAAACCATAACTATGTTGTTGGAGACACTACTGTTTCACTAGTTGTTCGCCGTCTCAACAGAAAGGTATCTATTTTATTTCGTATTCTTGTTTTTCTTGTATTTTCATAACTTGAATCTTCTTTGTGTGTTAATTTTAGTTGAATCTAATGAGCCATTATCTGTTTGGTCAGCTTATTCTGCATGATTCCGTGGAGGAGGTATTAGCTGGTTTCCATCCGTTGGATCATGCTGTTGGCACCAAAATACAAGATGTTAATTCATTGAGAACCGTTCCTTCAGGTCCTGATCCACTTCACCATCATGGTAGTAGTCCCCAAAAGCCCCAAACTCCATAGTCGGAGGTTTTGAAGCTTTGGGCCTCTTCTTTTGAACTGACGCGCGCTAGAAAAGTTTCTGGTATATGAAGAATTACAAGCTAGGCAGTTTTTTGTTTATGACCCCTAAGTCTCTAAGGATATTGCTGTAGTACTTCTTTTCGGTTCGGGTTCACGCAATGTTATGTACTACATACAATGAGCATTTCGTGGGTATCTTTATCAAAATATCAGAATATCTTAATTGACATTATCATATTGTGAGTATTACCTTCGGCCTCATAAAGAAATTAAGTTTAATGAGTTGTTTATATTTTACTCTTTAGGTTTTATGTTTTCCAATTACCGCAGCTTTCTCCCGTAATATATCCCGAGTGCGAACCCAACGATTTTGGGAAGCATTTTTAACATTGGGATAAGAACAATATAATATGGGTCCATGTTTCCTCTCTTGTGGGATATTTTGTCGGTCATATCATTTCCGGTTTTCCAATACATGTTTTATATATAGAGATGTATATTTTAACAAAGAAATGGGAGGAAAAGACATACAATAGTGCTGTCGCTAGCTCATGCCCATCGTAATTACTTTATTTATAGCTTAATACATAGGTAAGCATATGATGAACAGATATAATCCAGCTAAAGTACATAAATAACATATTGGATAATAGTGTAAAGGCCCTGATGGTAACACAGATAGCGTATACACATCTTGCCGCACATGCAGCATCATGCTGATGTATTACTGGTGTAAGTGAAGAGGTCGTAGTCATGGTGATCTAAACGACAAAAGAGAATAGGAAGGTCATCTTCATCCCTCTCCTTTGGACTTTCATTTGGGATAGAAAACAATCCATAAGAATATCTATCTTTCTGTGGTCCTTTCATCATAACCTGGTGCTCTACTGCATGTAGCTTACCATTGCTCCAAGTTTTGAGTGCTTCGCCGATAAAAACGGTGAATGTACAATCCTTCACCACGGCTGGTAGCCATTCGCCTTCCTTAGTTTCGATTTGAAGGCCTTCTTCGTTTTGATACAATATTGTTAGGAGGTTTTTATCAACATGGGCAGGTAACCCAACTTCCATTTCCTTGCCAGTTGGAGCTTTGTACTGTGTGAAACGGAAGATGTTCCAGCTGTCTTTGACAAGCGAATCACAGTTTGTATCAGCTCCATAGCTCTGAAAGATCATTTTGCGAATAATTTTCTCTAGTTCTGTCATCATTTTGCTGGTGTTGTTGACAGTTTCACTACACACATATAAAGACGTTGATAAGTATTTAAACGAGAGAGATAAATCGACAGAAATCAATTAACCGAAATCTAAAAGAAAGCCAAGAAGTTAAGATAAGACGCCAGAAAGACGAGATTACCAGAAAGATTGGTTTCCTTCGGGCCACATAGTGTCAGCGAAAGCTTGGACCTCCTCCAGGTTGTGTGGATTCGGTAGGGTTAAACTTTCATACAAAGGAGCGAATTTGAACTTCCCTGCATATCCATTGTGAGATTTTGAGTCGTCGGAGCTCTTCTGTTTAGTCTCCAGTGGTAGATCAAACAAACTCTTCGATCCTTGGAACATATTTTCGTGTAATTCCACGGGAATCTTATCATAAACCACTTGAAAACCACCATAAACTTCACCAGCTTCTCTAACTTGTTTACATAAATTCTTCCAACCTTCACTTCCCTCTATTAGATCTTTGGGGTGTTTAGTGAAATCAATGCATGGCATTTAAATCACAAAACCCATTTCTATAGATATTTATTTTATCAAGTGTATAACCCTTCTTTTTACTTCGGATGTTATTGCTTTGTATATGTACTCAATTAACCATGCATATATATAGAGACGAAAAAAGAGTTTTAAATAGCTACTTGCTACTTATATATAGAGAGATAATATGGTTGAAAGTCTTTTATTGCTGCGATTAAGCATGATATTTGTCTAGGTCAGTATGTACATGTTGTCTTGGAAGTCTTTAGTCTTTCCATGTGAAAGAAAATGCATCTTCTTCGACTGCTAACAATAATTTTATATATAAAGCGTGTAGATATAGTGTGAACCGTGAAGATAAGTACACTGTTTGGATATATTATGGGCTGTCACTTGCTCTGATTAATAGCGCAATAATTTTATATATAAAGCGTGTAGATATAGTGTGAACTGTGAAGATAAGTACATTGTTTGGATATACTATGGGCTGTCACTTGCTATGATTAATAGCGCCTTCGGGTGCACACTATTTTTGTTTTTGTTTTTTGTTTTTGTTTTTTTTTTGTTTTTTATATAAATCTCATAAATTTCATTCATGATAAAATAGAGATTACATGGACTTCAAGAACTTCAATGATCAAAGATCGAAATACAACTAAAAGGTACTAACAAAGAGTAATCCGTGAAGAGAATTAACGAACTACCAATAAGAGTACCAAACAATCTGAAGATTGAAAGAATGGCTTTTGAATTATAATCCAACCATTTTGATAAGGTTTTTTCTTCTTGAAAAGAGATCTACTCATAAAAATATGAGAGTAATATGCCCAAAGTCTTGAATCTTGATCACCACATACACTTGAACTTCCACCCAAAATCTCCATTGAAATCACAAAGAAACGCCATGAGAGCGCATAGAGAATCTCCATAAAGGGGAAGACATCAACAAAAAGGGCAAAAAACCCACAAGAGCACCATAAAATCTCCTAAAAACAATGGAGATTGAAGCAAAAACTAAAACAAATCTGACCTAAACTACTAAATATCTAAGAAAACAAGAAAAAGTAATGAAACCTGCTCAGATCTAGTCCATTTAGTTTTAATGGTGTTGGGAGGTTTTTTGGGGTTTTGAGAAGGAGCTAGGGAGGAGAGAGAAAAGAGAAAAGAGAGAAAGTAAAAAGACTTCTAGAAAAGAGGTTGCTTTTTTTTTGGATGCACACTCAGAAGCTACTTTTGACTTCTAGAGCAAGAAGTCAGTCTGGATATAGAATTTTAAAACGACTTTTAGAAACAAAAAAGTTAATTTTTTGTGAAACAAAATATGTTTGCTTCTAAACGTGCTATGAAGAATCAGTTTTTTCAGAATTTTGTTTTTAGTGTTTGCTATATTAATTTATTAGGCATTTATTTTGATATGCAATCCTTTTGCACACAATGGTGTCATTTCTAAACTTGTTTTTGTTGATGTTGTTGATGTTGTGTTTGCATACATTAATCTTAATGCACACTAAACTTTGGCACTCTTATTTGGTTAGGTGTTCAATGCTCAAACCTTTCCTTCATCGCTAAGTCTATGGTCTTCTAACTACAATTACTGCAATTATATTTAATATTCTTTTATTTAGGAGACACTTAAAGATGATGGTCATAGATACATACACTGGTACATCTTTCTCTCTATGTGGTTAGGGTTTCTAGAAGTATTTATGTTCTAAACCACCTTTCTTTATATATAACTAGCGAAGATGCACGCGCGATGCTCTTGCCTTTCTAATATACCTTCATCAATAATATCACATTTTTTTATTAACGTTATAATATTATTGCCCATGACTGAAAACATGCTAAATACTTTAGCAAGAAAAGAAGAAAATTTCTTAGAAAGACGGATGTCGATGTTCTGAGTTCTGACTTATCCATATTTATGCCATGCTGGCCTTAACTGCCAAGAACATATGACTTCAAAATTCTTATATAGGGAAGAAATCACATTGGAATAGATATCCGTCTATACATAGGGACTACAATTTTTTACTTCCCCGCCTTTATAATGAACGCGCAGTTGGGGGATACTAAAAGTAATTGGGGGATATAAATTACTATCCCCATCCAATAGTGTCTGCTAAGGGGTGATTTTTTGGTATGGAAATACTAAAATACCCTTTAGTATTTCTTATTCTCTTCTTCTTTTCTTCTCCTTCTCCTTGTCTGCCAGCTCCTTTATTTGATTTTTGTTTTCTCCATCATCAATTTCAACACGGTTTCATTGTTGTATCAAAAAAAAAAAAAAATCGACGATTAATCTTTATATAAATATGCCTCCTTGAAAGAAACCTAATCATCGATTTGTTTTAAAAGAATTCGTTTAGGTTAGAATAAAAAATTGTAACTGAAAATTTTCAGTTTCAGTTAATACCGGCATAGTTTTAGTATGAACACCATGCCGTTTTACTATTTTGGCACTGTTTTTAGTATGAATACCATGCCGAAATTATTAATTGCCGTCATGCTCGATAGAAATCTATCAATGCCGATAGCCAAGTGAAAAAAACTCAAGTTTCTGAAAAATTTGCATCATGTGTCGGCATAGCAAGTTAAGCAATTTACCATGCTGGCACTACCATTGGGATGCTCTTATAATTTCAAAATTGGGAGATATTGTGTATCGGCATAGTGAATGTATGAATACCATGCCGATTTGGGCCCTGTCGGCATGGTATTCATACTTTTACCATGCCGACACTGAGTGTTTCAGGTGTAACAATGGCGAATTCAATGAAAAAAAATCAAATGTCAATACATTAATACCTATATATGAGTAATTGGAGCACTTATATGTTCATCTTGTTTACTTTTCTGGATTGGTTTCACCTAAACCTTCATGATCATAAATATCTTGATTTAATGTTGTTGCATCAACAAATTTAATGATAATGATATACTAATCATTATCAAACTAATCTATTAACTTAACTAATTATTATTAACCACTAAACATGATTAGTGAGGGTACCGAGTATGCGAAGTTCCGTATTGATCATCCGATCACTTGAAAATTACTAATCATGTCCGATTCTATCTTCTAATGAGACTAAGTCGTATAGCTATATAGACTTTTACATTATACACATTTGATATTTCGAGTCGAGTTCATCATATTCTTGACGAGTTTAGTTGGAAGCAATTTATTTGTTGAAAACTAAATATTAAGTCAAAAGATGATCATGTGAAAATTACCTTGAACATCTTATATGATTTTTGTGAGACAGTCATTTGATGTTAGCTTGGGAAGTTTCGTATTAATCATCCGATCACTTGAAAATTACTTGAAGCTAATGGTATGTGAGAGATTACCATTGTCGTCTTCCAAGGATATGTTTCAATAATTGAAATGAGAGTGTAGAACAATACCCATGTCTGGATGCAACACGGTATGCATACCTAGTATGCGAACTGCATTGTGATGATTCGGGTCCGGAACTCTTATTTGCGTACCTAGTATGCGAACGGATTTACCTGAGAAGTTCTGAAACTCTTGTTTGTGCACCTAGTATGCGAACGGGTTTACCTGAGTTGGGTCCGGAACAGTTGTTCGCGAACCGGTTTGCGAACGGATTGACTAGGCCAAGGTCTGGAGCTGCTGTGCGCGTACCTAGTTTGCGAACTCAGTGGTTAAGTTCTGAAATCGGTTATGTATGATTCTCATACTCATGAACTAAAACATTTATGATTTAAGGAATGAAAATTAACTTTGCAAACCGTGGCTTAATGTTCATGAATTGATTCTTGTATAAGTACTTTGTACGATTACGAATCAATCCGATTTTGTTTCAATTTGTTCATATAAATTTCTATGAGATAGTGAACAATTGAACAACTCTATTTGAAACACCATTAGATTCATTTGATTAACTTTCATGATTGATTGATCATCATATTTGATCTAGAAGTGTTAGATGAATATGGTTAAGACAAAAGTGTTCATATGGCTAACTTCGGTTAACTGTTATTGAGCCAACTCAATATACACGTTTAGGTACGGTTACCCATATCTAAATATAAGTATATTTCATTTGTGTGTAACAAGCTAAGACCATCTAACGGTGAAGATTGATTGCTTAATTTATAAGAAGACTTAGCTTGAATCTTAAATCAGGAGTTCATCTAATGGTGAATATTGAATGCTTTGTTACTAAGCTATCTTAGCTTTGATTGTAAGCAATCCTAATTTGAAAGACTATATAAGGGAGAACTCTAGCAACTGGAAAACCTAATCCCAACACTTTCCTGTGTCCTAGTTGCAAACTAGAGTCGATTCTCCTTTAACCTAGGTTTTTCGAAAACCATTATTAGGTTAACGACTTGAAGATTTCATTCGGGATTCGTGAAGCCATATCAAACTATTTTCTATGTAGTTGCGTATTCTGATCTTACTTTTTCTATCGTATTGAGTTTTATCTTCTCTAAGATTTACTCGAGAATTATCTCCGATAGGTAAGATATAAAAAGTAATCACAACAGTTCTTCGTCTCAGACTCTTGTGATTCCACAATAACTTCTTTTGTTAATCAGTTAGGTTATTGTAAGGTGATTGATATTTCTAGGCTACTCTTCGGGAGCATAAGACCGGATTATCAATTGGTTCCTGTTCACTTTGATTTTGTATCAAAATACGGAACAAAAACCGAATAAAGAATAGACATATCTGTGGGAGACAGATTTGTGTATAAGTCTTCGACTTTCGGTCATATCAACTCTTAGTTGTGGGTGAGATCATCTAAGGGAATCAAGTGTGCAGAATCGGTGTGGTTCTAGAGGCATAAGGAACGTGACTGTACCTTAATCGGTGTGATACTTGGTTAGGGCTCAACTACATTCCAGTCCGAAGTTAACTTGTAGTAGGCTAGTGTCTGTAGCGGCTTAATACAGTGTGGTGTTCAAAGCTGGACTAGGTTCCGGGGTTTTTCTGCATTTGCGGTTTCCTCGTTAACAAAATTTCTGGTATCTGTGTTATTTTTTTTCCGCATTATATGTTTTTAAATAATTAAAATATCACAGGTTGTGCGTAGTTCAATCAGTTGATAAATCCGACCTTGATTGTTGGATATAACTTGATTGACACTTGGGCATTGGTCTTCGGTACCGTCCAAGTTATTTCTCATATTAATCAGGCTCACGGATTTCTATCTGTTCGATTTTCTGATTGTGTTGAGAAATAGAGATAAATCTCTTTGATATATTTCTCGATTGAGTCTCACTTTTAAGTTGGTGTAAACACGCTAAGACATCATAAGTATGTGTTTGTAGAAATCTGAATCTATGGACAAAAGTGTTATCTCTATAAACGTACCGCCAGTCTTCGATGGCTCGAATTACTTATGGCTGAAAATTGCTATGCGTGCCTTTATACAAGCGCGAGATTTTCAATCATGGGTTCGTATTGTTAATGGCTATAATCCTCCAGTAGTTACAGTAGTCAGTGTAACTGTTCCAAAGGATATTGGTGAGTATGATGATCTTGAAATTCTTGCTACAAAGAAAAATTCTGATGGATTAAATGCTATCATCCATGTAATTACCACAGATCTTCAGCAATATGTGACTACGTGCACTCGGTCTAAAGATGCTTGAGATATCTTAGAAACCATATTTGAAGGGAATACCTCTGAAAAGGAAGCTAGGCTTCAAAACCTAAATTCTGATTGGGAAAACCTTTGTATGGCTGATGAAGATTCATTTGATGAGTTTAATCACAAAGTTTCTGAAATTGTTAATGCATCTTTTGCGTTGGGTAAGGCTATTCCTGAAAAGGACATTGTGATGAAAATCTCGGATTGCTGCCAGCTAGATATGATTATAAGAAACACTCCATTGTAGAAGGAAATAACCTTGAAAATCTTTCCAGAAACTCACTTGTTGGAAAGTTAAAAATACTTGATCATGATCAAAACACAGTCAGAACATCTACGTTCAATGTTGTGACCAATACAAGTGAATCTTATAACTTGTCTTGGGTTGATGAATGTTGTCCAAATCCTGTTGATCTTGACAGGTCATTGATTACACAAAAGATCAAGGATATTATGAAGAGAAGCAAAAGATTTGAGAAACGGCGCCCTCCCTCTGATGCTTCAGACGATTCAATACAAGAAGTAAAATCATGTTAGTTTGTCAAGAATATGCATGCATACTCCTGTAGTTTGCACAGAAAACTCTGCTCTCTCAGCAGAAACTTCTATTAACTCAAATTCTGATTCAGAATACGAGTCTGACAATAAGATTTTGAATTTCTTGGATAAAAATGAAGAAATTCATCAATAAAATCTCCAACTAAATAATTTGTTGGAGAAACTTGAATCATCACATCAGGTAAAAAATCTTGAGATTGATACTCTTAAGTGTGACCTGCAAAGGTTGTCTGGAAGCTCTGACAAGATCTCAACAATGTTATTTGGTCAGAAGTCCTTTGGAAACACAAATTGTATAGGATTCAAAAGCAAGACTGTGAGCATAATCAACTCATTTGTTCCATCCGGTTCTGGAAAGATGGATGTAGAATGTTGTGACAAACAGGAGGCCAATCGCCAAAACAAAAATTCCTTTCTGAATTAGTTGTTTTGTGGAAATAGGAATCATGTTCAAAGTAAGTGTTGGAAATTCAAGAAGAATAACAAAAGAATTGCCAAGATTCAGAATGGCATGCAAAGGATGAATCTGGCATTGAGTAATCAACAGGGAACCTCAGAAGCCAAGAAGAAGTCTCGAAGAACAAGAGTCAGTAGATGTAAGAGGTCCGTTCATACAATAAACCTTGGTATGTCACCATGTGACACAAGAAGTTAGCTTTCTGCTCACTCCATTGCTACCTAATTGTCTTGATGTTTGCATCCTCATTATTAACTTGAGAATATGAAGATTGCATCAAGGTTGCTCAAGTTTTGTATAGTTGTTTATTTTTATCTTAAAATTTACATAAGGTTATGTAAGTTAAGTTTTGCAAAGTGAATATTTTCTTATCAAAAATAGATAATGGATCGTGAACCGTGAAGATTTTTTCAAAGTGCCTCTTGAAAAACTCTTTGGGGTTTGGTATTTCCAGTGTTCTATTTATATTCCTTTGTGATCAAAATGTCCTTCACTCTCTTCTCTTTGAATGATACAAAATCATGGCTCCTGTAACTAGAGGTACCACAAAAAGGGATGCAGTAGAAGCAGTTAATATGTATCTTTGTGAAGGAATCCAATCTTCAAGAAAGAAAAACGAGAGGTCTACAAATGATGAAGAAGGTTCTTCCTCTAACTGTTTTTTGTCTGTTTGTCAGCATGATAATAACTTTAGGGCTATGGTGAAGGATTTCATCAGTAAAAGAAATGATTTAAAATCTCAAATCATTTTATCTTTAGAAAAGATAGCTCACTACGAACGAATGTTGTCTCTGACAAAGAACACCTTGTGTGAACTGAAAACAGAGCTTAGTGAGTTAACTGACATTTCTGAAGATCTAGAAGAATTGAATGATCCTATAATCAATGGAATTTTCAATAATGAAAAGAAATTTTTGGTAGATGCTCTAAGAAAGCTCTACGATGTCTAGGAAACTTCTTATGAGAATTTATTCTTATGTTTAAGAAGGATAACTAGGGTTTGGAATAGCAATCATTGTGATTACACATAGCTATTTCCAACGATTTTCATCTTGCAATGTTTTTAGATTTATTTATTTAAAATTTAAAGTTTTTTGGAAGATGATTTTTGCAGTATTTAATCTTTTAATTTTATATCTTGCAATCAGTTATGAAATATATGCCTTTACGTTCGTGAACTGTGCTAGTATCTCATAATTGCTCAAAAGTTAAGTCTATTATGTCTTTATGCAAATTTTGATAAAAGATAGAATGAACTTTTGAAAATTCCGCAGTATTGATCTTTCCCTGATCCACTTTTATGTGAAAGTACTGTATGGCTCCGTAAGTTTTCTTATGTTGAGCGTTTCCGATTAAATAAGGTCTTCTTGTGGTTAATTATTCGAGTTTACTGGATACAAATCCATGTGATTTGTTAATGTCCAAAGAAATCCTTCTTTTCTTGTAAAAGTAAGGTCGCTCATTTTGTTCTCTTGGGAATGACATAATATGAGGAGAGTTCTTAATTGAACATGTGCTTAATTGGCATATCTTTGTGGGGGAGTGCGGCTGTGGAATATTGTAGGAGTTATCTTGTATCTTTATAAACTCCTTGATGAATACACTAAGTTTCGACTATGTGAAATCATCGAAACAAAGTTGATATGTTCTCTTTTAGTCATGAATAATCTCTTTGAAAATTTCATTATGATCCTGCTAGTTTTCGTACCTTTGCCAATTTATATTTACAAAAAGGGGGAGAATTATTGTGTAGTTCACACTACAAATACATATGGTTTACGGATCATTATATAAGGGGAAGTGGTTTTCATTGTGAGATGAAGTATTGACTAAGGGGGAGTGATACATATCACCATAGTATTATTGTCAAAGTTATGATACAATTGAACTTTGATGTTGTGTAATAATATTATGACACTGTATAACAATAATTGAAAACATATATTTTCTTATTGTTATGGCTACGGATCTTCAACAACTATGATGCTGAGTTGAACACGTTCAGAATCACTGGAGTACTTGGAAGTGACGGAGATTTCGAGTAATGTTGAAGAACCAAGGAAATCAAGCATTTGGATGAGAAGCTACAAAGTTTATTTATTTTGTAATCCATATGTATTGATAGTTTTGTCACTAAAATTGACAAAGGGGGAGATTTTTAGAGCACTGCTCGGTCGAACTCGCAAGCGATGCTATCTCAAGCTTGTTTTTCAAGTTTAGTTGATCAAAACTATATACTTTATTTCTAGTCTACTTATAGCTATGTCTCGGATTAGGATAGAATGTGTAGTTGAGCTTTAGACTTCACGGAGTTCACCAATTAAAGACGAAGATCTACTGAGGAGCTTGGAGGAACTTCATCAACAAAAGGTAAGTGGAGGCTAAAACTTATCTTTCACTCATTAGTCCATTCTATTCCAACTTCTAATGAGACTAAGTCGTATAGCTATATATACTTTTACATTATACACATTTGATATTTCGAGCGGAGTTTATCTCGCTTATCTATTTCTCGAAATATGTGTTGGAAGCTTTTTTCTTTAACTATGTTCATCATATTCTTGACGAGTTTAGTTGGAAACAATTTATTTTTTGGAAACTAAATATTAAGTCAAAAGATGATCATGTGAAAATTACCTTGAACATCTTATATGATTTGTGTGAGACAGTCATTTGATGTTGGCTTGAGAAGTTTCGTATTGATCATTCGATCACTTAAAAATTACTTGAAGCTAATGGTATGTGTGAGATTACCATTGTCGTCTTCCAAGGATGTTTCAATGATTGAAATGAGAGTTTAGAACGATTACCCATGTATAGATGAAACACGGTATGCATACCTAGTATGTGAACTGTATTGTGATGATTCAAGTCCGGAACTATTATTTGCGTACCTAGTATGTGAACGGATTTACCTGAGAAGGTCCGCAACTCTTGTTTGCGTACCTAGTATGCGAACGGGTTTACCTGAGTTGGGTCCGGAACAGTTGTTCGCGAACTGGGTTTGCGAACGGCTTGACTAGGCCAAGGTCCGGGGCTGTTGTTCGCGTACATAGTTTGCGAACTCAATGGTTAAGTTCTAAAATCGGTTATGTATGATTCTCATACTCATGAACTAAAACATTTATGATTTAAGGAATGCAAATTAACTTTGCAAACCGTGGCTTAATGTTCATGAATTGATTCTTGTATAAGTACTTTGTACGATTACGAATCAATCCGATTTTGTTTCAATTTATTCATATAAATTTCTATGAGATAGTGAACAATTGAACAACTCTATTTGAAACACCATTAGATTCATTTGATTAACTTTCATGATTGATTGATCATCATATTTGATCTAGAAGTGTTCGATGAATATGGTTAAGACAAAAGTGTTCATATGGATAACTTCGGTTAACTATTATTGAGCCAACTCAATATACACGTTTAGGTATGGTTACCCATATCTAAATATAGGTATATTTCATTTGTGTGTAACAAGATAAGACCATCTAACGGTGGAGATTGATTGTTTAATTTCTAAGCAGACTTAGCTTGAATCTTAAATCATGAGTTCATCTATCGGTGAATATTGAATGCTTTGTTACTAAGCTATCTTAGCTTTGATTGTAAGCAATCCTGATTTGAAAGACTATATAATTGACAACTCTAGCAATTGGAAAACCAAATCCCGACACTTTCCTGTTTCATAGTTGCAAACTAGAGTCGATTCTCCTTTAACCTAGGTTTTTCCAAAACCATTATTAGGTTAAAGACTTGAAGACTTCATTTTGGATTCGAGAAGCCAGATCCAACTATTTTCTCTGTAGTTACGTATTCTGATCTTACTTATTCTATCGTATTGAGTTTTATCTTCTCTAAGATTTACTCGAGAATTATCTCCGATTTGTAAGTTATAAAAAGTGAAGCGGGGGTCTAAAAACGACACCCAATATTTCGTTTAGGCAATCTGTATGGACTAACTCCAATATATTTCCAAGAGAATCAACTAGACAGTCAGACTCAATCAAGGAAAATACATCCAAGAGTTATATCTCTGTTTCTCAATGTAATCAACAAATCAAACAGATAGAAATCCGTGAGCCTGCTTATTATGAGAAACAACTTGAATGGTACCAAAGACCAATGTTCAAGTGTCAATCAATTTATATCAACATCCAAAGGTTGGACAATCTAATTGATTGAACTACACAAAACCTGTGATATTTCAATTATATAGAAAATATAATGCGGAAAAGAAATAACACAGGCACCAGAAATTTTATTAACGAAGAAACCGCAAATGCAGAAAAACCCTGGGACTTAGTCCAGATTTGAACGCCACACTGTATTAAGCCGCTACAGACTCTAGCCTACTTAAAGTTAACTTCGGACTGGAATGTAGTTGATCCCTAACCAATCTCACACTGATTAAGGTACAATCGCGTTCTTTACGCCTCTGAATCCCAACAGGACTCTACGCACTTTATTCCCTTAGCTGATCTTACCCACAGACTTGATAAACAAATCTGTCTCACACAGAAAAGTTTATTGAATAGATAAATCTGTCTCCCACAGAAATACATACGAGTTTTTTTTCCGTATTTTGATAAATCAAGGTGAACAGGAACCAATTGATACACCGGACTTATATTCCCGAAGAACATCCTTGTAATATCAATCACCCTATAATGATCTTAACAGTATGGAAGCGGAACAAGATATTTTGGAATCACAAATGATGAGATGAAGATGTTTGTGACTACTTTTTATCTTACCTATCGAAGATTGAATCTCGAGCAAATCTTAGAGCAGATAGTACTCAATACGATAGAACAAAGTAAGATCAGAACACGCAACTACAGAGAAAATAGTTGGGTATGGCTTAAGAATCCCAATGAAGTCTTTAAGTCATTAACAAAGTAAGATCAGAACACACAAATGAAATGTTCCTTCATTTAGATATGGGTAACCGTACCTAAACGTGTACACTTGGTTGGATCAACAATAGTTAACCGAAGTTAGGCATATGAACACTTTCATATCAACCTTGTTCATCTTAATTACAACTACTTCAAATGACTCAAATGAAACTAGTTATAGAGTTGTTCAATTGTTTATATTCTCATAGAAGTATACAAGATACAATTGAAGCAAAATCGATTTTGATTCACTCGAATCAATTCATGAACATTATAGCCACGGTTTGCAAAAGATTGCATTCCTTATTAAATAAATGTATTTGTTCACGAATAAACCGATTTTAGAACTTAACCCACTCAAGTAAGCAAACGGGTACGCATACTTAGAGTTCCGGACTTGGTCTGTCCGCCAGTATGCGAACGGGTACGCATACTGTCGTTCACGACCAAACTCTGTTAAATTCCCGGACCTGAACTGTTACGCCAGTACGCATATGGGTATGCATACTAATTTCCCAGACTTCAACTGTTAAACCAGTACGCATACGGGTATGCATACTATGGTTCCTGGACTTGGAATAACTTGCAACAGTTAGCATACAAGTACGCATACTGAGCTATATCCAATCAATGGTTAATTGTTCTAAACTCCATCTTAATCATTGAAACATTCTTAAAATACGGGAATAACTGTCTCACACAAACTATTAGCTTCAAAACAATTTTCAAGTGATCAATACGAAGCATTCCGAGTCTACATCAAATGACTGTCTCACACAAATCATGTAAGATGTTACCAGGCTATTTTCACATGATCATGTTTTAACTTTCGTCAAGAATAAAGATGAACTTGGTTAAAGCGAAAGCTTACCAACACATATTTCGAGAAATATGTAAGCGAGTTAAACTCAGCTCGAAATATCAAATGTGTATAAACTAAAGTCTATATAGCTATACGACTTTTGAGTGATAGATGAGTTCAAGTCTCCACATACCTTTTGTTGATGAAGTTCCACAAGCTCCCCTTAGTAGTTCTTCGTCTTCTATCGATGAACGCCGTGAAGTCTAAAGCTAAACTACACATTCTATCATAATCCAAGACATAGATATAAGTAGACTAGAAATTAAGACTTATAGTTTTGACAACTAAACTTGACAAACAAGCTTGAGATAGCAACGCTTGCGAGTTCGACCGAGCAGTGCTTTAACAAAAAGTAATCACAACAGTTCTTCATCTCAGACTCTTGTGATTCCACAATAACTTCTTCTGTTAATAAGTTAGGTTATTGTGAGGTGATTGATATTTCTAGGCTACTCTTCGGGAGTATAAAACCGGATTATCAATTGGTTCCTGTTCACCTTGCTCTTTGTATCAAAATATGGAACAAAAACCGAATAAAGAATAGACATATCTGTGGGAGACAAATTTGTTTATAAGTCTCCAACTTAGGGTCGTAGCAACTCTTAGTTGTGGGTGAGATCATCTAAGGGAATCAAGTGCGCAGAATCTGGCGTGGTTCTAGAGGCATAAGGAACGCGACTGTACCTTAATCGGTGTGAGACTTGGTTAGGGATCAACTACATTCCAGTCCGAAGTTAACTTGTAGTAGGCTAGTGTCTGTAGCGGCTTAATACAATGTGGTGTTCAAAGATGGACTAGGTTCCGCGGTTTTTCTGCATTTGCGGTTTCCTCGTTAATAAAATTTCTGGTGTCTGTGTTATTTCTTTTCCGCATTATATTTGTTTATATAATTGAAATATCACAGGATGTGCGTAGTTCAATCAGTTGATAAATCCGACCTTGATTGTTGGATAGAACTTGATTTACACTTGGGCATTAGTCTTTGGTACCGTCCAACTTATTTCTCTTATCAATCAGGCTCACGGATTTCTATCTGTTCGATTTGCTGATTGTGTTGAGAAATAAAGATAAAGTTCTTTGATATATTTCTTGATTGAGTCTCACTTTTAAGTTGGTGCTCTCGGAATTATATTGGGGATTAGTCCATACAGATTGCCAAACGAATTATTGGGTGTGGTTGTTGTACCCCCGCTTTTTTCAATTTATTTTTTAAAATTTTCTTTAAGAACCATTGTGTTGAATAATGGATTGTTATCATCCTTCTAACTAGAAGGTTCAAGGTTTAATCCTTGGTAAAAACATGCCCCCTTCCTGGAGTGGAGTTCGGCGGCCTTTGAGGGGTGATGCCTGTGAGGGATAGCCCTAAGGCGCTAAGCTATGCACTGGGGCCATGTTTATTTTCTGTTTATAGATCAACCTTCACCTCAACTCTGCAATCTGCACCATCCCTTTATTTTAAACTTCGGAATCAAACCCACCATCTTTTTTCATAAGCCTTTCTATTTCGAGAGACAAAGATTACATGAATACGTCTCCGAAACAGAACAGATGCATGATGAGTGTTGATACATGAAAATTATTACCCCCTTAACGGGGCTAGGGAGCCCCTAAAGGAGAGGAAAGTCCAACAAAAAACATAGGGACTTGGGGACTAAGGCCCAAGTCCACTAAAGGGTGTTCATGAGATAGAAAGGACAAGGGAGGAATTAATAGAAAATGAGAAGGTTGTATTAGAGAATGAGTGGCATTAGTGGTAATTAAGGAGGTGTAGGACATGTGGCATGATGTCATAAAAGGGGGGGCTTTGGGGAAAGTCTATAAAAGGAGGTACATAGTACAATGGAAAGACAGTTCTCTCTCTTACCATTCCTAGAAAAGTGCTGTCATTAGGTGTGACTAGGACTGATATAACCAATATCAATTCCACCCCTCAACATTTGGAGACCACACCCGGAGGCTTGTGCCTAGCCCACCATGACACACCAAGGAAGCACTAGCTTAGGCGCACTAGAGAACCAGTTGATCAACCAGCCGCCCAACCCGGAAGGCGAGAGAGTGGGGATAGTGTCAAGCCCAATCACACAAGGAAGAAGGCCAGACGCCCTGCAAAAGAAAGAAAAACATCCAGCAGCAGGGGACGCACCACCCACGCAGCCCTCCATGCAAGAAATGCAGAGAGAACTGGATCCGGATAGAGCAGGAACTGAGGAAGTTGTTGAAACAAACCGAAGCCGAACAAAACACCAAAGAAGCGGCGAAAAGTATTGGAGAGGACGAAGAAGAGCTTGTAATCATGTCACAAGAGGCGATGGCTAAGTACTTGGAAGCAAATTACCGGGTAGTAAAGCAAGACAACTATGACTTCATGACTAGTCCGTACTCTTCTGAAGTCACAGATTATCGATACCCTGGGGATTATACTTTGCCAAAATTCAAGGTATACAACGGACAAGGAAACGCGCGTGAACACCTTAGCCGATTCTTGTCAGCCATGAATGATCGCGCGGCTGAGAAAAGGCTGTGTTTGAGGGAATTCCAAAAATTACTGACTGACACGGCATTCACTTGGTATGACAACCTAAAGCCAGGAAGCATCATCTCGTGGTCGGCTATGTCCACCCTTTTCCTCAAAAAATTCTATTCAGCCAAGAGAAAGATCACGACTATAGATCTGAGCAGATGCGGCCAGCGCGTAGGAGAGGAAATATGAAAATACATCACCAGGTTCTGCCATTTTGCACTAGACTGTCACGAAGACATCAAGGAGGAGGCGTTGGTAGAAATCTGTGTATGAGGAATGGCCCCCCCCCCCCCCCCCCCTTTCAATAGAAGTCTAGTCAACTTTCGATTTTCAACCTTTGTCGAACTGGAGGAGGTGGCGGCAATAATTTATGACTGCGTGGATGAATCTAATACGGATTACACATGGCGCAATATGGCCAACTCCGTATCGACCGTACCACAAAATGTTCGCACAAACAGCAATCAGGAGGGATAGAATGCACAGGCGAGTCAACCCTACAACCGAGAAGGCGCAAGAGATCAATAGCGAGCATATCCATCTCCTCTACCATGCAGTAAAGAACAAAATGTGGGATTACTGGAATAGTTCTAATAGTAGTTGAAGAAGAAGTGCATACTCAAAACAATAATGAAGAAAATCATGAAGAAGCAAGAATTGAAGCAATACCACAACAAAAAACTGTAAGACCAAGAAGAAATTATGTCATACCAGCACGTATGAATAATTATGTTTTATCAAGAGATGATGAAGATACTGATGATGATGTGGTGAACTTTGCATTGTTTGGAGATTGTGATCATGTAGCTTATGAAGAAGTTTCTAAAGAACAAGGTTGGATTCAAGCCATGAATGAAGAATTGAAGTCAATAGAAAAGAATAACACATGAGAACTAACTACACTTCCACCAGGTAAGAAACCTATAAGTGTTAAGTGGGTTTACAAAACAAAATACAAGTCAAATAGTGAAGTAGATCGTCTGAAAGCAAGATTAGTTGCTAAGGGATATAGACATAAAAAAGGAATAGATTATTCAGAAGTGTTTGCACCAGTTGCAAGACTTGATACAGTACGTATGATTATTGCTTTAGCTGCACGGAAGCATAAGAAGATTTTTCAGATGGATGTGAAGTCATCATTCTTGAATGGTGTTTTAGAAGAAGAAGTTTATGTTGAACAACTAGCAGGATACATTATGGAAGGGAAGGATAATCAAGTATACAAGCTGAATAAAGCTTTGTATGGTTTGAAACAAGCCCCACGTGCTTGGTATACAAGAATTGACTCTTATTTGTCAAGAAAGGATTTACAAGATGTCCATATGAGCATACTCTATATTTGAAAGCTGATACTCTTGGTAATCATTGTTAGAGCACTGCTCGGTCGAACTCGCAACCGTTGTTATCTCAAGCTTGTTTATCAAGTTTAGTTGGCAAAACATAAGTCTTGATTTCTAGTCTACTTATAGCTATGTCTCGGATAAGGATAGAATGTGTAGTTGAGCTTTAGACTTCATGGCGTTCATCGATTGAAGACAAAGATCTACTAAGGGGAGCTTGGAGAAACTTCATTAACAAAAGGTATGTGGAGACTTGAACTCATCTATCACTCAGAAGTATATTCTATTATATCTCATATTGAGACTAAATCGTATAACTATATGGACTTTATATTATACAATTTGATATTTCGAGCTGAGTTTAACTCGCTTATATCTTTCTCGAAATATGTGTTGGAAGCTTTTTCATTTAACTACGTTCATCATTATTCTTGATGAAATTCAAAAGATGATCATGTGAAAATCACCTGGTAACATCTTACATAATTTGTGTAAGACAGTCATTTGATGTAGACTCGGAATGTTTCATATTGATTATTCGATCACTTGAAAATTTCTTATAAGCTAATAGTTGTGGAAATTGAATTATTGTCCCTCCTTCTGATGGGCCTTCACAAATATCCCTGATGGCATAGTTGATATTTTTTCTAAAAACTAATTATTATAATTCCTCTTTTAACCATCTCAATCGCATCCACCACAACCAATATCACCACCTTCGTTACGTCCGCTTGTATCTTCGTTTTTGTACTTAATTGTTGTCAATAGATTCGGTATATCTGAAAGAAGGAGAAACAGATTTGAGAAAAGAGATTTGAGAGGGAGATGTATAGATCGAAGATCGTTCTAAATCAAGTATCACCGGTAGCAGCAGTTCATCTTCTTTTTCTTCCTTTCCATCTTCTTCTTCTACTATTATTGGTGATTGTAATATCATCTATAGATTTTAGGCGATCGTGATTTTAGGTTTCCATCTTTGGTAATTTCAAGTTGAAATTAAGAATCAAAACCAGACGAATTTCAAAGAGATCGATGGATCAGGTTTGTATCAGAAACCCTAGAAATCTCCATTTAATTTGAATCTCGTTTTTATGATGTAACTCAGTTAGTATAGATTAAGTTGTCGTGATACAGGAATTTATTTATTTTGAAAATTGTTGGATTTCAATAGTAATGGTATGTATCATTGTTTGACCAAATTCAGTAGTGGTGGTGGTGATTGCGGTGGTGTGTGTTGGTACTAGTCTTTTTGGTAATAGATTCGGTAGGGTTGATGATGTTTATGGGGTTGGTGGTGCTTTTTTAATAAATATTGGTGGTTCTGGATGTTGTGGTAATGTTGGTGGTGGAGTTAAGGTGTGATTGTGGTGGAGATTGGATTTGATTGTGGTTGGGACATGGTGGTGGTGGTGGTGATATTTCTGGACTTCGGCTTTTATGGGATCAACTACGATTGTTGATCCATTTATGGGATCAACTCTTGTTCTTGACCCAATTTTTTACGGGATCAACTACTGTTGTTGACCCAATTTTTTATGGGATCAACTACTATTGTTGATGCGATCAATTCCTGTTGTTGACCGCATTTCCTTGGATTAGTATAATTATGCTTGTACTTTAAATGCTTGGATTTTATAGATGTAAATTCTTCAAATGTTGAATTTATGGTGCAATGGTAGCATGACTGACTCAATGTCAGATGATGCGTGTTCGACTCACGCCAAGTTCACTCCATTTACATGGATCAACTTTCATTGTTGATCCAATTTTGGGGATCAACTACCATTGTTGATCCCCTAAATTGGATAAACTTCTACTGTTGATCCTTTTTTTTTTGGATCAACTATCATTGTTGATCCTTTTTTTTTTGGATCAACTATCATTGTTGATCCCCTAAATTGGATCAACTTCTACTATTGGTTCTATTTTTATTTGGATCAACTACTGTTGTTGATACAAAAATATCTGAACCAGTGGTGGCGGCGACGGCGGAGGACTGGTGGTGTTGTAATGGTGGTGGTGAAGGAGTGGTGGTGGAATATTAGTGGTGGTGGTGGCGGTTGGTAGGTGGTTGTCGTTGAACAGTGGTGGTGGAATGGTAGTTGAATGTTGGTGATGGTGGTGCTAGTGGTGGTGGTGAAGTGGTAGAAAAAGAAATTTGTTTCATTTTGAAATAAAGAAAAATATTATATGGGTGAGGGTATTAAGGTAATCTAGTTAAATGGATAAGGTTATTAAAAAGTAGGGATATATTTATTGTTGTATAAGGATATATTTATTGGGTTTGAAAAGTAAGGACATATAAATAATGTACCCCTAATAGTTTGTGTGAGACAGCTATTGTCGTCTTCTAAGAATGTTTCAGTGATTGAAATGGGAGTCTAGAACAATTAATCATTGTCTGGATATAGCACAGTATGCATACCCGTATGCAAACTGTTGTAAGAATGATTCAGGTCCGGGAACCAAGTATGCATACCCATATGCGAATGGTTTTAACTTTCAAAGTCCGGTAACTAAGTTTTCGTACCTGTTTGTAAACTTATTCACCTGAGTTCGGTCTGGAACGAAAATATGCGTACCTGTTTGCGAACTGTCGGACGTACCAATATCCGGAACTTAAGTTTGTGTACCCGTTTGCAAACTTATGTGGTTAAGTTCTAAAATTTGTTAAGTATGATTTCATACTCATGAACAAAAACATTTATATATTAAGGAATGCAATCTTTGCAAACCGTGGCTAAAATGTTCATGAATTGATTCTTTGAATCAAATCCGATTTTGCTTCAATTGTGTCTTGTATACTTCTATGAGAATATAAACAATTGAACAACTCTATGAGTAACACAATTAAATTCATTTGAGTTTCATTTGATCTAGAAGTGTTAAGATGAACATGGTTAACACAAAAGTGTTCATATGGCTAACTTCGGTTAACTGTTATTGAGCCAACTCAATATACACGTTTAGGTACGGTTACCCATATCTAAATGAAGGTATATTTCATTTGTATGTAACATGTTAAGACCATCTAACGGTGGAAACTTAGTTTGAATCTTAAATCAGGTTTTTCATCTAACGGTGACTATTGATTGCTTTGTCACAAAGTTATCAAACCCTGATTTAAAGACTATATAAGGGAGAACTCTAGCAACTGGGAAACCTAATCCCCACACCTTCTGTGTGATACTAGTTGTGACTAGAGTCGATTCTACTTTAACCTAGGTTTTTCCTAAAACCATTATAGGTTAACGACTTAAAGACTTCATCGGGATTCTGAAGCCAGGCCCAAGTACATTCCAGTCTGAAGTTAACTTGTAGTAGGCTAGAGTCTGTAGCGGCTTAATACAGTGTGGTGTTCAAATCTGGACTAGGTCCCGGGGGTTTTCTACATTTGCGGTTTCCTCGTTAACAAAACTTCTGGTGTCTGTTGTTATTTCTTTTCCGCATTATATTTGTTTATATAATTGAAATATCACAGGTTGTGCGTAGTTCAATCAATTGGTAAATCCAATCTTTGGTTGTTGATTGAAATTGATTGACACTTGAACATTGGTCTTTGGTATTTTTCAAGTTGTTTCTCATAATAATCAGGCTCAAGGATTCCCATCTGTTTGATTTGCTGATTACATTGAGAAACAGAGATATAACTCTTGGATATATTTTCCTTGATTTAGTCTGACTGTCTAGTTGATTCTCTTGGAATTATATTTGAGTTAGTCCATACAGATTGCCTAACGAAATATTGGGTGTGGTTGTTAGACCCTCGCTTTTTCAATTGGTATCAGAGCGGGCAAACACATTTAAGACCTCATAAGTATGGGTTTGTAGAAATCTGACTCTATGGACAGTAGTACTATCTATGAAAAACGCATCACCAGAGATAAAAGTTCGGTTTCTATGAAATCTATTAAAGAGAAAGACTTGTCGATCTCGCATATAGATGAACATTCTGTTCCTATGAAACAGACAAGTATTGATATGTGTTACCCTGATTATCTTACTGACGAGTCCGACTCTGAAGTATAAAGAGAAGCCCAAGAGAGTGCAGCGATTCTAAAACCTGTTAGAATCCAGGCAGCTGAAATCAATAGGCTGAAACACAAGGTCAATATGATGATTGGTATGATAAAAGATCGTGATTCCAAATTAAGGGTTCTCCGTGAGGAAAATGCTGAAGTTTTTTCAACTCGAACCTTACTCGAGGCTAAACTCAAGGAAAATGCCCTGGATATAAAACGTCTATTGAGTAGTCTCTATATTCAATGTAAAGGATGCTCTATGGAGTCCACTATACCAATCACTTCTGATTCAACAGCGATGATGGAAAATATGACTACTTGTAATCATGTCTCTCTGTTGAAATATGTTTCAGAAGCTAAACTGCAAACGCTTCCGCTTGCTAAAGATATGGTTACTTCTTCCACTAATCAAGAAATCACCATGATAGACGCATTTATGTGTCTATGTTCATCTCTATTGTGTATATTGTTAGTACCCATTTTTGTACTTATTATGGTGTTTTATCTCTTTGTAGGTGTTTTTGGAGAAATAAGCTTTTGCGGCGAAATTGGCTCGAAAAGTGGTTTTTGCGCTCATGGGAGAAAATTACTAAGGGGCACCCAGATTACTAAGGGGTATCCACTTGATATTCGCACCCCTGGTCCGGATAAGGGGAGGTCATCCCCTTCGTTTGAATTTTACTTTTGGCGGGAATACAAACTAGCTAGCTGCGTAGCTTTCTGGAGGAGATTTAGGAAAGATTTTGTTGGAGTTATACGGAAATAAAACTTTTTATCAAACCTCATAAATTTTGGAAGTTATCAAAAACAGAGAAAGGAAAGTTTCTGTTGCGTGACAGTAAGGGAGATTATCTTCCCTGTTAACTGAGTTTCATCTTTGGAAGGAGTCTTGGGTAGACAGGGAAGTTATCTGTCGAGATTTGGTGATAGGTATATATAGAAGTTCCATGATATTCTTCTATAATTAACACTAGCCTGAGATACGGATTATGCCTAATCGAGGAAGCTTTAACAGCTCATAAGATGCGCAGCAAAGAAACAATAAAGAAGGAAAATTGTCGAGACTACAGCTCAAAGAAACCGGAGATTTCACCGAGGTTTGATTGGCCTGTTGAGTATATATAGGGTGGTGAGAGTCCTAAGAAGGGTTATCAATACCTTGGGGGAAGTTTAGAGCCTTAGAGAAAGCCAGAAAAA
>JAJJMB010011474.1:232397-418716 GCA_023531105.1 Papaver atlanticum | reverse complement strand
ATATTTTTGATACAACTTTATTTGAATTGTTGAGTTTAATTTAAGTCAAAAAAAAATCCTTCACAAGTTCGAGAAACGAATCTTTTTACCACTACAACTACAAACTACATCACACCACATCTCACGGAAGGAAGAAATCTTCTAACGATGTTGCTAAGGCTACACACTCTAATCACTCCGGTGATCAGAAAGTATGTCTCTTTTGTGATTCAAAAGGACATGTTCAACGGAAGGGAAAATTGAGGTTGAATGACAACTATTTTTGTCAACTTCAACACACCTTAGATTTAATACTCAAAGGTGTAACTGACATTCATATGTCTAAACCTATTGGTTTTAGTACTCACCCTGTGAATTCTTCCAGGAAAGTCAGTTCAATCTGCTCATCGAACGTTCGAACAAAGTGTAGCATTAATACAAATCGTTCAGAAATATTTCAGAAAGGTCCTTTTCTACCTAAAGTGAAGGATGGTGCTCACGATGTAAGAAAGGTACCAGTAGGTGGAAGCAACAATGTAGACATGAAGTGCAACCTTAATCTGATAATTGAAGGATACATGGATCTTATCAACAGGCTATCAAAATCCTCCAAACAAATTTTTTCTGGTAAGGATTCAAACTTAGTCTCATACTTTGATGATAGTAAGTTTTATGATACTTTTTCACATCAAAAAGGGTTTCCTCCAAAAATTAGAAGGAAAAAGAGGATTAACCATGAACAATATTCATTTGATGAGCATAAAGCTCGTACTTGTGTTAATTAATCACAAGGGTTGAATTCTTACTCATGAAAAATCATGTTTAGTAGGATATGCTAATAATCAGGTATACTTATTGGCTGAATGCTTTCTGATTAGTTGAGCTATTTTGTTATCGTTCATAGCTAAACTTTTGTCTGCAGATAGCTTTTCCTAAATATTGTTTTTTGTTTTAAGAATCTCGTCGATTATTCTTTTAAGGTTTTGGAAAAATTTGTTTCTGCAAAACGAGTTGTGAGCTACTTTTGTGCTCTAAGTTTTTCCTCTTGTGAGAATATAAAACTTATTAAGCAAAAAATTGTGAAAGAAATCTTTCACGTAGCAAAATTTTGTTGTGTCCTTTTTGCCTTGTAAAAGAAGTACTTTAAAGTTTCTTAAAAGTTTTGTTTTGGGGGACCATATTGGTTTTCCTACGGGTATACATATTGACTTGTCACGAACTAATAGTTAAAAACCCTAAATTTTACTTTCCCTAAGAAACTGTTTAAATACCAATCCTATTGAGTCAACGAACGCGTACTCTAGGTTATTTTCTTATTGTCAAGAATGCCATCACCTTCTCGCACTTGTGATTTTGCAATAGGTTGTCTTGATAAATGTAATGGTTTCGAGTCCAAAGGGAAGAAGAAAAGAACCCTAGTAGAAGTTGATGATATCAAATATCAAAAACCTGATGATTATTCTGATGTCTCATGCTACTATGCTTATACTCATCAAGATGTAGAGAATGATGAGATGGTCTCGGTCGAAGTGGTTTATGATTTTCTTAAATACTTTGAGGAAGCAAAACTGCAGCTCGTTGAAACTATGAAGGGTCTCGATGTGTTAAGAATTGAGTTGAAAAAGGTTAACTCTGACCTTTTTCTCATGAAGACACATGTTAAAGATCTTCTTAATGAGGATATCTTATCTGAAGAAGCAGTGGATGTTGTCAATCACAAGCTCAAAGGTCTCAAGACTCGTGAGGGTTCCAGAAGTGCTTTTTGATTTCAGTACATGATCAGTTTTGTTGGTTTATGAGTCAATTTGTTTTTAGCTTGTTGATCTTTATTTTGTCTAGGAAACTTCTTATAAGAATTTATTCTTGTGTTTTAAGAAGGATAACTAGGGTTTGGAATAACAATTATTGTGATTACACATAGATGTTGCCAACGATTTTCATCTTGATATGTTTTAGATTTATTTATTTAAATTCTAAGTTATTTGGAAGATGATTTTGCAGTATTAATCTTTATTGGTTTCATATATTGCAAATAATGTTATGGGATATGTGTGTTTATGTCCGTGAACTATGATTGTCCTGTATATGTCAAAAGTTAAGTCTATTATGTCTTTATGCAAATATTGATAAAATATAGAATGAACCTTTGAATATTCCGCAGTATTGATCTTTCCCTGATCCAATTCTATGTGAAAATACTGTATGGCTCCGTAATTTTTCTTATGTTGAGCATTTCCGATTAAATTAATAATCAAGGTTCCTTTGTGGTTAATTTAATTGGGTTTTCTGGATACAAATTCATGTTTCATGTGATTTGTTAATGTCCAAAGAAATCCTTTTTTTCTCGTAAAAGTAAGGTCGCTCTTGTTGTTCTTCCAGGAATGGCATTTTATGTGGGGGAGTTCTTAATTGAACTTGTGCTTAATTGCCAAATCTTTGTGGGGAGTGCGGTTGTGGAATATTGTAGGAGTTATCTTGTATCTTTATAAACTCCTTGATGAATACACTAAGTTTCGAATATGTGAAATCATCGAAACAAAGTTGATATGTTCTCTTTTAGTCATGAATAAACTCTTTGAGAATTTCATTATGATCCCGCTAGTTTTCGTACCTTTGCCAATTTATATTGACAAAAAGGGGGAGAATTATTTTGTAGTTCACACTATATACATATGGTTTACGGATCATTATGTAAGGGGCAATGGTTTTCATTGTGAGATGAAGTATTGACTAAGGGGGAGTTATACGTAGTATTATTGTCAAATTTGTGATACAATTGAACTTTGATGCTGTGTAATAATACTATGACACTGTATAAAAATAATTGAGAACAACTGTTTTCTTATTATTAGGGCTACGGATCTTCAACAACTATGATGTTGAGTTGAACACGTTCAGAATCACTGGAGTACTTGGAGTGACGAAGAATTCAAGGAATGTTGAAGAACCAAGGAAATCAAGCATTTGGATGAGAGACTACAAAGTTTGTTTATTTTGTAATCCATATGTATTGATAGTTTTGTCACTAAAATTAACAAATGGGGAGACTGTTAGAGCACTGCTCGGTCGAACTCGGAAGCGTTGCTATCTCAAGCTTGTTTGTCAAGTTTAGTTGTCAAAACTATAAGTCTTGGTTTCTAGTCTACTTAAAGCTATGTCTCGGATTAGGATAGAATGTGTAGTTGAGCTTTAGACTTCACGGCGTTCATCGACTGAAGACGAAGATCTACTAAGGGGAGCTTGGAGGAACTTCATTAACAAAAGGTATGTGGAGACTTGAAGTTAACTGAGAAAGGAGTGTTTATTAATCAACAGAGATATGCAGAAAGAATACTTAAGTGTTTTAAGATAGATAATTGTAATACAATTTTAACACCAGTAGAGGAGAGATTGAAGTTAACAAATGAAGGATCAGGAGAACTTGTGAATATAACAGATTTTAAATGTCTTGTTGGATATCTTAGATATCTGACTGCTACAAGACCTGACATTATGTATGCAGTTGGATTGGTTAGTGGATTTATGGAATCACCTAGACAGTCACATTTACAAGCTGCATAACGTATTCTGAGATATGTAATAGAAACAACTAGATTGGGAATCTTTTTTATTGTTTAAGAAGATCCAAAGTTGGTTGGTTTTACTGGTAATGATTGGGATGGAGATACAGAAGGAAGAAATAGCACTTCTGGTTATGGATTTCAGTTAGGAACAGGTTTTTTCTCTTGGTCATCAAATAAGCAACAAGTTGTTGCTCTATTTACAACAGAAGCTGAATATATAGCTGCTAGAAATTGTGTTACACAAGCTGTAGGGTTAAGAATGATGCTGAAGTCATTGTTTTAGGAACAAAAGACACCTACAACAATAGTCTGTGATAATAAGTCTACAATTTCACTGACTAATAATCATGTGCTTCATGGAAGGAGTAAGCACATTGATATTAAGTTTCATTACATTAGAGAGCTTGTCAGTAACAAGGAGATAATTGTGGAGTTCTGTGAAAGTGAAGAACAATTGGCTTATATTTTCACCAAGTCTTTGAAGTCCAATATTTTCATTTACTTGCATGGAAAACTAGGATGATTATCAAAGAGTATCTTGGTTTAAGGGAGGATGTTGAAGGTTAAACCAAGATAGCATGAAGAAGATAGAATGAATCAACAAGTTTAGTTGACATAGTATAAAGAAAGCAAATGGGATCAACTATGATAGTTGATGCAGTGTGGATTGATCAACAAGTATTGTTGACACGATGATAGTTTGGACGTGAAGTAAACTTGTGGTGCAAGTTATTCTGTTTTTAGAGTTTGTTTACATGAGAATATTCTAGAAAAGTCTTTGTTAGAGTTTGGTTTATGTTAGGAAAGTTTTTTGCTTTTGCTTTTGCGTCAAGTTTGTTTACATATAAATAGGCTATTGAGCCATGAGTTCAAATATATCAATTAAGAGAAGTGTTGTTTAGTATCTTGTCTTGTGTTCTTTCATTAAGTCTTTGATATCAGATTTTCTACACTCTCTTATGCAATATGGGATGCATTGAAGAGATGGAGATAAAAGAAACAAGTCTTCCAATGTGCAATCTGAAGGATTCTGTATACGTTTGCAAGTGTACAAGATAGGATGAGTATAACTGCGTCAGTAGTATTCGTGAAGCACTGTGTTGCTGGGTTGCACTCCAAGAAGTTTGTGAAGCCAAGTTAGGGGTGTGATAGTATGTGAATCAGATATGTGTTAGAGGCGTACGTAGTTCGGAAAATGAATCCAAAGGAAATTAAGATCAGCAGCATGTTATCGAACAAACACAACTCGGGTTGTCTGAACTGTAACTCAAGTGGTAACTCAAGTGCATACACTTATTCCTATTTGGATTCATAAATTATATGGAACGCAAGACGGCAACTGGTTCAGGAATTCACCCACCCATCCTCAGCCTTGTACACTTGAAAACTCAAGTACGTACACTCAATCCTTTGGGTAGTACAGGGTGATACAGCTGAAAAGAAGACTATGCATTGGATTGGATGAAAGAGAGTTTGCAAAACTAAAGAAAAGGGAGGCTTAGGTATCAAGAGGATCAAGAAAACTAACAAAGCTTTGTTAGCAAAATGGATTTGGCGATATGGAAGTGAACGTAATCATTTATGGAGAAAGATTATTCAAAAAAAGCATGGGAGTAATGCAGAAACTTGGTTACCGAATGAGGTGTCTACGGCGCATGGTTGTGGGCTATGGAAGGGGATTATGCAATCCAAGCAGTGAATTCAAGTCAACTCTCGCATCACCGTTAATGATGGCATCAAAACAAGTTTTTGGAAAGATAGTTGGTGTACTATTCTTCCATTGAAAGAGAAATATCCCCTTCTATGGAGGTTGAGTAAAGCGAAAGAGGCAATAGCAAGTGAAGCTATAACATGGGCTCACTCAAATTCAACATGGAATCTTTAATTCAATCAAAATTTGAGGCATTTGGAAGTTCAGAAAGCAATTAACTTGGTGGAGGATATAGGAAATCCTGAACTCATCACTATGCAAGAAGATGTTAGAACTTGGCTCCCCTCCCAGTCAGGTAAATTCTCTACGAAGTCTTGCTATGATGTTCAAATGGTAGCCACTGATGCACATAGTTTTCCGGATCCCAAACTTATTTGGAATGCTATTGTACCTCCCAAAGTCTCCTTTTTCATTTGGTCTACTCTTTAGAATACTACACCAACCCTTGATAACTTAGTTCGAAGAGGAGTTAGAGTAATATCTATGCAATGTGTTTTGTGTAGAGCTGAGGATGAAACAATACATCATGTGCTACTTCACTGTACGTTCTCATATAAGGTGTGGTCGTACTTTCTTGAATATTGTAAAGTTGATTTAGCAATGTGCAGGACAACGGAAGGCTTCATTAAGTCATGGAAGAGGAAAATCCCAAATGCAACCCATAAATTCATATGGAACAATCTTCCTTACGCGATCTGGTGGGCATTATGGATCGAGAGAAATAGAAGGGTTTTCCACAAGAAGGATTTTGCACCAAACGATGTAATTGTTGCTGTTAAGTCTCTTATCTTTCAATGGGGACTTCCCTATCAAGTTTTTGAAGGCTTGTATTTTGATGATTTGGTCCACAATTGGGAGGCAAAGATTTACACGTAACCTTTCCACCAGTTAGCTTCTTTATTTGGCACTTTCAATCTCTTTTTAATGATTGTGTGTCTGCACTTTTTTTTGTGCCTCCTTGGCACGTGATAACCAATTTTAACTTTTCTCAAACAAACAAAAAAATCCTTTGGGTAGTACAATGGAAGACTAGTTTATTTTCTCTCCAGTTGATAGAGAGTAGCGGCACCTTGAGAAGACTTTGAAGCAGCACTTTAGATAATCATCCAAGTCCATGAGAGCTAATTCAGTACATAAATCCTTTCTTTTTCCAGTTTGTGCTATGTTCTTTTTCTTTCCTATCACAGAAACTTGTACGATTGACTTTCGTGCCACTGAAACTTGTACGGTTGATTCCTATTGAGATATTTATGCAATATTGTTAACGGAATTATTGTACGTACTTGTAGGAAGGTGTGGTTGATTCTAAAAATATCTACATATTTTTCTAGAAAAGTGTGAAGGACTCATTAGATGTCAAGCAGATAAACATGTGCTTTGATGAGCCTGGTGTATCTTAAAATGTCCAGCAAGTCCTCCTGTTCAATAAGCCATTGTGGTCCATGTACCTATGCTAAGAGCTTAAATCCCAAATATCATGTTGAACCCACATGTAAGTTGTAAACTTTGTCTAGAACCATATTTGTAATTGGAATCCTTATTATCTATGTGGAGTTGCTTGGTATTCCCTAAATACGTGCATGAGTCATGGAGATGCCCCTTTGAGTGTCCGAAAGATACTGCTGTCTTTTGGGTACTTGCGCATCTATGAAGAACGACAGGCTGATATTTGAGGCTAAGCTAAGGACAACCCTTTATGAATTGGGGAAATAATCGTCTGGTCCATTTATATTTGGGACCACAACAGTTTGGTCAAGCGGGAAAACACGTTTCCCGTTTGGTCCAAAATTATTTAAAAATATTAAATGGACCAAACTTCCCTTCCGCGTTAATTCCTACTTATTTTTTGTATCAGTTCATTCTGTCTGATGAACTTCGGAGTTCATTCTTTCAAATGAACACCTAATAAAACCTAAAAAACTTTGTTTACTTATTTTTGTAGCAGTTCATTATGTCTGATGAACTCCGGAGTGAACACCTAAGAAAACCAAACTAAATCACATATGAAAACAGAGTTCATTCTGTAAAATGAACACAACTGACAAAAAAACAGAGTTCATTATTATGAAAAAAAAACATAGTTCATTCTTTCAAATGAACACCTGATAAAACCTATATGAAAAAAGAGTTCATTCTTTCAAATGAAAACCTGATAAAACCTATATGGAAACAGAGTTCATTCTTCAAATGAACACCTGATAGAACCTATAAGAAAACAGGGTTCATTCGACAAAATGAACACCTATAAAAAAACTAACTAATTCATTGAGTTCATTCTTTAATATGAACACCTAATGATCAAGATCTAAAAACATAGTTCATTATTTACATGAACACACACAAAAAATCCATAAAAATCAGAGTTCATCTTCATCAAACACGAGTTCATCTTCAACACGAGTTCATCTCATCAACATGAGTTCATCTTCATCAAAACACGAGTTCATCTCATCAACACGAGTTCATTCTGTTTGATGAACTTCGTCGTCTTCATCATTCTTCAACAGCAGTAGATTTGAGTTCATTATGTTCGATAAACTTCATCGTCTTCATCATCTTCAAACATCAGCTGAAAAGAAATTCTTCGTCATCTTCAACAGCAGCAAAACTTCATCTTCAACATGAGCAACAAATTATCAAAATCAAGATTCTTCAACAGAGTTCATCACCAAAACAAGCAGCAAACATCATCTTCAAATCTCTGTAAATCAATCTTCAAATCTTCTTCTCCGTCTTCATCATTTAATTGCAGCAGCAGAAAAAAAAACCTAGAAAAAATCACAGCAACAGCAACAGTTGACGAAAAACTAAAAATCTATGTCGTCTTCATCATCATACTCAACAGCAGCAGTAGCAACATAGAATAAAAATCCAAAAAAATATCGTCGTTCTTCATCGTCTTCATGAGCAGCAGCAGAAAAAAATTTGGAAATAAGAGAAACTAGATCTGAAAACAGGAAGAGAGAGAAAGTAAATCTGAAAAATAAGATATTTACTAGGGATTTTTTCTATATATATGGTCCCAAAAGGATATTTCTATCACTACCAAATGATAATTACATCATGCATGACGTCATCCCGCGTGGGTATTGTCCACCCAAGGACCAAACTATTATTTCTAGGACAAAATAGTAATATATATTTTAAAAATGGACCAAACAAACAGTTGACTAGGTCAACTGGACCAAACTCTCTCTAATATATTATTTATATGACCATATGGTATTCCCTACTTATATTGGACCTCTCAGTTCATTGTAGGGTGCGAACTTGGATTAGGTTGTTTCAGAAAGCTACTAGTCTGGCGCGACTGCTAAATGAGTATTCCTTCATCTCTACAAATTTACCTTTGGTCCAGAGCTTTTATGGTTCACCAATGGTGTAGATATCTTGAGCCAGTCTTTGCCTTATTGTTAGATTCATCAGAAAGCAATTAGCCTGGTGTAGCTTTCGGTTGATAATGTTCCGTACAGATATCACCACAGTTCTAAATTAGTAGATCAGGTCCAACCTCCTCTCTTGTTTGTTAGGGGTGGCTTAGACATGACTAAGTTTTGGTATATGCCATTAAAAATGTAACCTGTTATAGGGGATGAAGAAACCATTAGAGGGGCTGAACCATGATAATAATGTCTCTCTAGTTGGTTAGGGGGTGTCCTAATGGTAGTGTAAATTGTCTAGATTACCCTTTTAACTTTAAATGGCCTAATTTACCCTTATAGATTTATATGAAAAGAAAGAATTATCCTCCACTATTTTTAAAACCGTCTTCTTCTTCATCTTCTCTTCACCTCCATAGCCGACTCCATTAAAGCTCGAAAAATGAATGCGAATGACTTATATGAGGTATGTTTTGAAAAACCCAGTTGGGGTTTAGTTAATTTTGTTCGATTTAGGTTAAATTTCTATCGAAAATTAGGGTTTTAGATGAAAATTGAAATTCCAAATTCTGGGTTCATGTGAGTTACGGTTGATTTTAATTAAATTACGAACCGTAATTGAAGATTTTGATGTTGTTACGGTTTGTAACCGCCAATAAGAGTTCAATTACCAACCGTAAATTAGTAATCTGAGAATGAAAGTGCGGTTACGATTTTTTTTTCCAACCGTAACTCTTCCTGCATGTCTCCAAAAATTTATACGACTTGTAACTTATTGTTGATGGTAGATTTTCGACAAAGGATAAAATCGTAAAATCAAGATACTACATGTTTCTGACCTGGCTTCAGGAATGTGTGTTACAATTCATATTTTATGATCCGTGAACTATTTCACGATCTCTGACTGAGAGAATATCCTCTCAGAGCTATGATGGATATGTTTCTCGAAAAGCCTCCTAGCTGAGCTTTTGATGCTCCACACATTTCATCATCACCTCTACATAGAATCAAAATGATTGGGCGGCTCCTAGACATATTGCATGCTAGTATAGATCCTAACACCTTCAGGACGTCACGCTATTCATTGTTCCCTGATTATGTAGAGAGAACGTGTATAGAATCTCTTAACGATTGGGCGGCTCCTAAACATATTGCATGCTAGTATAGAGCCTAACGCCTTCAGGACGTCACACTGTTCGTTGTTCTCTGACTATACACCCCCAATATTCAGAACGGGTATGATGCTTCCATTTTCTCATACCTCGATTCTCGAATAAATCCGCTCCTAGACATATTGCATGCTAGTATAGAGCCACAAATTAATTAAATCCAGTCGTCAGATTCATCGTTGAATTCCGGGATAATAATAATTAAATCCAGTCGTCAGTCTTCCTGGATACCAATTGAATCTGGTCGTTAGTCTTCCTGGATATCAATTAACTAAATTCAGTCGTAACCTTCATGAATATCAATAAATTAATTAAATTCAGTCGTCAGTCTTCCTGAATATTAATTAAATCTAGTCGAGCAATTCCTAGAAAAAATACGCTAAATAAACCCTAATATTTAGTTACTCAGATTCATAGCTTTTCTCAACTGAATTCCATGGAATAGTAATGGATATTCATCTTACGGGCATCTGGGCCACCACCAAGTAATCCCCGAGAAAATGGTGTGAGTGTACTTAGCAATGATGCACAAACGAGCACCCGAACGCATGAACGAGCATTCAAAAATATGGACGAACGAGGAAACCTATGCAAATATGGAAGAAAAATAATATTGATAAAATAATAAAAGAGGCGCCTAAGGGACCGGGCCCACCGGCCGGCCGGTCATGCCGCCGTGGACGGCCCCACGCCTCTCCCATTATTTTACCATGATTTTATTATTTTTTTTCTAATCTCATGAAAACTCCTTCATTTGAGCAAACTCCCTCGTTTGAGCAAAACTCTCAGTTTCTCCATATTTTCCTTCACATGATGAAAAATAATTAAAAATAGGGAAAGGTGTCACGGGACCGGTCCCACACCTTATGATCCCTTATTTTATCATTATTATTATTTCCTTCATCTTATAAAACTCCTCCGTTTGAGCAAAAACCCTGGTTTTTCCATATTTTCTCAAATATTGCTCAAACTGTTGAAAGCCAAAAAGGTCAAATGGTCACATGACCGGCTAGGCTACTCACGGAAAATATTAAAATATTTTTATTTTAATATTCTCAAAATATTGGTCGCACGAGCAAAGTTCTACTTGCTCATTCGAGCAAAATCGAGAGTTTCAGTCAAGATCAAACTCTTCTGAAAATCCAAAATATTGCTCAAACGTGCACCAGAAAATACCAAAATTCTCAGGACTGAGACACGACACTATGTTGACACGGGCATGCAACCTTGACCGACCAAGGCCGGCCCTTAGTCTTGCAAGGAGCCGGTCCCACACATACTCATAATTTTGACCTAATTAGCTCTCTACAGTTCATATTGGGTTCAAACTCTTTCCAATCAACTTGGAATTTGCTCAATCGATCACCAACTGGTCCCACGACCACCAAGGGCCAGTTTCACACCCCTTGGACGGTCCCTCATCTCTCCATTATTAGGTTTTATTACCTAGCGCTCAGACGAGCACTATTTTAACAAATGATTAAACCAGCGTTTAATCATCCATTCACCAACTGATCGGCAAAGGACTCTGGTACATGCTCACTCGAGAACTTGGGCGCTACATGGTCGGCCATCATCCCATGTAGTCGGTCCCTCCTTCACTCAGTGATTGATTTTCAGTAAATCATCAATTTATCAGCAATCAATCAAAATTAAGGTTTCGAACTGAATGCTCTGCAAATCATAATTCTGAGCAAGTTTAAACACTAATAATTTTATGTTGATCCAGCAATCAACATCTTAATTAATTATATAATATTCGGTCCAGCTATCAATGTTTTAATTAATATTTTATTTGGTCATGCTACCAATAATTAATCGAACGAGCAATATTTGCTCAAACAAGGAATGTTGATTCAACTAATATTCAGTAATTTATCAAATGAGCAATATTTGCTCAGACGGACAATATTTTCTCAGACGAGGAATATTGATTCAACTATCAATATTCAGTAATTTTACTCAGACGAGCAATAGTTGCTCAGAGTATTAATATTGATTCAACTATCAATATTCAGCGATTCATCATACGAGCAATATTTTCTCTGCCTGTCAATATTCACCATGTTGATTCAATTATCAACATTCATTCGAGAATCATATTGATCCAGCAATCAATATTCTAACTTATATTTAATGTCTGGTCCTGCTACCAACATTTTGCTCGACTGAGCAACATGGTTCGAACGGACGACCATCCAATATTTTTTATTCCTACATTATCATTCGATCACTCATGATATATTAGAGCATCTGTACAATATCTTTGATTTCCTGTCAAATGTTCGACATATCAAAATGAGTCCTCGATCGAGCAACTTCATCGGACGGTCGATCCAAATTATCAAAATATCATTATTATCTCGACTGGTAAAATGATATCAAGACTCAACGTCTGAACACCATTACTATCCCAGCAGACATGTTCAATCCATGAATCATAGAGCATTCGACAATCATGCTCCACTTAACAATATTTAGACTCACCGTCTAATCAAGTCAACAACTAACTAATTAAATACATATCTGCCTTGCAGACTCCACATTCGTAAGACATCAATCATGTCACATGGGGGGATATTAATTAAGGTTTTGGTCTGGAGGCCTACGTCACGTGTGTCCATCCACGATGATAAATGTGAGTAAGTCGTGCAAGCAGTTGAGAGAGTTAGTAAAGTAGTGGGTGGAAAATCAACCAAGTCTCTACACGACCTGGAACTGGTTTAACCATGATTTCCACTCTTTCACTCGAGCAACCATCACACTTACTGGAGATCAATGTGTCTATATTTCGGCGATATAAATAATTCTCTGAATTCCCGATTGAGAAGAACATACAACGCTCGCCTAACCAAGAATTCTCATCAACTCTCAATAGAGCAGAATTCAATCAATCCATCAGAACTTATTCGAACCCAGCAGTTCATTTGCAGAAACCTACAACACATTCACAATCCTTGATCACCATTGATCTCACACAATTCTCAACTTCCCTCCTACAGATCGACCCTCTTCTCTCTTTGTGACCAAATTGACCCTGGAACGACCATTGTCTTGGTTTAGGCCGGAGTCCTACAGATTGATCTCTCGAACTCAAAGCACTCCCGTGCAGTGCATCTGTTTGAGGTTAAGCAATTTGCTCGGTTTAGAAGTATTGTACGCACGGTCGTCTCTTCACTTCCCTAAAAAACCAGTAAATCGTTTTCCTCATCAACACTTATCAACCGTAATGAAGTTACGGTTTGTATTTGTATCAACCATTATCAACCGTAAATTTTCTAGTGGCTCAAACTTTATTTTCAAATAGATGTTTATGGTTCAAACATTTATTTGATATACCAATCGTAGTTTAGTTACGGTTGGTCTCGATCCTCAACTTACAAACCGTAACTAGTGCAATAACTACAACCATGCACATAGTATGTTACGGTTGGAAAAAAATAAACGATGTTAACAACCGTAAATTAGTTACGGTTCATCTCGAAGATTTTTCTACCAACCGTAACTGGATTTACGACTGGGTTTTCCCCAAATTTAACCAGTTATGGTTGGTAGTTCATCAGTTACGAACCGTAACTACTAATTGCGGTTGGTTACATGAACAATTCCAACCATAAGTATCTCTGAAAATGTAAAACTTTTGATTTTTTATATACTTTAGATATTTTTAGCAACAAAAAGCTAATTGGAACTAATGTAGAGGTATAATTGGTCATTTTCAGCCACTAGTTCTTCACTTTGTTGGTTAATTTCTTCAATCAAAACTTAGGGTTTTACAAATCTACACTTTTGTTTTTTTTTTTAACTCTAAAACTAATCTGATTTTGTTTTGTTTTAGAGTAAATATAATTGAAACTTGATAATCATTATTAGTTAATTTAAATTAGATTATCAACACTAAACTATGTAAGGGTCAATTAGTCATTATAATTTTTTTTTGATAAGGGTCTTTTGAAATTACCATCTAATGACCATTTTTGTCCTATCCCCTCTAATGGTTTCTTGAGCCCCTATAACAAGTTACTTAAAAATAGCCTTTCTCTTTTTTTTTTCTGAAGCAAAAAATAAAATAGTCTTATTCATCTGCCGTTTACTTTGAAGCTTCCTGTTCCTACAAGTATCATCACGATGCTTCAATTTAGGGATATTTCGATTTTGGGTCACAAAAAAGTGACCAGAGTTGCGTTTAGGTCACCAATTTTTTAAAAATTAGAGTTTGGTTCATAGGACCGTCGTTGACCGTCTTGACAATTAGGAAAATATTATTATTTAAAATTAATTTGTATTTATTTAACGTGGTCAGCTATGTTAGGATATGATTAGGTGAGTCGCACGTGTTAGTCCAAAATCACATATGAAAATTACCTCGAGTCCCGACCAAAACCAACACTTCGTCTTTGTTCTCTTCACGAGCCACCTTCTCCATTCTTTGTTAAAGAAAAAAAAAATAGTTGTGCTTTTATCTTTTGTTCATGATTCATCACGACGAGTTGGCTATGATAATCAGTTAGAAATATTGTGGTCGGAATTAGTTTAGTACCAGATTCAATTTAATGGATAACCTTGGTTAACATTTTCAGAAAATCCTAATCAAAAACAGGAGCTCAAGAAGAAGAAAAAGCATGATTTGTTTTGTATATTAGCAGCATAACAACAACAAGATAATGAATGGATGCATTACTGTTTGTTTGATTTTTTTTTAAAGCTTTTTAATGATTGACGGATCAAATTCTTAACCGTTGCTTTGAAATTCCGTCAGTTTTAGACAATGGGTTTGTGTCAATTCATTTGATTGAACTTGAATTGTTCAATTAAGTTTTTGAATGTTAATTTGTGGATTTGCTTTAATTAGGGTTCTTGAGAAATTTGTTTTTTTTGTCTTCAATTTCTTTTGCTAATTAAGCAAGAATTATATGGGCTTCGATCTGTGTAAAGAGGATTTGTGAACGGTGAATGGAGGATTTGGACAACGTGTCGAAGCTGAGAAGCTCTGTTCCTGTGAAGAATTAGGGTTTGGTTTGAATTGTGTTTGAAGAACTGGAATTTGAAGATAGAAAATCGATGTTGTTCAGATGGTGGTGATTGGAGTCAATGCTAATGGGTTCTGATTGGATTTGTTTTGAATATTAGGAAGAACAACGAAGATGTAAACGTTAGCAGTAGTAAGTGGTGGTTGTTGCAGGAATTGGCTAGATGCACTTACGTTTTTTCTCGATCCATAACTCTGATTGGTCTCCAATTATCTTCAATAATTCATTCATTTGTATCTCTGGTTTCATCCTCTTTATCTCTGGACATTGATGATGAAGATCCGTTTGGTTTAGTTAGTAAAATTAAGTGGCAGTTAAGGTCATTTTAATCATTTTAGGATATAACTGAGTTCCCTACCGGTCAACGATGGTCCTGTGACCTCAACTCTGATTAAAATTTTCTGGTGATCTAAACACAAATTTGATCATTTTTTTGTAACCCAAAATCAAAATATCCCTTCGATTTATTTTATCAACTCAGACTTTGTCCAGTCTCATGCACACCTTGTCTTGTCTGTTTGGTATGACGTAAACATCACTACGTCAACGATTAGTTTTTGTTTTTAAACTATACCGCGGTAGTTTATTAGACTTCTCAATTATTATTTCTCAACCACCGGCCGGCAGGGATATTAATTAAACTTCTCAATTATTAAACTAATCTGTGATTGAATTTGTCAGCATGTTGTCATACTTGATACTACTGGAAAAATGTACATTCAGATTTCTTACATAGACTTGCATCAATAAACAAGAAAAAGAGGCCAAAGAGGCCCCAAAAAACTTAACAGTACAATGTGATGAAGCTGAATAACAATTGTTAACCATTAGCTAGGTATCTTGTTAATGTCAAATTTCACTTGATTAAGTCGTATGCATAATGCCAAGCTTGTATCGTCTCTTCTATCTTTTAAAATCAATTAAAGAGACAACTAGTACTTATTTTGACTCAACGACTTGGTAGCTCATTACTGATTCTATACATATCTCATATATTGTTCTAGTAGGAGATAAGGAAATTAACTTTCATTTCTCATTCTTTTCTTTCAAGTCCTTCACAAGTTTGCTAGAACTATATATCGATAGATCTCTCAGCACTCTTCTCTTCGTCCCAATCTCTCTTTCCTCTTCCACAATATACGTAACTATGTCGTGGTATAGAGATCCTGAATTGTTCCTGGGTTATCAAGCAAATGGTCAGATGGGTTTATGGGAGCTTAGGAAAAAATTCGGTAGTCCACTTACGTCAGGTGATTTCAGGCAAATAAGATCTAAAGTCACAGATCATCTCTCTTTGATTGATAACGCTTTTCGATGGGTGAGAAGTGATTTTGACGCTTTGGCAGCTTTCATATATAGGCATGACTTATTAGTAAACTGTCAAGGCTTGGCGATTCCCATAACCTTTCCTCGAGATAGAGCTATTAATAACCAACCTAACACGAACCGTGGAGTTTATTTCTGGTCGCATGAGTTAGTAAACTTGCCCCGCTATGGTGTACCTGTTCATTCGGTTCGATTCCAAGAGGTTCGTTTCATGGAAGGTGGTGGTTCTGCTCCTGTGGAACCCAGTCCCAAGGAAAATGACTTGGCTGCAAAATTGGCTGCATGTATCAGAGAACGAGATCAAGAAAGAGCTGAGAAACAGGCTTTGCAGAAAAGCAATTCTGACTTTAAAGTCACGATTGCCACTCTCAAAGATGATTTGCTAAGAGATAAAGATGATAAGAAACGGATCACTGGTGATTGGGATCGTCTGGAGGCCGAGAAAAAAGCTGCGGATGAAAGGATTTCCAACTTAGAAGCCCTCAATGTCACCCATGAAAATGAACTTGAAAAAGAGAAGGCTTATAAGATCGACCTTGAGAAACAAGTTTTTGATTTGACATCAAAACTCAAAGAATGTTGCAGTGTTGGAGATTGGCCATGGATGAGTGGTTGTACAGTTCCAAGTACTTGGGCTCCTTTGGATGACCTTGATGTTCTAAAGTTTCCGAGGAACACTCCGTTTACTATCACCAAAGTGTCAAGCACCGCAATTTTCGGGGAAGATAACATGACCAATGTTCAAGCAAGCCATTTCTATCAAGGTAAACTGAGTGGGAATATGGTGCCTTCTATAGTGCTTGTCAACTTTGCAGAGTTGACTCCCGACAACGAAAAGGCGAGATTCGATCCCGATTTTTGGGGTTTGCTTAAAAATGGAGATACACTTTATGCAGCTCGGAAGCTTAATTAATGAATAAGAGGTGTTGTTTCTGCAGGAAAAACATCTCAATATGTTTCCAAATGTGTGTTGATCTAAACCACCATGTGAAAATTCACAAATATCATCGTTTCAGTTTGCTAATTAAAATCTTTTGGCTTATGTCAGTTGTTGTTAATTTTCCTTGGTTTATGTTGTTTTCGATCGATATTGTCGTATGTTCGATTTGATAGTCAAATGTATGGGTTTGAAAGCCTCTGTGAAAAGAGGTCATAAAGTCTCTTCGAACTTGTGTAAAATCTGGTTTTATTTCGACTTTATTTGTATTCCGTTAGCAAATCTCCTCAAAATATATCGTGTTAGAGTAATCAAAAAAGAAAAAAAAGAAAGAAAAATGCATTTCCAATTTGATCCGAGTACCAAGCAATTAAAAAAAACACAAAAGAATGTATTTCAATATTCGACTATTTTATCTTGGCCAAATTGGGGTATACCCAGATTAATTGGGGTATACCCAGATTTAAATGGACATAGTGCCCTTACTAAGGGGAGACCAAATATGGGTGAGTTTACTTTAATACCCTTGAAGTAATTAACCCTATTATTTAATCAGATAACCCTAAAATTAAAAACCTAAAAAACTATTAATCTTCTCTTCTTCTTCTTTATTTACATCTTCCATCAAACTCAGAAAAAAAAATATCTCCAAATCGTCCAATTTGATTTTCCTGAAAAATGGTTGATTCCAAACGATCAAGTAGCAATACAGATTCAACAGGACATATCAAAAGGTCCAAATCAGAGAAAAAAGGTAAGGAAAAAGTTGGAACTAGTGAAATCAGTAAACCCGAAAATCCAATCCCCAAGAATGTTGAAAAGAACCCTCCACCGGCGAAAAGAAGACTGTAAGTGATTTCTAAACTCAAACCCATTATTGTTTTGTGTGTTTTGATTGTTATATTAGATTAGAAATCGAAAATGATGATTTTCAGGGTCTTTAGTCGGCAGGGTTTTTTGAAAAATAGGATACCGGCCTTAGGATGTAAGTATTAGTCGGTAGGGTCATAACATGAATATCATGCCGGCTTTTCATAACAACCATGGCGACTGTGAAATATTAACCAGGGCCTGCATGGTAATCAATAACCAACCCTTCCGACTTTTCTCTAGTCGGCATTTTCTTAGAATTGTACCGTTCCGACTTTATGTCACAGAAACTTGATTTTCCTGAGTTAATAGTCGGCATCTTTCTCGAATAGGACCCTACCGACTGTGTGTTAGTCGGCATGGTAGATGATTACAACCCCACCGACTAAGTATTATTCGGCAGTGTTTAGATTACAGACCTTGCCGACTAGGTGACCAGAACCATGTTTCAATGTGTAGAATTTTCATATCTTTTATTTGTGTATTGTTTAGGTTCCCAGAGGAAAAAATAGAAGATATCCCTTGTCTTGTTAACAATGCAGAAGAGCTATTAGAATTTATTGACAAGATTTATTCTTCTTTAGAAGATCCTAGAGATGAAACTGAAGAGAATTGCCCTGTAAGAATCAAAATTGCATGTTAGAAATTATTTGTGTGCCGACTATTAGTCAGCCGGCAGGGTAAGAAATATTTATATGCCGACTATATGATAGCCGGCAGTGTAGGAAATATTTATATGCCGACATAAGATAGCTGGCCCAGGATAGTCGGCATCTTCTTCATTCATAGACCTTGCCGGCCCAAGATAGTCGGCGTTTTCTTCATCCGTAGACCTTGCCGGCCAAAGTTAGTCGGCACCATATTCAATCGTAGACCTTGCCGGCCAAAGTTAGTTGGCACCATATTCAATCGTAGACCTTGCCGACTTTATAACATTTTCAGAATCAAATATTTTGATCGAACTCATAAGGAAAAAGGTTTAATCTACTGAATTCATAATTACATAAGTTTTAATCTAAACTCAATTAATTAAGCTAATCAATTTTTTTAGTGTTAATTAAACAAGGGTATATTAGCCATTTTGAAAATACAAGGTTAATTGGTGGATTCTTTACTTCAAAATGACATAGCTTTTGTCTCATTAGGTATACCCCAATTAATCTGGGTATACCCCAATCAAGCCAGGTATTTTATACAAATCCTCTTTTCGTTTTTTTAATAATCTTTGCATTTCCTCTTTTAACTTTTTCTAGTTTTCACTACAATTCTACTCGAATATGACACAATTTAATCTCACAAGGATAGTGCAGTGCTTTGCACGTGTGAGACCAACACAAACGCGAAATTGAATGCATAGGTTTTAGTGCCAAAGTTTTCTTTTTGATTAGTAAAAAAAAGAGAGAGTTGCAAAGGCAAAGCAATCTCACATTACAACCATTTTTTTTTTATAAGCAACAGAAAAAGGATTACAATTAGGTAGCCCTATGGTCCTTACATAAAGAAGGCAGGAGCAAAAAAGGGGTACAGACCAACATTTTTTTTAGCCCATTGACTAACATTTTTTTTAGCCCATTGAGATAGATCATGAGCAACTCCATTTGTAACACGGTTAACAAAGACAAAAGAGATAAACTTAAACTTGGGAATTATGGTTTGCAAGGTTAGGAATAACACCATGCAGATCACCATTACAAACATACATAATAATAGTATTGTCACTAATATCACTAATGTCTACCAACTAGTACGTGTTGTAGAAATTTGATAAGTTTGAACCTCTCTAATTTAAGTTATTTAAAGACAAAGATTGAACTGAGAGTTTTGTTAATATAATTTTTGAGTTGTTTTGATCATGCCCCATTTTGATTAGGGTACCTAGGACAAAATAAATAGCTTCAAAATTTCCACCACTCATCTGATGGAATCCTAGATGGAACCTGCCTTGAACTTCTCTGTTGTAAGCTTCCTCTATGTCTTTTAGAGTTGTATCATCATGAGCTTGAAACTCGATGTTGGACTTGTACAACTCCTCCCATACTCCATTGTTAGATCAGCTCCTCTGCTGGTTTGTTATTTCTATAGGGGTTGACTTTGAAGTTCCTTGCTCTCACACAGTTCCCTGAGAAAGACATAGCAACAAGAACAAAGTTAATATAAAGATATTTATCACCATTTGATGCTTATGCTAATAGTGACTCCAAACTTTTCTTTATTATGCCTTATAAGTCTTTCTCTAGTATATAAATAGTGTCTTTGGTAATAAAGGTTATTCAAGATATGGCCTTGATTATGAATCACTCTATCAAAGAAGTAGAGATGTTGAGTGATACTATTCACAGTAGAGTACGCTGAGGGAAATGTTTTCTTGAAAATAAAATCACATCTAACTTTCCAGATGATCCAGCAGGTGGTTGCAAAGGTAGAATTCCATCTACCAAGTTGATTATGAGGGTGGAACCACTTGTTTAGCCATTCATGGAAAGGGGTGGAGTTACCAAATATTTGGTGTTGACATCCCAACAGCTTGTCCCAAACAGAAGAAGTATGGGGGTAGGACATCATAACATGGGTGATATCCTCCTTAGCACTCTTGTAGAGATGGCATATGGGATCAATACAGTTGAGGATGCTAGCTGTCTTGACATTGGTGGGGAGGATACCATGGACACATTTCCAAATAAATAATTGAATAACTGGAGAAGTATCTAGATTCCATATTTTCTTCCAAGCTAGGTTGACAGTGTCACTAGTGTATTTGTCATAGATTTGCTTGTCATATAGAGAAGTCATATTGAACTACCCATTTCTGTTTAGACTCCAAATGATATTATCTTCCTTACTAGTGTTGTAGTAGGTATTCTGAATGGCTAGTTGATCTTCATAAGTGAACCAAATTAAGAGCTAAAATATCAGTGTCCCATTCCCCACCAGAGTTTATAAGATGATTGACTGTTATAAGATCTGGAGGACAATTGAGAGGCTTTGCCGTAATATTTTCTTTTCCATAAATCCATTTATCTTTGCAGATTTGAATTTGTTGACCATTTCCCACCTTCCAAATCCAGGAATCAGATTTTTTGGCTTGGTGCTCATTTTTATCACCTCTTGATTTCCAAAGTGAGTTGCTTTCATAGTACTGGACCAGAGAGATTCTGGTTCAGAGATAAGTCTCCAGACTATCTTGGTTATCATAGCATTGTTGAAGAATTCCATGTTTTTGATGCCCAAGCCACTTAGATCTTTTGGTTTATTTACATCATCCCAAGCAATGTAGTACATACCTTTTGGTTTTTCAGGATCCTTACTCCGGAAGAAGTCCCTTTGAATATTTTTTAACTCCTTACAGGTTGCTTTAGATAGTTTGAAGCAGTTCATTTGGTAAATATTAGAGGTGGAAGTGACAGAGTTGATCATAGTGACTTTCCCTACAGTAGAGAGGAGATTTCCAACCATCCAACTTGGACTTTAATTTGTCAATGCATGGCTTGAAAGCTTGCACCTTACTTTTTTTGGTGAACAAGGGAGATCCAAGATATTTATCCTTGATGTCGATTTTTTGAGCCTTCATAAAATTACTAATACTGTCAGCAATATCTGAAGAAGTGTTTTTGCTGAAGAATATACCTGATTTAGAAAAAAATATCATCTGACCAGAGGAAAGTTGAAATCACTTAAGACCTGAATCATATTCTTACATTCCTCTATATTGGCTTTGCAGAACACCAAACAATCATCAGCAAACAGGAGATGGTTTATGGCATGGGCTTGGGGACAGATTCCCATGAATTAAGCCCAACTGCTCAGCATTAACCAGACTTCTGGAAAGAGCTTCCATACAGAAAAGAAATAGGTAAGGAGAAATAGGGTCTGCTTACCTTAGGCCCCTGGTAGGTTTGAAAAAGTTTCCAGGAGAACCATTTATAAGGACAACAAGGTTGGTGGTAGAGATATATTGGTGGATGAGACTACACCATCTGTCACTGAACCCCATTTGATGCATGATAACCATCAGATAATCCCAGTCAACTCTGTCAAAGGTTTTAGCCATATCAATTTTTATGCTCATAATACCTTTGTTACCTTTTTTTACTATTCCTGGTGTTCATATGATGAATTATTACCTTTTTTACTATTCCTGGTGTTCATATGATGAATTATAAGGTCATGGGCAATGATAATGTTATCATAAATTTGTCTGCCATGAATGGAGGAAGATTGGAAAGGGGAGATGAGTTTAGGAAGAATAGGTTTTAACCTTTGAGCAAGAAGTTTGGATATAATCTTATTGGTAGTGTTGCATATGGATATGTGTCTGAAGTGGGAAGGAGTGGTTGGGTTATCAATTTTGTGGATGAGGGATATAAAGGTAGAATTCATTTCCTTAAGGATGAACCCATAGTTGAAGAAGTTTTGGACCACAATAACAATATCATCACCAACAACATCCCAGTTGGCTTGAAAGAAATTTTGTGGGAAGCCATTAGGACCAGGGGATTTAACACCAGCCATATTGAAGAGGATATTCTTGATTTTCATCAGGGGTAGTCAGAAGGTGTTCATTCTCAGAAATAGAAATGTTTTTGGGTATGAGGTTTATAATGTTGTGGTTTATCTTGATGTTATCAGCAGTGGTCATGGATGAGTCGTGGGAGGTGAAACACTCAGAAATGTCTTTGATGTCAGTGAGACAATCTCCTTTACCATTCTGAATTGAATCAGTTTAGTTTATTCTCATCCTTTTCTTAGATGAGTCATCAAAATATTTGTGTTTCTATCCCCTAATCTGATGAATTGATCTCCACTTTTAGTTTTCCAAAATTTTCTTGCATAGCATGCCGGTGCTAAACAGTTTTCTTGGCTTCTTGGATGGCGGTACCTCTACCAATATCAAATATGTTCTTAGTGGTCCACTCCAGCTGTTTAATACTCCCTCCAAGTTAGACTTGATATTTCCATAAACGACTTTGTTACATAGCTTGACTTTGACTTTGACTTTGACTTTGACCTCCTTCATTTTTCTGGCTATGGTGAAAGCGGGAGAACTAAATTGTCTTTTTTTTCCCACTATTTAGACATAATGTTTTTACAATCTTGATGATCAAGCCAAGGGCCAAAGAATTTGAAGGATATTTGACCATGGTTCCAATGGGGATTGCTATTGAGCAAAATGAGATTATGGTCAGAACTAATAAATGGAAGGTTAGAGATTGTGGAGTTGGGGTAAATGTCAAGCTAGTTGTCATTGGCTAATCCTATTACAAGCCTTTGCTCAGAAAGAAGATTCCCAACTCTTTAATTTGTCCTAGTGAAAGGACATTCAGTAAATCCAAGGTCAGTCAGACTAGCTTCCTCAATTTTCCTCAGAAATATGTAAGCTTTAGAAGAATCAATGGGATGCTGACTATACTTATCAATGTTCTCATGATCATGCATAACAACATTAAATCTCTCATAGTGAGCCAAGGAAAAGAATTTTTCTTGTCAGTGTTTTCAATCATTTTTCAAGAGTTTAATTAGTCTTTAGTGGTATATGGGATACTATGACATGTATGGCTAGTGAAACGACATAGTGGCACGTTACAGCATAGTCGGCCTAGTCAATGCTCAGCCATGATGGCGCTAATCTATATATACCATGGAGCGCTAAGATAGAAGGACCCTGCAGGGCCAGTAGAGCGCTAAGATGGCGCTACATTGTGAAGTCAGTGGCCAAGTGATGAAGCTTATTGGCCAAAACAATGAAGCTTCATTGAGGAAAAGCAAGACAAAGCCAAAATCACAAATGCAACACGCGATATTGGCATTGAAGCATACCTGTGGAATTAAGTTATCCCAACTCAAGGATGATGTAAGAGTATGGAATAAGCCAAGAATGGCCTATGCATCAGTCCAAGGATGACCAAAGCTTGGACAGTGCAAGCAAGCTTGTAATGCAAGAGTAGGCACTACTATTGTCGAAAAAGTTGGCTAATCGCATAAATAATCAGAATGATCTAAGAGAATGGATGATAAGATTATAGAGTAATGTTGGTTGTACATTGCCTTATCCCAAGATGACTACAGTGCCATGTTAGCTGAGTATTGACTCAAGGAAGTTGGTCATCTACTTTGTGAGCATGATAATGGTGTGACACATTGGAGAATGGTTATAAAAGGAGTTTATAAACATGAGGGAATGTTTATAGATGCTTTGGAACAGGTGTAGAATGCTGGCTTGAGTTAGAGAAGAAACTGGCCATCAAGCACAGTTATTGGCGGTTATGGAACTGCCATATAGGACAGATAGTTGTCCCATGTGTGTGCAAGTGTTGTGCACGGTTTTTGGACATTGTAACCACTATATAAATAGTGTATATACATTAGAAAATCAATAGGATTACCGAGTTGATTGTGAGACTCAAATTGAGAAAGTTTTCGTGAGGTAAAGGCTTGATTCAAGAGGAACAAGTCTGTGTAAGTACCTAAGTGGATAAGTTTTGTATATATTCCCTTTGATGCAATAAAATGGGTTAATTGTGTCATGTTATAAGTGTCTTGGTTGGATGATTGTGTTAGTGAATGTATGGAAATGTTTGAGTTCTTTATGGCAAGCATTTGAGAAGGAAAAGAAGGCCGAAAGACTTCCGTTGCAGAACTGTGTTTGTGATGTTTGCATTGGTGCAAACTTATAAGGCTGAAACAATTGTGGGTGAAGCTTGATTCACTAAACCACGTTGTTTCCGGGTTACGCTCGTGCCAGAAATCTTCCAGATGCATCGCGGGTGTGACAATTCGGGTATCAGAGCTGTGTTTGGTACTTCTTTCTCTCTTAAGTTGTTTTTCTGTGATCAAGTAATCGCTGAATTGAATTCATAGAAGTTGCATTAGAAATGGGTTCTCATGGAACTATGACCGACAAAAAATTACTGAGTACACATGATAAATTGGAGAAATACTGTGATCTTGGTGATATTTCCACGGATATAAGTGGAAATGGCATAGATGTTCCTCTTGTTTATGAAGGAAATGGCAGGATAGAATTAGTTGAAGGAAGAATATCAGATTGGTTCATAAAATTTGACGAAAGGGCAGGTGCAGTGGAGGACAAGGTGTCTGATGTAGCCTTGTTGAATTGCGAAACCAATGTTGAGTGACTGAATTGAAAGGGAAATTCAATGACACAAAGACCATACTAACAGTCCATGCAAAGCTAATGTCCGAGGAGATGACAATCCTTCGCAGGTTGACCAGCGATAGCATATTTGCAGGGGAAAACATGAATGAGGAAAGCTCAACGAGTCCCCGAGCCAAGACTGTATGCATGTTCCAGAGATTCTACAGAAATTGAGAATTTCTTGTGTCACGTTAAGGCATACTTTATTGCGAATAGAACTGGGGAAGGAAAAATGGTAACTCTCGCAGGCAATTACCTAGGTAGTAATGCCAAGGTTTAGTGGGTAACTATGCTGTAAGAAGATGACGTTGCTGGTTATGCCAATCTTATGTCTTGGAATGACATGAAAGAAGGACTGAGAGGTAAGTTATGGCCGAGCAATAGTGCTTGGTACGCAAGAGAAAGATTGTGTAGGCTAAAGATGACGGATACACCATAGTCCTATGATGATAACTTCTTTTCATTGGTGCACGACGTACGTGGCATGAGTGAAGAAGATCAGATGTTCCAATTTCTATCCGGTGCGAGTTCTTGGGTCACTGCTGAACTCAAAAAGCGTAAAATTCATAGCTTTCATATGGCCATACAAGTAGTAAGAGGGCTTAATAATTGTACACAAACTGAAGATGTGCAAAGCTGTGAAGGAAAGGCCAGAGGAAAGGAAAAATCTGTTGGCAGTAAGCGTAAGCATGAGCCAAAGGAAGAGGAACTATTCCCTTCAGCCCGGGAGTATATTGGATGTTTCATTTGTAAAGGCTTACATTTCACTAGAAGCTGTCCACTCAGGGTGCAACTTAATGCATCAGTTAGGGATGATTATGGGAGTCATTCTAGCAAGACTCGCAAAATCCAAAGTGAAGGTACGAGGAAGAGACCTCGCAGCGAAGTTGTCACTCACTTCGACAAAGGAGGAAACAACGCTAGAACAAGAAGAAGCATTGCTATCTCCATTGGCGACACTTGGTACAGAGAACAAGAGTGTTTTCTGATCTTGTTTTATTTGGCTTTAGTTGTTGGTTGTTGCAAGCTCTGTATGTAGAGTTTGATTGTGCATACTTTTATTTGAGTCTTCAAGTTTGGATAGACTTCGCTTTGGTGTAGAAAATTTTCTTTGTTAATTAAGTTTTAGCTTTGAATCAATCATGTAATAGTACATGGTCTTACTATGTGAGAGCAGTAATTAATGAAGGTGTTTTTGTTTATAAAGTCTTGCCTCTTTATTTACAATGTAACGTTAATTCATGGGGAAATGCTGCAATATCATATTATGCCTAAGGTATGAGTGGGACAAGGTGAAAGCTAATAAGCAAAGCATAGGACAGGGGTCCTGGTTGATGTGATAATGATATGGTTGTTTGGGGATTGAAATATTGCACAACAGCGGATTAGCAGCAACAGTGCAAGTAATGCAACAAGAAAGAGATCATGCCATCAGCAAGCATGAGTTGGGTAGAACTCATGGCCTAAAGAAAGGCACACTCTTTCCAGTCAATTATGGTAAGGGATATTTAATGTTTGGTGCCCGACAAATGTCCAACACATTAGTTTGGTACCCAACATTTATAAATTTAAGGGTTGGTACCCGGATCCGTCAAAGACTGTCAAGTCAAACCATTAACTTAACTGAGCTAGTATTTCTGTAACAGAAAATACGTAATTACTATATAGCCTTATGTTTTTATAACAATGACTAGGTATATCATGTACAAATATTACACGTGTCCAAATCTCAACGTAGAGCCGAATAAACGGACACATTAGATCATTCTACTCAAACCCTAAAACTAACTAAACTTGTGGTCATTTTTGGTATCATCTCTTTGTTATTTCTCTGCAACTCCAAGAACATAGATAACTGTGAAGAATGATTTGAAAATATCACCGACAATTTTAATGTCATCGTTATTTTTGAATCATTCGAATGAATTTTTTTTCTCTGTTACCATTTCTACCTGTTAAGGATTGAAATCTGAGTTTAATTTTGAAATTTGGGCCGGGGGTTGGGTAAGTTTTAGGGAAGAAAAATATGGAGTTTGATTGGTTTGTTTGAGAGGTATTCTTCACTTGAATTGCATAAATGGCATAACGTGCTGGTTTATTATAAACGTGAAGATCATAAATAAAGATTTTCAGATTTAATTCCTTTTGTGGTTTCATTTCCAGGGAATATAGGTATTTCTCGATTGTAGTTTGATGATAAAATGAATTGGTTTCTGTTTAGATTGGTAAGGGATTTAATCGTATTGATGATTTTATGCCCGAGTTATTTTAAGTGGTTTGCAATTTTCACTAAAAATCAGATGAAGGAAAAATCGGTAATGGCGGACCTGTTGGGTTCGTCAGAGGAGGAAGAAGAAGAATGTTAGCAGTCGTATCAATCGATATCTAACCGCGTGATTAAATGATTTAATGTCGTATGGTAATTAGAATTTATTATTAATTTTAATTATTTAAGTAACGTCATCTTAAGTCAATGGTTTGACTTGACAGTCTTTAACGGGTCTAGGTACCAACCCTTAATCTTTTGAATGTTGGGTACCAAACCAATGTATTGGACAATTACCGGGTACCAAACATTAAATAGCCCTTATAGTAATGCAGTTCAAAGGAATAATTAGAGACATATTTGCCTTGAAGGCGATGCGTATGGACAGCTAAAGAGTTAGCTATGTTATGTCCAAAGATAGTTAGTCACAGTTGCATAGATGGGTTTTGCAACTCAATAGTTTTGCTTTAGAGAGTTAGGAAAAGAAAACTTACAAGTTCGAGTATGAAATATGGCCTAAAGTATAAAGAGTTTATACTTAGTGTCCACATTCAAAAAAATGAGTTCCTGAGTGGTTGTTGCATAAACAGACATGCGAGGCAGGAAGTGTAAGATTTGGGTATCTTATATAAAGGGAAACCCTATGCACTTTGTGACGTTCTTAACGGAGGGCATGGAGGACAACAGTACAAGGCATGTGCCAGCAAAACTGATTGAAATTGAAGGTCAAGTCTTTTATAAGTCATTGTCATGTTGAGTTGGAGGAAAAAAGAAAAGTCGGGAGGCAAAAGACTATTGCAATGATCGTGGTTTTCAGTTTAGGGAAAAATCATTATGTGCGTACACTTAGGCGTAAATGATTCAAACAGAATTCAAGCCTAATGGGGGAATTGGCTAAGAAGAATTTAAAGTTTGCATTTGGGTATTGATGCATGATTTGAATAGCAGTTTAAGCGTAGTGCATAACACCGAGAAGTGACTCAAGTAAATGAGATGAATAACAAGGCAGTAAAGTTAAGAGATGCTGATACTAAGGCATGAAAGTTAGCTAAGGGAATTTTGCGAAAGCCAGCAAAGGTTGTTGAATTTCAGAAAGATTCTTAAAGTGCATGGAGCAAAGTTTAAGACAAGTATAATGTTTATACTTGGTCGTGTTCAACGTTAGGTGGGGGATGTCTATGACAGGTATGGCTAGTGAAGCGCCATAGCGGCCTAGTCAGTGTTCGGCCATGATGGCGCTACATTGCATAGACCATGAAGCGTTAAGATAGCGGGACCCTGCAAGCCAGTAAAAAAGTGCCAATATGGCACTACACTATGAAATCAGTGGACAAGTGATGAAGCTTATTGGCCTACACAATGAAGCTTCATTGAGAAAAGGAAAGACAAGGCCAACATGACAAATGCAACATGCGATGTTGGCATTGATGCATATCCGTTGAATTGAGTTAAACCAACTCAAGGATGATGCAAAAACATGGAATAGGCCAAGAGTGACCTATGCATTATTCCAAGGATGGCCAAACCTAGACAGTGCAAGCAAGCTAGTAATGCAAGAGTATGCATTGATATTGCCGAGAAAGTTGGCCAATTGAAGCATATGCCGCATAAATAACCAGAATAATCTAAGAGATGGCCGAGATGATTGTAGCGCAATGTTGGCTATACATTGGCTTAGGCCAAGATGACTACAGTGCCATGTTAGCTGAGTATTGACTCAAGTCCAAGTTCAGTAATGCGCACGAATTGCATATTATGGCTCAAGTGACGATTATTAGTTGGTTATAGGATTTGTGAGCATGCCAATGTTGTGATACAAGGGAGAACGGTTACATAAGGAGTTTATAACCATGTGGGAGTATTTATAACTGATTTGGAACTGGTGTAGAAGGCCATCTCGAGTTAGAGAAGGAACTGGCCAGTAGGCATAATTATTGGCGGTTATGGGACAGATGGCTGTCACATGCCTGTGCAAGTGTTGTGTATGGTTTTTGGCAATTGTAACCACTGTATAAATAGTGTAAGGACATTAAGAAAATCAGTAGGCTTACAGTGTTGATTGTGAGACTCAAATTGAGAGCGTTTTGGTGCGGTGAAGGCTTGGTTCAAGAGGAACAAGTCCGTGTAAGTCCCTAAGTGGGCAAGTTTTGTATATATTCCCTTTGATGTAATAAAATGGGTTAATTATGTCATGTCTAAGTGTTATTGGTTGGCTGATTGTGTTAGTGAATGTACGACAATGTTTGAGTGCTTTATGGTAAGCATTTAAGAAGGAAAAGAAGGCCGAAAGACTTCCGTTGCAGAACTATGTATGTGTTGTTTGCATTGGTGCAAACTTATAAAGCTGAAAAAATTGTGGGTGAAGCTTGATTCACTAAACCACGTTGTTACCGGGTTACGCTCATGCCAGAAATTTACCAGGTGCATTGCGGGTGTGACAGCCACCATAGTAGCTTGTGAAAATCCAAGGTATGCCAGTACTAGGAGTGATAGTAGCACTTATATGGTTGTTGAAGAATTCCAAAATAAAGATATTAACATAGGATTTCCAGGCAAGAGCTAGCCCACCAGTAGTACCAATATCACCTTTTGGTTCAACAAACCAAAAAGTTATAACCTCTATGCCACTAAGGATAGAACTAAGATTCTTAGAATGTTTCTTGGTCTCAGACAAGAAAAAAAAATGTCATAATTTTTCTTATTTAGAATGTCATTTAGGTTCCTGCTAGTAGTATGGTTCATAGTAGTATGGCTGTGAAATTTTGCCAGAAGTAGGAGACTGTGGGATATTCAAAAATTGTAATGCAATATCCTAAGCCACTAAGAGCATAAGTTTACTTATTAGTAGGATTATACTGGTTTCATATGCATGTAAATATACCCATATAGAAAAGCAAAAAACAAATCCTTCTAGAATTTAAAGAGATAAGAGAATATCAGTTACCTCGGCTTGGATAAAAGAATTAGCTCCCAAAGGGTTGCTAGTAGTCAAGTTGGTCAGGTGGTCCATCATCTCCTCTTTCTCCAGAGTGTTGCACTTCTTGTAGGGTGGCATTGGGTCTTTAGCCTTCTTGCTTTGGTCAGTCAGGCATTCCACCATCAGAGTTTTCCTTTTAGGTTCAAGAAGAGGGCCAACCTAGTGCATCTTGTCTTTCTTATTTTTGACTTCAGCTCTTTTCCTTTCTGATATGAGTTTCTTTTGGGTACTGAACTCCTTATTTTATCTGATTTTGGATATCAGAAAGAGTGAGAATGGTTGGGTGAGGGTTCGGAAAAGAGAGGGTTACTTTGGGAAAGATTGTATCAGGATTCAGCTCTTGCAGCATTATTGATGTTAAGATCTTTCTTTGCTGGTCCAAGACTTTTGACTTATGTCCATTTAAAATTCCCATAGGATTCTTTTGGTAGGATAGCACATTAGGATTCTGGGTTGTTGTTTGCCCCACTATAGGATCTTGAAGGATATATTTAAAGATTATGAAGTCTTCGGAGCCATCCAACTCCACTTTGTTATTGTCTAGGATAATCTTCCTTTGAGCATTCTTCATTTGGATAGTATATTCAGCAACAACATCTTTGTCAAAGTAAAATCTTCTTTTGATGATGGGAATGATCAAGAATTCTACAAACTCTGCAGAACTGGATACCATTGAGAGCATAAGCAAAATCCATTTAATGGGAGATAGTCGGAGTTTCATAAGCATTAATGCCATACTTCAGAGCTTTGGTGATATCAATATCCAACAGGATTTCTATGTTCTTCTCATCATTATCTCTACCATAAGGTTTTTTTTTGGCATCTTGATAAATTATCAGCTGGTCTGAGGATGTTATTGATGTCTGGTATAATATGTTTTGGAACCCTTTTAACCAAAACCCATATTTTAACATCATAGAAATTAGCTTCATTGATGTAGTCAGGACCAGAGCGTGGTACTTCAATTATCACAATGAGCTTGTTAAAAATCTCTCTAGTACACCTTGTCTGAATACTCTATGATCGTCTATACTTCCAAGCCTAATATAGTAGAAATTTATTATTTTCTTCCAGAGGTCTACTTCAGCATCTCTTCCGAGCTCCCAATTGCTATTGATGAATCTTGAAATTGTTCTGGTGCCATGAGAGGCTCTGCTGCAGAGTCTACCAATGAAAACCCATTTCCAACTAACTTCTTTTTTGGGAATAATTTTTTTCTGAGTTAATAAAGACTTTTGGAAATAAATCTTCATGAATGGTTAGAGAGGAATTCATTTGATTTACAAGGTTGGCAATAGATTCATCAGGTTTAATTCTAGAAGAGGAAGCCATGAGTATGTAAATGTTAGAGTTGTAATGGATGAGGGTGATGGTTATGGTTATGGTGATACTGGTATTAGACTGATTGAGTCTGGCATAGTGATCAACTTTAATTTGAATTTTTGCAGCAGCTGATATTTAGTTATGGTAAGCCTTCTGCTGGTTGGCTAGATTATTCCAGAGCTTAATTTTGAAGTTAAGCAAAGCAAAAGAGATGATACCAATGGTCCAATGCAACCCATTACCAAAATACATAGCCCACATGCTGGTTGAGTAGAGCCAAAACTGAATTTGAAGGAAACTGATACGACTTTTGATGTAGTTGACTACTAGCAGACCTTTAGGGTGTAACTTGTAGTCAGATCCTCCCTTGGTGTCAACCTCTAATTTGAATTCTCTCTTCTACCATTCCATACTCTCTTGCGGGAAGACCGTGAAGGGGTTGAACTTCTTTCCTCAAATCTTTATCTGGATAACTTGTCCAATTGGTATCCCGTCGGATTTCATCGACTACCATATTATGCAAATGATGCAGGTGAGCATAACCCTATTCATTTTTATTGGGTTAAATGAAGGATATGATCCACAAATTATATGAAACTTCCTATTCAAAATTCCAAAAGCTCATTCAACATCCTTCATACACCCCATCTGCTTCCCGTTAAAATGTTTTCTAGCACGGTGCTCCTCGGCTTCATGTAACTCACTGTAAGATTGAACTAGAGTTGACCATGCTGGATAAATTCCGTCCTCCAGAAAATATATTGTCGTTGATGGTGAAATTTGCAGCTGAAACATTTCCATACTTCAGTTCTTCAAACAAAGGCAATTTGTGTAAAATATTGATGTCGTTATTTGAACCCAGGAGTCCAAAAAAAACATGCCATATCCAACAATCATAAGAAGCCGCCACTCCAGTACAATAGTTGATTTTGAGTAATGTCCCTTATACTACCGTTGCTCAGCATAAGGACATTCATGCCATACCCAATGGATGGGAGTCTACATTAGACGACTGTCCCGAACTGGGACGAGCCGCAGCTCAAACTAATAATTTTGCCCACTTCCACTGGAGTTGCGCTTAGTGGACAATTTACCGACCGTCCAACCCACGGCCCGTTTCGTGTGTGTTCATTCCCAAGTGCTTTACAGTTGCAGCGTTATTCAATCAGGTTCTTCCCAGTTCAAAGTTCACATCGTATCCCCGGTCCTTTGAATCTAATTGCACCAACTAACCTTTGTTTTTCATAATCAAGAGGCTCTCGAATATGGTCATACAAACACAGGTACTTCTTTCTCTCTTTGTAGTTAGGGTTTCGGCGTTCTGGAAAATGATTAGGCAAGAAATTGCAGCAACTGAAAAATATCAATATGGGCATTTTCTTAACTGATTTTGGAGAAGAAGTATTCTGTTAGAGTATTTTGCATTCAAACTGGGATTCTTATACTGATAAATTAGTAAATTGAGTAATTTCTCTGAATTGGCATTTGCTGGTTGATGCTGTAAAAACATAGGTTGAGTCCGTTTTAAATGAGATTGAAGAGGAGGAGCAAAGGGTCCAGAAGCTGGAAGAGGAGTTAAGTCATGTACAAAAATCAACAGAGATATTGCGTGCTAATCTGAATGAACAGGTTAGTAGTTTATAGTTGGAGAAAAGTTTCTTGGATGGCCAATTTAGACATAACCTTTGCATTACTTCTTTGTTGTGTTCTTTATGGGCCTATTTCATGTTGAAGATTCAAAAGAAGGCTACTATTGAGAATGAGATGCAACATCTGCTGGAAAAGATCAATGAAGAAGATGGTAATATTGATGTAGTGCAGAGGGTGAAAGTGCTATTGGAATCTGTGGAGGTGCATTCTCTATTCTAAGTTTACATTTTAGCTCTTAGTTTGTACATGGAATATCAAATATAACCAAAATCAGAAAAAGAACGTATTACTTTCAGTACATTCCCTTGAACTATGCGTACATGTAATAAGTTGTGGACATTTACCTAGGAACAATAGCCCATGGCCTTATACATGTTTCCTACCTATGTCTACAGATATAGTGTTAAGTATGTGGGCGTCTGACTCACTATTTGGGTGCGAGTGGAGTGATCTTGATCAGTATAGAATGGATTAGCTAGGCTGTGATTTCCCATGTGGGAAAATTCTCAACAAGATTCAGTGTATAACTGATATACTAAGTTGTTGAATGTAAAAATGAGGGTGTCTTCTATATGATTTCGGCAATGTATTTCAAGGCACTTATGGTGAAATTTGTATACAAGTAAATGCTTTAAAGATTCTGCATGGAGTTTAAGATAATTTTGACAGATAATCTTCTATCTTTGTGCTTAATAAGCTTAGAGGAGTAATTGTTTATGTTCACATCAGCAGTTGTTTACAACAGCAAATGGTAGCTAACTAGCTATCATTTCCATGTGAGCTTCATGATAATGTTTGATGGTTCATTTCCATTGTTTTTGTCTTTGGAGATGATGGTTGCTTGACTTTGTATTTGTGCTTGAAGTTGATGGCTGCTTGTTTTCGTTTAAGCTACGTGATTGAATTTTGTGGTGTTCAATTTATATGGATCATTATGTTACTTCTTGCTTTTTCATATGAAGATTACAAAGAATCATTATGTTCTTATAACGTTTTCAGTATCTTGTGAGGTAGGCAAAGACACGCTATTCATTTTCTGTAAGGAATTCAAAGAGTGAAAATGTTTTACAGGCTGTGGGAAAGCAAGAATGCGAACTCAGGACTTCTTGTGAACAAAAGCATTCCAATTTGCAAGCCGAGGTCAATGAATTGGAAAGGATATCAAACAGTGAGGAAATCAATAGCCACTCTGGTGATCTCCAATCCTTCCGTGATCCCGCAGAAAACTGGCAATCTGCAAAGACTGTATGTAAATATGTCTATTCCTGTTGCTATGCTGTAAATAAAAGTCGTAGCCGTTAGCCATGTCCTTATATATGTTATGTTCATTTGTATAGTTGTATCTTCCAGATTTATATTGATGTTTAGTGATTTTTCACTGAATAAAAATGGGATCTTCTTACGATTTTGGCTGCCTAGGAATTAGCTGCTAAACTAAGGGCTATACTATCATTGAAGCGACGCCTTGATGATCAGCCATCCCCATCAGAACTAATCCAGTACGTTGATCCTTCCTTTTTAGAATTTTCAGATCCTGTTATTTTCTCTTTGTTTTTCGTTGTTTTTTTTTTCTTTTCCTGTTACAGGAACTTGTATGGTTGATTCCTGGTTAACTAAGTTTCAGTAGATGTTTTGCATGGCATAGTGTACACGTGGAATTTGGAGGGGTGGAATGAGTATACTAAATAATTCAATTGCAATTTGTATGTACTTCTAGGAAGATGAGTGGTCTGATTTTGAGAAATCCCTACATATTTCTAGAAGAGCAATTTGAAGTTATCACTTAGATGTTCAAGCAGATAAACCTGTGCTTAAATGAGCGTTGCGTATCTTACAATTTCCAGATATTATTTGTGCAGCGGGGTCTTCAATGCCCAATAAGCCATAGAGGTTCCTTTAGCTATTTTAAGTACCAAATATCGGGTCTAACCTACATGTATATGACTCACCAACGTGGCAGCATCTATTGTCTTTCCATTCAACTGTGTCTAGAACCGTATCTGCTATTGAGACATATATCTGCCAGTCTCCATTCTGATTCTAGCAATTTGTTTTTTTTCTGTGGAACTTGCCTGAAAATAGTTGCAACCCCTGGCATGTGTCATTGCGGGTTTTTGGTATGTGAGAACAAACTGTTTTAATCCTTTTTGTGATGTTGACCACATAGGATATCTAAAAAAAATCATTTGGTTTTGTCAATTCCTACATAACCACATAATATCGCAAGGTATAAGCAAATAACCACACTTTACACATTACAATTTTAAATGTGTAGTTTTCATTTAGAGGTATGATAATAATAATCATCAGTTTTGGAAAATGATAATGTAAGATAAGAGATCCGTTTCAGCTAAATGTGTATTCTCCTAATAAATCTGTATATTCAGGTATGAACGGAGGTTTTCGGAATTGTATGTTCAAATACAGGTATGGAAATGCATTTCAGTCTCTCTGAGTACTACCGACTGCAATACCTAGTCAGAATTATTTTAAATTTGTAAGTGTTTGTTTTTGCTCATCTACAGGAAAAGCATCAACAAACTCGTCAATATTATGCTACTTATAATGCTCTTTTGGAGATAAAGGAAACAGTACAGAAGGAAACATCCTTATTAAACTCCATAAGTTCACAGGTTCGCTTGCAATATTTCTGTTATGCTAAACCATGGGTGTGCAGGAGAGCATGCATCTAATATATGTACCTTCATCCGGTTTGAACTTTGTCGTGCAAGTGACATACTTATAAATATAATGCTTCCCATATGCATCCTGAACTTTGAGTTTAGTCATTAAAAGCCAAAGTTTCACATCCAGTGCAGTCTATTATTTTGATGGTTGTCTCTGCTTGTCAATACCATTGAAAGTGTGCCTAAAGTTACAAATTTAAACTGAGTGGTATGCCTGGATTGTTATCTTACAAGTCTGTCGCACTTTGCTTTGGGCATCCGTAATTACAATCTTATATGTATATCCTTTAACCCAGATGTTGAGTAACATAAATTACCAACCCAGACACAATCTTAGGATCTATAAGACTATGACACTGCAGCATGCTTCTATCTGTTTTGAAGCAACTGTCACCAGTCCAGACGCCAGCAGCCCAGATAACTTTTCCAGTCGACGTAATTTGGTATTGCGAACAGAGCTGTACGTATATGTGAACTGGTTGCTTCTGTTCAGCTGAGAGACCTATGCAAATTTATTGGTACATCATGAAATGCTTTTGAGGGGAACGGAATTTATTTCATAACATGTGAAGTGAAGTGAAGAGCTGTACTACCCAGATTTTTTTCATAACCTGAAGTGCTGTAAAAAAAACTTTTTATCGGAATTATATTTCCTAGAAAGACTAGAGAAATTGAAAATTCATATATAAATTGTTATGTCAATGATCGAACCCCATAAATACTTCAACTACATGTTTAAAAATCTAGTGTGTTACATATCAATGGTGCAGAAGATATCTATCTGATAAACATTTTCATATCATTTGGTTGCTAAACTTATTAACAGTCTCTGTAAGCATCTCTCCTTGTTCTGTAGTAGACACTAAAACTTGTGTTTGATTTTATGATATCAATTTGTCACAAGTCTCGAATTAATGACTAAACTACAAACAACGCACTTTTCTTATGAGTTTCGTACATCCTATCTTAATGTGGGCACTTCATTTCAAGGTTTGTGATTAGAGCTGTCTTGTATACAAAAATATTATTTTCCTTCACCTCAATCCTGACTTTTTACTTCTTTTTTTCTCTAGTTTCAAGATGCGATGACCAGTACAGCAGGTCGTGCAAAACTTATTGGCTCCATGGAAGCAGTGTTAAAGGGAACTCAACAGGTAAATATGCCTCCTATCACATGTTAGTTAATTGCTGAAGTTCACTTTTCTGGGAAAAGAGATAGACTTATTCAGCCCATTTATCCATGAAAAGCTTAAACCTTCGCAGCAAAGAAAGATATTTTTTTTAACTGGTAGTTAAAGGACCATGCTCCCCTCTTTTTCCATGCGTCTGATGCAGTCAGATTAGCATGGGAACCTGAGAAAGCCCATTAAACTTTTCTTTCTTGTAGTTATCTATAGATTCTTTTTGACAGTACTCCTTCCAGTTTGAAAATTAAGCAGTTCTAGTGTCATTAATTTGGGCTAGAATTTGATTATGTGGACAATCAATATGACATGGTCAGAAACTTCTTTTGCAATAGGCAACATCAGCAGTTCTAACCGTTTCACTTCACTGGATGTTGTACTTGCTTCCAAACTTAAGTTAGTCATGGTGAACCCACCACTGTATCTGTTGCATGTGGGAGTCGCTGACAGAACCTTAATGAGCATAGTGAAGATTTCATATGTACAGAGAACTGTTTGGTACATGAATGGGTGGTCCATAAACCCCAGTGACTATCATAGCTCATGTGATGAAGCAGTATCAATAGCTTGTTAAGTCTGATGGCAAATATGAAACTGGATGTTTAAAGATGATTAATATCAGTGTTTAAACCTCAACCAGTTGGTATATATGAATACATGATGTCTGGAATGAAAGTACTACCTGATGATCAAGTTAACCAGCAGACACAGAGGACTGCCATCAGAGACTCACATGGGTTTTTGTTTATTGCCTTTACTTGTCCTGTGCTAAAAGTATTTAAGTACACAAACATGTAACTTTGTCTGTGAACAATAGGGTAAATAGTGCATGGATCCACCACTAATGATATGTCTCCTTCTCAGGGTAAAACATCTCTATATCCAACAGTTTTTTTTGTCTTTTCGACTAAGGTAGTTGGTATCACCACATGAAATAGCAGTCATACGCTACCCAAAAAAAAGTATCTGTTTCTCTTTGCGTCTCTTGCTGATTTGGGCTTTTCAAATTGTGGCACGAATATCATCACATTTTAGTGACATTCAGTCACATATAAGTGAATGCAACATTATAATTGGTGCAGTTGGGAGAAAAATGTATCTTTTTCTCTCCGTGTCTCTTGGTGATTGGGGATTTTCTGATTCTGGCACGAATATCATCACATTTTAGTGACATTCAGCCACATAAAAGTGAATGCAATGTTATAATTGGTGCAGTAAGAGAAAAATGAGAGTGTGTACTTGGCTGGGTTTATCCCCCTGGCTCCCTCTGGGGTCAACTGTCTCTTAAGTTTTCGGGCTATCCCTCAGTAAACTGATTCAGTTTGTACACCAATTTGATGAAGCAACACTTTAATTTCTTGAATGTTAAAAAATGTGTTTAATGTCCTGGTAAACAAACTCGATTGAGATCTATTTTTATTTTTTTAAAAGCATCCATCTCAACATACTGCAGTTCAAATTACAGTGCACTGAATTTTCTCCACCCCACGCACCCTCTCTTCTGATTCTTTCTTCAGCTAACCTTGGCTAAGTAATTCTTTTTCCATGTGCGTTAAATGACATTAACCACAACCAGGGTCTTAGTACTTAGATCATGTTCCTAGATGGTTCATACATCTAGTCATGTCTTGGCTGAGATGGATATCACAGTTCGTGTTTTTTTTCCCCGCCGTGATTACATAATTTAAAATTTTGTCTAAAGCTATAAACTGTTATAACTTATAATGCATTGGTCAGTATAGAGATTTGTGAGTTTTCCTCAGAATTTTCCTTTCATGTCTCTCATGATGCTGGAAATTCGTTTTCTTGCAGAAGCTAGGAAAGGTGCAGCTTGGTCTGCAAGAAGAACAAAGAAAATGTGATGTCTTCAAGGAGGAGTATGCTGCATCAGTAGTGGAGCAAAGGCGATGTTCTTCCATTTTGAAGGCTTTCCAGGTGAGCTTCACCACATTTCCCCAACCCAATTACTGTTATAGATATTTTTTGGCAATTTAAAAATTTAATTTACTTCCCAAGCTCAGTGAATATTGCTATTGGTAACTTTGAATAGTACTGAGAGTATGACAAGTAAATGACGAAATTCCTAGTAAATATTATTACAAAGGACTTGGGGAATTTGGTAACTTGAAGTAAATTAGAAAACTAAAAAGACCATTCTTTGTTATATATCTACTTAAATGAGGAATAGTGAAAGAAGAATTTTCACTGCTTAAAGTGCCTCTCCACTATATTTAGGTCTTTATTTGCGAAGTGATTGATGTTCGGAAAATGGACAGAAATATAATATGTTTATGGTCTTGGCATTATCTTCAATAGGACAGACTGATTATGATTATACAAACTCAAAATTTTAGAAGTACTGCTGATAAAATGATAAGATACAAGAAAATAATCCCAGCCATTGCCAGGTCTCTTTGCCTCCTCAAGGGACAGGAGATGGTTCTCTCTCTTAGGAAACTTACCACCAACTATTATAGTTGTCCATGGCTCCATGCCATTGCCAGGGCAAGTTTTTCTATTTTGGTATCACATTTTATTGTTTTAGTTGCTTTTCTTTTCGGGTACTCTGTAGAGTTTCTAAAAAAGGGTCACAATTATCAGGAGGAATGCACAAAGAACGAGAAACTTCGGAGGCAAACTTCTGTGTAGAGTAACCAAACACTCATGTGCGAGCTTTTTCAAGCTTCTATGCATTGCTTAAGTTGACTTAGCTGACTGAATTTACAATAAATAGTTTGGTTTTTGAAATTTTATTAGCTCAAAAATGTAATGCTTTCCCTGGTTAAGATTATTTCTTTACTGTCCTTGCTCCACTACTTTGTAGATTTCTTGAAAACTTTAGCTGTAAATGTAAACTCAAACCCTGAAAAGCATATAGAAATAATTAAAAAAAATAATTAAGCGAGTGGTTCCAATAAACATATATGCACATTCTTCTATTTTATTTGAATTGCAAAATTGTTATGGATAGCATGGGCCAGTCTTGTTTTGAATCTTCTATTTTTATGGTCGGGCATGTTATTTGTCTTGGATGCTTTCACATGTCTTCTTTTTCATTTACGGTTAGTTTGTACATATCACAAAGAAGATAAATAAAAACAAACAAACTAGAAACGGTAAAACTGCTTCTTCCCTTCGCGAAGGCAGGGTTCTCATGCTATATTATTGATGACCATGTGGGGTCAGATTCAGCTTACTGGGGTTTGCTGAACATCGAAAAGATCGCCAGTTCTGTCTTCACAGGTTAGTCCGAAAATAGCTTTGAATTCAAGAGTAGTGATAACAAGTTTCAGTCGAATTATTGATTAACGTGTCATTCTTTAATCGTAATTATTGGGTTTCTTCTGTTTTTGTTAACAGGGTTGATCCAGTGAGTTAAAATCCGTTTATTGCAAGATTGTCTTATTCATTGGAGGGGAATCTTCCTTCATATCCGGGGCAATAAGATGTCGGTTTATGTGTCCGCTACTTGAAGTTTCAATTTGATATCTTCTTTGTCATTTTGTTATACACAAGGACAAGGTAACAATAGAGACTCATTTGTTTGCATCTGTTTTTACATGATTTTATCTAACTTTTATCTGCTTTGGCCTTTCTTGTAGGAACTAATGCCCTACAAGCATCCAAGCTGACATGATCAACCAATCAGACAAATGGGAAGCGGTAAACACGTTGTCCACTAGCCGACTTTCACCCTATTGTGATCCTTTACGTCGATGATTCCATTCAGAGGCGCACAGAGACGAACAGAAGAGAGAGCCTTATTGAAATGCTTTGCCTTTGTGCCAAGGTACTCGCTCCACGTAACTGAACGGTATAGAGGTGGATTATTAAGGTTTACTAGTTTGGAAAGAGGTGAAATTTGAACATGCATGGGTGGCCCATAAAGGTAAGCAACGGACAGGCGATGGCATTTACGGTTAACAACAGCACGATGAAGAACACTTGGGTATCGGCCGTTGGAAAGAATGTGAAGGAGATCTCCTATATTAACAATTAATGCACCGCTGATTGGAGGTACAGTAACCCATTTCCCACCATCTCTTGTAACTTGTAGACCACTCGTACTATTTTGGTAGAGAACAGTAAGAAGGGTTGAGTCAGTGTGAGCTGCTAATCCCATGGCTCTGTCAGGGTCTGGGCAGGCTGGGTAGGAGTTCAACTGTAAGGCACCACATGAGTCTTTGAATTTTCCTTCTGGCCCTGCCCATTGCAGATCTTCCTTGTTTATGCCTAATGAGCCAAGCATTAACCACATGAGTCTCCCAGCAAGCAATTTCATCTCTTTCTCATATTCTTCCATTACTTCACTGCACATAGAGATCAAGTTTATTATTAGTTTCAGAAAGACGTAATCACTTCACGGAAAAGCATCAGGTGAATCATTTTTATGCAGGCCCACCAGTATGGTGGTGCAACTATTGTAAACTTTCACCCTTGAATAAATAGAGCGATCATGCATGAAAAATTGCAGTTTCTTGTGCGTGCATGGCACGCATGTATGTACAATATCATTAAGGAAGAGCAAAAGAATGGATCAATTACCAGAAGTTGATATAATCTTGAGGCCAAAGTTTACGAGCATGGTCAACCGCAGAGCCAGCGATGGTGAATCCTTCAGACCACATAAGCTTGGGGAAGAAGGATGATATTCTAGCAACACCATAGCCTGAAATACCATCAGGGGCACGAGCAGCTTTGAGTTTTTGTTGAAGAGGAAGAGAGAACAGCCTTTTCCCTTCAGTTTGAACCTTTTCTAACAGGTCCGTTGGAACTCCATGATTAGTAATTTGAAACACTCCCCATGATTCACATGCATGGCTAATCTGCCCTTTCACCGAGCTGATTGGGTCTGAAAGATCGATAACTGGAACTGAGGAATCAACGTCATAGCCATAATCTGCAGGCGATGAATCATCATGGATAGGTGGCCAGGTATAAGAGTCTGGTACTTCTTTTGCTGAATTGAAATCGACGTGGTTTTGATTAAGATGAACTGGATGGTTTATGAAGGCCTCTGAAAGTCTTGCAGGCATTTTTACTACTAGTGGTTGTTGATCAAAATAAAAGGAAGTATTAGAATTGATTCAAAATGAAAAGCTAAGTTGGATTGGGAAACGAACAGTATTCTTAAGAAGAAGATATCTGTGTTGAGAGTTTAAGCAAGAAGAAGAGAAAATGCTGAATGATGATTGTAGTGAGATGATGATGGGTTTATATAGAGGGAGAGACCGTGAAGAGACTGGAGGTAATGGTAGGGTAAGAGGGAGAGTATGTATGTTGTGATGGAGTGGTGTTGGGGAGAGTGTTAGAAACCAAAGACAAGAAATGAAATTTATCGGTTTGTATTGGACAAGAAAGAGTAGGAACCAAAAACAAGTAAAGGACCAGCTTGTCCTGTATGATCAAACCAGGGTTCTCCTGGTAGTAGTAGAAAAGTCTAGAGAAAAATAAAATCACTGTTCTTACTCCTTCATTTTCTCATTTTGCCAAGTTATCATTTATTTGCCTCAATTTCTTCATTTTCTCATTTTGCTAAGTTGTTATCATTTATTTGCCTCAATTCAGGTTTGGTGTTTGTTTTTTCTGTTCAATTAGATAGATACTTGATTCCAGGTAATAAGCTGTCACCAGGATAATTCTTATAAATGTATTTCTGATGAGTTAAGCTAAACACGCATTCTAAATGTGATCTGTATTATGTCTGTCCACTTAGTGGCTGTCAAATTGGCTTCTTGTTGCATATTTTGTGAATTATCATGAAAGCCAGTGTAACAGACTTGGGAGTACCTAACCGCGTTTTCTTAGTGTGATAGATCATTCCCATTTTGTGTTCATACCAATACTTGAATAATGGGTTCAGGGTTCATTATCATAATAACTTGTTTTTTGTCTTCTCCATAACAAGGGTAGTGATATCTCCATGTTCTCATGTCTTGTGTGTTAGTGAAAAACAATCCATATCACTGTAGAAAATGTACTTTTGGTTTTATTTATGCGTATGAATATCTTCTCTAACATTCTTACTTGTGAATGTAGGCAAAGACCATGACCTCTAAAAATGACTGTTTTCCCTTGCCATCTCTTTACTTCCTCTCCTCCCTATTGAAATTGGTGAATACTTGTACTGATGCACATGTAGGAGAGAGACCAAGACTTCCTTTCAAAGTAACATATTAAACTGACCATTTTGCCCTTGACCTTATCGGAATTGGTGAATACTTATCTGGTACCAGATCCAATTCCAATCATGCCAGCTACAGTACAAGCTTCACAAACAAAACCTTTTTGATATTAGAGAAATTTTTGTTGTTTATTTATATTTTCCTTATGGAAGGCAACTTGATTACTAAATCAAAAGGAGAAGACAAGGATTTTGAATGGGTCCAGATTCTTCTGGATCGGCAAGCTAGGGTAATTTGGACATTTCATCAGGAAATCAAAGGGAGATGAGTGTGTTTTTTTGTTGTGGGTTTGCTTATATTTTTGGTTGTTTCCATGAAAAGTAGAAAGTTTGTTTTGTTAGTTTGTGGTGATTGACTTGTGCTGCTGTCCCAAACTCTTCCTTAAGGGGTCTTTCATTTTTCTTCAGAATGGTTCCTGTTTTCCTTTTTTTTTTTTTTTTTTTTTTTTTAAACATATATAATATATAGGGTCACAAAAATTCTAGGTTGGGGTGCCAAATTGCAAAGCCTCCAATCAATTTGGTTATCCAATCTCTTGGTCGGAGGAAACTGATCATTTTGCTGACTTCAGTCAGGCACAGTGCCAATAGAGTTCAAAAATTTTAATCACTTTAACGTTTTCAGAGAAAAATGTGTGGAGCAAGATCAAAGCAATCTGCACCTGTTAAGGGTGCATCCTTAGAGGCTTAGACCATCCACAATGATAGTACGGCAAAAGCTATACTCAAATGTTAATATTCAGCTATAGCTCAAGGGTGCTCGTCAAGGATGGAGCCAATAGTGGGGTCAAACAAATTAATTTTTCAATACTATTTAAAAAAAATTAGGAAAATTACTAAATATATGGATAGAACCGATTCAGATGGGGATCAATACAAGATTTATTTTTTAGTCAATCAACAAATATTTTAACAGTTACATCATCAGGACTATATATATCCCCTTGTATCAGACTATCTAATTCTTCCATTTCCACCAAATCCAAACAAGCCTTTCCAATTAACAGGAGCTAATTAACAGGACACGGTTAAATGGTCCTGCTAGTTTTGTTAAGAACAGAACTAAACCAAGTATAAAACAGATGTGTTAGGATCTTCAACTGATCCAACCATTTCTCAAGGTTTTGTATGACAAATAAACTATCTAATGTTAAGTAACAGACGAATCTAAGGCTGGGTTTGGTAATGTTTTTTGTTTTTTTTCAAAAACACTTTAAAACCTATATATGTCAATAAATTTTGAAGTTAGTGTTTGGTAAAAAAAAAATCAAAGTGCTTTTTATCCAAAGCACTTCCCAAATTCCTCAATTTTTAAAAGCTGAGGAGGAGCTTTTAAAAGCTACAAAAGCATAAGCTTTGGTCTCACCCAAATTTAATGTTTGATTTATCCTTTTTGTCCCTATTTTATTTTGTAAATGACAAAATTACCCTTAAATATATATACAATTAATCTTTTATTTATTATATTTTATTCTTTATATTATTATATTTTATTTTCAAACTATTTTATAATACCATTTCATTTAATTTGTCAAAAATAAAAATAAAAACAAATATTAAATAATTACTTAATTTTAGTTTGATTTTTTGTTTGAAAAACTATATATATATTTTTTAAGAATCATAATAAGAGCAACAACTAGTAAATTTAATATTTTTATATATGAGGGAGGATCCATGGACACTCTTAAATGGACAAGGTCGGACAAGATTTGCGCCATTTTCTCCGGCAAACCCAAACGACAATGAATTTAAGTATAATATTTTATTGATATGTTCCTATTATAAGACTTTACATTCCTACCAAAAATGAATGCAATTCGAGATAGCAAACCCGACCATCTACCGATCTTAATTTCAACCGTTAGTTTTGAACGGCTGATATTCAAAGGAGTAGATGGTGGTTTTATACATCTCGAATTGTGCTCATTTTTTGTAGGAATGTAGAGTCTTATAAGAAGAATATACCATCAAAATATTAGACTTAAATCCATTGTCGTTTGAGTTTGCCGGAGAAAATGGCGCAAATCTTGTGTGTCCATGGATCCTCCCTCTATTTGAGGGATATTTAATAGTAAAAATTAATTATTTTTAATCCCAATAAAATTGAATAAAACTATTTTCCGAGATACATTTGCCACAACAATAATGGTTGAATCTGATATTTTACCAAACACACTTTGATTGCTTTCTTAATCAACTTTAACTTTAATTAATATTTTACCAAACGTGTAATTGCTTTTTTCTCACAGCACAGCACATCAACGCACAACAGAAAAGTGCTTTTATAAAAGCTGTAGCAATACCAAACTAAGCCTAAAGTAGTCTATGATTTATGGAAAGATCTGAATCGGTCGCCAGAATCTGAAAAGGAGTCTTTGTGTCTGTGGTAACCATTGTTGATGTAACCATTGTGTCTTTTGTAACCAGTGTTGGTGTAGTGTCAGTTGGTGTCACTGTTGAAATAGTGGTTGTAGTTGTTGTTAATGTTGCAACAGACGTTGGAGATGAAGATGAAGGTGAAGTTCTTATGATAAATCTCAAGTTCATTCTCTTGAACATCATTACCAACCAAGCCAGAGAAGTTAACAATATCCATGAAGAATACCCAAATCTGAAACGGATTTCTAGCCCTAAAAAACAGTAAATCAAGTCTAAAAAACATGAAATCAAATACGAAACAAACATCTAATTAAAGAAGAGATGCACAAGAAGTAAGTAGGGTGATGGATTAAAGGTTGTTTGTCTTCCTAGATCTGCTCCAATGGAGCCGATCGATCTGGGAATATTTGTTTCAGCCGGCGCCGGGGTTTAGAATCGCAGAGGGAGAAAGAGAAAGAGGAGGAAAAAGAAAGAGGATGATTATCAAATAAATACGAAGCTTACATTTGATTCATTATCAAATAAATGTTCAATTTTGTCACCCAAAATTTATATCTGCTTGATTTCAAAATTACAAAACTGAAATTTTCAACATCTGTAAAACGTGCCGGCCCAGTACATCCCAGCCCATGAAATCACGTGCTTAGCGTGCTTTGTGCCGTGTTGTGTTGTGCCGGAGATTATGATGTGTCGTGCTGTGACGTGCTAGAAGGCGTGCTTTGCTGGGCTGTGCCATAAAAATAAACTTGTTGTGCCGTGCTGTGCTGTGTCGGGCACATTTATTATATGTGTTACTATGAAATAAGTCAATATAACGATAATAAAATGTCAATAATTAGCTAAAATAAGGGCTCTTTTGTGAAATATACACAAAATGTGATGTATTGTGCCATGTTGCGTAGTATTTTATACATATTATGACGTGCTTTCATAACGTGTTGTGATGTGTCGTGCCACATGCTTATCCGTGCCATGTGATGTGCTGGGCTACTGTGTCGATTAGTCAAACCCAGCCCGTCCCATGAAACTAACGTGTTGTGCCGTGCTGGGCTAAGTCACGTGTTGGGTTGTGCTGTGCTCAAATTTTAGCGTGCTGGGCTGGGCTGTGCTAGTGCTGGCATAACCCAATTTACACCTCTATCTCCAACCATTAATCATTTTTACATTAACTAGGGACTTTTTAAGCCATTGATTTTAAAACATAGATATTTGATCTCTTTAGTAATAACCATAGATATTAGTGACTAGGATGTTTACATCCTCTAAAAGAACCTCTAAAATTAGAGGATGACTTTGAGGATGTCTGTGTAACTACCTTACACATCATCTTTACATTTAATTCACACATTCTCATTGGAGAAGGATTTTTGTTAAAAACCAGATAAACCCTATATGGCCTAATTAATAGGAAATTAAGGATGTCACATTTACCAAACTGAAATTCAAAATCTTGTGTGGCCAATTGGCCCCACATGCTCCCTTTCCCTTTGTTCCCGGTATGTTTAATGGTTCAAATATAATCTTACTGGATGTTATTCGAAGGTACTCCTTTTATTGAGCTTTAAATGTGACTCATTTAGATTGAGTCTAAACACCGACCCAACTCTCATAAGGGGTTTGGGTGGCACTTACACCTCGTTTACCAAAATTTGAGTTGGGATCTGAATCGGCTTGAGTCAGATATACGATCTTTTTCTTTTTATTATTTTTATTTATGTCTGATTCAAGGTCTAACTGGCTCATACATACTGGTTGGGCACATATCTAACTGGATTCAATAAGATAATTTATAAAGGTTTTGAGTTAGATTCGAATGAATCAAAAAAGAAAAAGAAAAACAAACAGCATGTTAACCCGTGGCTAGTTATAACTTATGGCATGTGAAAAATCTAACATTTGAGGATAGTTTATATAGTTAACTCCGCTTTAGGCGCTTCCTGTGTGTGCAATTTTTTTTAATTTTTTGTGAAATTTGGACTTCCTTTAACAAGAAAAACAACTTACAATGCTATCAGTTATGTTGGTTGCTTTTATTTCATTCGAAAGAGTTGAAATATTGGTACCCCAACAGATTCTGATCCTCATAACATAAAGATTGAAAAACATTAGAAGAAAAATATATCCTATCTACTCCCTTTGTCCTAGTTTACTTGCCAAAATAAGGCTGTGCAAAAATGTAAAAGAAATTCAAATTAATTCCACGTACACCATTAATCTTCTAAATTACTTGTTTAATATACTAGTTTTCAAATCCTAGTTTTTATTTCTTTCTTGGTAATTAAATTTTTTAGTGGAAAATATAGAAATTTTTGGGTACATTTTTGTTAAAAAAGATTTCTATTTTGTCAAGTAAAGTAAGTCGGATTGAGCAAGTATAAAAAGTATAGAGAAAAGGTAATCGGGAATGACTATTCATTGTTACTTGTGATCATTTTGTTCTCTTCTTTTGCCTCAGCAGCCTGGTTATTCTATTCCTAAAGATGAAAGGATCGTTGTGGACCTCTGGTGGTCAATATATTAAAAATAGCTTTAATCTTGAATCGTTATGGTGGTCAAGGCACCCAATAGGAGGAAAACGTGGTGCGGTCTGGTCACTCTGGTGCACTACTTCTCAAGATCTAGCTTATAATTTGATAATCTTTTCTTAAATAATTGTCTGCCAATCCTGACCTACTTTAATGATTGTAATTTGTTTAGTTTAAACCCTGATAGGCAACTTGCCGCGGTTGCATGCTGGGATGGATTCTTTCGGGATTAGTGGAACCATCCAACAGCCAATGAAGCATGAGTCCCATCATGGCTCTCTAAAACTGCGTGAAACACACGGGTGGCCTTGCGATTTAGGTATCGTTTTGACTATTGGATGAGAAAAGCTGCTATGTTACTACTAGTTGTCGTGTAATTTGTCACCATAATAAACGGCCTTGGAGTATTCGACGAACTCTGTATTAGTGGACGGTTTTGTCGTAACAACAAAGTTTAATCGTTCTGTGAGAGATAACACAACAAAGTATATAATGAGAATTCTTTTTAATATCCTTCTGTTATGAAAAACAAATACTATGGTTTTCTTTTCCCGAAGTACAGAAAAAAAAAAAACTTTGATCCAAGTAATAGATCCTAGTGAAGTTTAAACAACATAACAAGCATGACCTTCAAATAACTTTTACCATATGAAAATGATAAATTTATTTTCCGGTTAATATTTTTCTCAAACATCTCAACAAAGTTTGTATAGTTTCTTTCCTTTACAACGAAGTACAAGTAGAGTTTGTTCACGAGTGTGAAAATGAATGGAGAGTTTTAATTCATGGTCCACATATATTGGGTTGTAAGGGTTGTAATAGAAATGTGCAGAGTCGTCTAAAGTTTTATGTGAAAAGAAACACACAAACTACCGATATGAAAAGAACGCCCTTTGGAGATAAAAAAACAAGAACACCCTTTCATTAGATATAAAGATAAAAACATATTAAAGGTGAGTATCAGCATTACTATAACTGACTAAGCACAGACAAAATTTACAATAATTGCTTGGGTAAACAACAAAAATATCACAAAAGTAACAAAACACAAATACAAGTATGCATCGATTCTGATATTCTAACTAACAAACCCTATTGGATATTGTATCTAACCCGATTACAACACTGATTCATTTTCTCCTTTGAATGTTATCAGAAATTCTAATGAATCTTTGTTCAAGATAATATGCAAGGCTGATACAATGATACAAGTGGGTCACCAAATTTCACGAGGGTTACAGGTACTAAGCAAAAACCACCTGAATTTGATAATCCCAATAGAATTTAGTAACCCTTTTGAGGAGTCATGAAAAATGTTGTGATGATCGTGTGAACATTTTTGAAAGTTGACTAATCAATTGATGGTCTTATCTTTTCGACGGAAGCGCGCATCAACAGACAAACTTGAAAATTGAAACTCTTAACGTATAACAAATATCTAGGACACTAACACTAAAAATCTCAAGATTTAATCTTGATCAACTTGACAACCCAATGGTTATTCTCTAAACTGGCTCTTGATAGATGTGTACGCCTTTGCAATTATAGACTTGTATCTATTTGCGTTCTTTTCAGCAAAAATAAATGGGTAAAGAAAAATACAAGGATTTGCATGTATTCGTGAAACTAGATGCGCAAGTTGCACCTGCAGTTTTCATCTTACTAGACCATCTTTTTCACCAATACAGCAACACTGCTATCTTCTGATCAACTTCAATACCTATTTTCACCCAGTTGTAGATTTATCTAATGGTTTGACAACTGCATTATTACTGCAGTTGCAAAGTAATAATGCAATCTCTAATTTTCATACAGTGAAACAGAATCTTTTTGCAATACATACGAGGAACCCATTTATGTCAGAAAACAAGTAGAGCTGTCCGATATCACTAACCAGGCATCACGCGGACCTTCCATACTGAAAAAACCTTACATAACGTAAGAAATATAAAGAAAGAAAAAAAACTCGACGATCAATGATTCGTTTCAGCCACATGCAGTTGCAATGAGTGAATGAGGTCAAGTAAATGGCATCGTCAAGCCAAATATTAACAGTGCGGTAACTTCAGTTTACTGTGGCCTATTGTCGGAAGTGAGTTTTTCTGTTCTTACAGTCAAATTATTAAAACAACCATTGATCTGAGAGGAAGTCTAAATTTGTCAATTTGAACTTCGGTGACACAAGTGAAACATGTAAGAAGTCTAAATCACTTACTTGATCTTGAATAATCTCGAATGTTATCAGTTACGATAAGCAGACCAAATTGATACAATGCAAGCAAAGTTTGTTCTCTTGCTACATGGTGAAAATGATAAATGAAAAGTAAGCTATAATATAGTGCCTTGGACAAATCCATTAAATAATTTGAACCTTCCCTAACATAAAAGGGACATAGTTAGTCTTGGTGTACATAAATACACACTCATGAAACAATGAAGGAGCTGGTCTGTATTATCTGTCATTATGATAAAATTGTGTACATATCAAACAACACATATTAGGGTTTTGTTTTGTGATTGTTTGAAATGACAACTAGTAAACTTTAATTTGGGTCTTGGTACTATTAGACAGGGTATGACATGGGAAATGATCGACTGTCTTCTCTTGTAGCCACCCCGGCCCCTACCCAACTTCTTTCCATGCCTGCTAATGGGGGTGCCATATTGCCTGGGGGTGTACCAACCCAAGGGCAAGGGATGTTTTGTCCTATTTGGTTTTTTGGTACACCTCCACGAAATATGGTACCCCTATTAGCAATGTTGCTTCTTTCTTTTCTTGTTTGTGTTTTGTCCCATTACCCAACTGTAATCTTAATATACAACCCCTTTCTTTACCGGTGATGGCGCCATCGGAAAATAGTTTATGAAAGTGAATGTGCATGTACGTCGTACTCTGTCAGTGCATTTGTACGTGCAAGAAAAGAGCTTTGAGTAGAACTTAAATACCACTACACATATCTACACTTAACATAATTATACTAGAGACTTTTTTGACGGTGCCTTCAACCTTTTGAAAGGTAAATCAAGCATTATTGTGACGGTTTAACTTCCCTCCAAAAGGCGTGGCAAAGGTGAACCTTTTGGCAACGCTTTTTACAGGAAGAGGGGAAAATTAAATTTAGGATAAAGAAGGGGGCAAAAACATTTCCAACTCCAACATGTGACTAAAATACTGGTACGTTTAATTTGTGGATGTAATTCTGTAGACAAGCACTAATAGAAAAAACATTGAAACCCTAATTGTCATGTCTTGAAAATCTTATCTTCTTATTATTATTGTTGTATATTATTCCATTCATGATCAGTGATGATAGTATTGCGTCGGACATCGTCTCGTGATAATTTTAGTTTTTTCGATCGATCATCAGTTTGTAATTGATCAATCACATGCAATTGCTCATGCACACATGCATGTAAAAACAATAACATATGGAATTCACGTGATATGCGATTTGAGAAAGGTCCCATGCATATGTATCTATATGGACCCGACCATGAAAGTTTTGCTAAGAAAACAAAACAATGAAACAACAGATATAACCAACTATGCGAGAACAACAACAAGCCTGCTTAACGATGCCTTTTCCTTGTCGATAGACATCTTGTATTTTTTGTAGCTAGAGGATATAGTTGTGATAGAGATGCCTTTTACTTGTTAATGAACACTTTGTGATCTTAGCTAGACGATATATAGTTTGATAAAGATGGAGATGTACGTTTTGTGTGTTTTCTAGCTAGACGATGTAGTGTAACATAGGTATCGATATATTGTGTTTTTACGTAGACGATGTTGTGCGATGTCGAAGGAACATATTTACCTGGTCCACTAAAAGCCGGCTTTTACGTCAAAAACTCTTGGAGACTAGAAAAACAAGAGAGAAATGTGGTTGTTGTAAATCCAACCCAAAAGACTTCGAACGCCATATTCCTACTACGAAAGAGGCACAAATTAGGAAATTCTTGTTTTTTATAAAAAGAATTAAATGGTTGGGGTCAGGATCAAAGATAAAAGGGAGCAAGAATAAATTTGGCATCTTACTGTATGGTAAGTTTGGGAACTAAACTCCTAATTAGTATGTGCGGGCAACTGAATCACTTTCCTTGAGCCGTCTCAACCCATGTACATCCACTTGTGTCTGACTTGAGGTTTAACGCGCATTTGATGTGGGTGGGAATAAAGATATCAAAACAAATGCTAAATGATTTTAAGACACCATTTATAACGCGTTTGGATACACATCCAGAAAAAGCAAGAAATCAGTTTAAATGTAGAATTTCAGAACGACTTCTAAAAACAGAAAAGTCAACTTTTTATAAAGCAAAATATCTGGACTTCTGACTTCTGAAGCAGAAGCCAGAAACAAAATTGTACCCAAACGCGCTATTAATCTTTTTTCTTATTGACGCTAAAAGTTAGAACGACTTAACAAGTTACAGTGTTCCACTATATCGAATCAAAGGGTTAAATTTTAGCTTTTGAAAAAAACCAATATCCATTACCGAAGTGTGGAGGAAACACAAAGTTACAAATTCATTACAAAAGGGTTAAAAAATCTAATCCTGGTAATGGGGTACCATTTTATTTGGGGTGTACCAAATTGCATATAGGACAAAACATATTTTGGTAAGGGATTGGTACACCCCCAAGAAAAATGATACCTCCGTTAGCAGCTATGAAAAAATCGGAATACTAAAAAAATATGCGGGGAGAAACATTTTACTGTATACTGTCATTTCTTGTCTTTTACTCTGTTTTCTTGCTACAATGAGAAGACAAGGATATCCAAATCATAATGATTCATATGATTTGATAAGAAAAAGTCCAAAAAACTAGAGTTCAGGGGGGCTAATCACTATATTATATAAACTTAATCGGTCGACAACTAATGAATCGCTGTTTGCAACCACTACTTAGTGATAAGACACAAGATCATGCTAGTGTTTTCAATTTGTAAACATATAAAACAAAATAATTGAAATGATGCTTATTTGAAATCGCAGTATACATATCCAAACCAGAATTCGCAAATGGTGTTGTCACATACATGTCCTCTAAATCTCTGACAATAGATTTGTGCAAACCAAGCCAAAAATAACGGTCATTTTGTATGTATCTTTTAGAACAACGAGTGTGGATTAAGGACACGTATAATCATGATTAGTGTATCTGCAGTGATCATACATGCTAAGGACAATGACATGCATTGTTGGTTCATGAATCCGGACGTATGTGGTTTAGTCTAATCCAGGATAACGTTACATTGCTATAGATATTTACGTAACGAAGATGATGAGTGCTTAGTAATATGATATGTCATTTCGTTTTGCAGCAATCAGCGTAGTTAATGAGACTCTAACCACAAAAAGAGGAACCGGTTGCTCAAGATTATAGACCTTGATTGAGGCCAGACCTTGTGTTTCCTTGCAAAAACCCCGGGTTACAATCAAACATGTTTGAACTATTGAGGATGAAATCAGCTCAAAAGAGTCCCTTCTTAATTATGAAGCATCGTGTAGTCAAAAATCCTAGATGCGATTTGTCAATGAACTACGACAATAGCTAATTAAGATTTCGATGTTGACATTATCTTTATGAAACAATGGTAACCATGGAAACATGTTGCTATGGTTTATGATCAGCCCAGGATACAACAATAAACTTAGCTATTCCTTGGTGAAACTGGAAAGAGATAGCCCAATACCCATTTCAGAGTAGACTCCTATGGCCATGCCCAATATTATTGACAGTCCCAGTATATTTTTCAGGGTTATTTGATGTTTGATACTTAGGTTTTGTCCAGTTTTAGTATTTTGGTCTAACATTTGTCCAAGTTAGCGTTTCGTACTTGGAATTCACGTTGACCATCTTTGACTATCTATGACCGGGCTATAATTAATTTTGTGTTGGAAATTATACTGAACTTAATGGTCTACCCTGAAATGGTCTTAGAATCCAATGGCTCTGATGAAAGTATTAGCCTACGGTTAGAGATCAAATATCACCAACCCTAAGGTCCCTAATTCTATCTTTTCTTCTTCCTTAGACGTACAATATTACCCTGCTTCTGACACAAACATGTAAGTCATACTTGGTTTCCCATATCATATTCTTCAATTACAATTTTTCTTCATAAACCAAACGGCCCAATCCACTTCTCTTTGTTCTGTTTGGAATCATAAGAGTCACAAGACTAGAATTTTCGGGTAGAAGGAAAAAACCCAAACACCTCTTTTTTTCTCGTTTTCATCATATCAGATCATCCCGGCTCAGGTTTCTGAATCCTCGCAAAATCTGTATTACAACTAATTACCATGAACAATAATACTACTTTTCGTTCTCATCATCAACAATATTTACTCCGAAGAAGCCTTAAAGCAGCAGGTAGAAGAACCCTAAAATGGATTCGGTAGAAGAATTTTCATTGTAAGATAATGATGAAATTGGAGAAGCATCTTTAGATTGGTTAGATTATTATTCTAAAGATGTGCTATTTATATGTATTCTAGACGACCTAATTCGAAACTTTTTCAACCTATCTGTAATCGAAACCACAATTTCTGAATCGAATAAAACCCTAACTTAGTAAATTAACCAAATCGAAATCACAATTTTACTAAGTCGAAATTTGAAATTAAAACCCCAATTTTATTGAATCAAAACCCTAATTCATTAAATGGAAACATGTTAGACCATTGCTTGGTTGAACCCACTAGCATTGGTATGTCAAGTTAGTTGTCAGATTTAGATGACAAAATGCATTGTTAATTTAGTCTCCTAAAAGTCAGTTTTGGACTAAATAAGGTTTATGAAGTAGAATATAGGATCAAAGTTATCCTTGAAGAATGGAGATTTAAGACTACACGAAGGAATCTTGGAGAAATTTATTAAACTATTAGAGCATAGCTCGGTTTAACCCACTAAGCGTTGGTATGTCAAGTAATTGGTTGTCATATTTTAGTATCAAAACTCATTTAGAGTCGCTGGATTAAATACTTGACTCAACTTCGTTTAGGTTAGACGAGAAAGTCTAGGAATGTAGAGACATACAAGTATTACTCCGAAGACCTGAAGAATGAGAAGAAGTAATGACTACAACGATGACATCATCCTTCCACTTGAGGTTAGTAATATTGACTTGAACTTGTTTCAATTCCTAACATATCTTTCAAGTCGTGCTATATTGAAAACATAACATGCGAAGCTTGTATATAAATAATACTCTAGTAGATAGACATGATCATAATAGTATGGTCATAGTATTAAGGAATTATATTTCGAAGTATAACGCTTATCTTTTGAACTTCATAGATATGACATCGACATAATCTTGTATATAATTTATGATTATGTGTATGGGTTAATGGTGAAGATGTCATCATAGGAAACGATGTTTTACATTTGTTTAAAGGAAGTAAGTTCGTGAACTTGTTTCATGAATTGAAAGGGAAATTAATAGGTATATTGGTCCTGCTATTCATTGCATATTCTTTGGATGACCAATATGTGTTGGTTGGTAGAACCGATCTTAACTCAGGTTATGTATCTTGGTATAACCGATCACAATACCTAGACTTATGATTTGGTATGACCGGTCCTGGTAATTGGTTTAACCGATCCTAAGTAATCACCATGAGATGGTATGATCGATCCTTGTAATTGGTGTGGCCGTTCAGGTAATTGGTGTGACGGATCATATATAAGTGGTTGTGTGACCGATCCTTGTAATTGGTATGACCGATCCTAGTGACTGGTATGACCGATCACAAGTAGGTACCATGTTTAGGTAGAAACGATCCATGTGATTGGTATAACCGATCTGAACCCATGTATGTGACTTGGTACGACCGATCACAACTAACCATTGTGACTTGGTATGACTGATCACATAGTAGTCTTGGAATTTTGGTAGAACCAATTTTAAACTTGTTTGGAAGTGTGGTAGAACCGATTCCAAGATGTGAATCCGTTTTCCATGTCGAATTACATATTTTCTTCATGAACTTGTGTAGTCTCAGAATTGGGATTTGTTGTGTAAGGATGTCAACATACTTTGAACATGAGCATTAACTCTTATCATTTATTGTTCAAAGATATTCCTTGGTACTCAAGGTGATCCTTTACCGAAATAAATTAAGAATCTTTCAATTAAGGTTTTTGGTTTTATATGCTTTAATTACCAGCAATTAATGCATAGCTCTAGAGAATAAAAATTAGTAATGTGCATTTACTAATTAAAGATTTTCTATGAGAGATTTCGGAAAATATTTGACTACATTTATTGGAATTAGGAAAACCGAATTTGGGCATTCATTGCATATCTTAAGAATATTTTCGGTTTTGGAAATTCCTTGGTGTCCAAACATCCTTGGTCTATAAATACCTAAGTTTGCATTTCTAGCAAACTATCCTAAGCACCAGGAAAACTTTATTTCTTGTTGTTTATGGTGGAGCCGTCCATTCAGAGAGGAAAGTATCCTAATTAGGTGAAATTTCTTACGACTGCTCGTTTAAAGACTTCTGCGGGATCAAGAAGCTCTACGAGTACCGTTGGTGGGAAACTAGATAATTGTAGTGTTATTAGTTTTCGATTTGATTTGATTGACTAACGGTTGTTGAAACTTTGATTGCACCTAGTTTGTTTATTCTTGAGAATCTTCTCTTCTGATATAAGATTCACTCAGACTAGATCAAAGTATCGAAGGGATATTTAGAAATGTTGTTAGATCTAAAGACATGTTGTGATAATCCATTTTTAACAGACTCCGTTCTGTGTGTGATTGATCACAAGAAGATTCAAGTGGTGTTGTGCAGGTATTTGAAGGCAATAGAAGATTTGAAGACGAAGAAAAATTGTTATTTGTTTTCGTATCTTGTGTGATTTAGTGCACAAACCTTGATCGTCTGGGACCCAACTAGAATCAGTTTGTCTTTGATAGATTTGATTGATTAGTTGCGTGAGATCGAAAAACTCTCTTTGATAGATCTGATTGATTAGTTGCGTGGTTGCCAAACAGATTCTTCCTTTGCTGTTTGGAATACAATCCAAAGGACTTGTTGTTTACGTGCGTGACTCTACAAGTCGAAGGCGCGGGGATACTGAGGGAACTAAGTAGCTAGGGGTAGTCTGATTGGTCTCAACTATACGAAGTTGGTATGAGATTTTTTATATCATCTTAATTCTGAGAGTACATTCAAAACTGGACTAGGTCCCGGGGTTTTTCTGCATTTGCGGTTTCCTCGTTAACAAAATCTTGCCGTGTATTTTACTTTGTTTTCCGCATTATAATTGTTATTATAATTAAGTAAAATACACAAGTACGTTAACTCCGTAATACTTGATATTGATCCTATAGAGTTTTGGTTATATCCGAACCTATTATCAAGTACGCACTTTGTTGTTGTATTGTTTCGATCTTGTACCCATAGTCAATCACACAAGTGATCTTGTTGTTGTATTTTCTCGATCTCGTATGCATAGATGATCACACGAAGTGTGAACCGAATTGTCGTATTGTCTCGACTCTGTCCATAGACGATCAAATTCGGAAGAAGACTTATAGGTTGATAAATAAAAGATTGTGGTGTATTTGGATACCCTCGTCTTTTCAGGTATACGTACCATTCCTGGTTCACGAACAACATACTTTTTATGGTATGGATACTGGGTATGCATACCAAAAAGTTGTTGTCGGCATATAGCTACGCCGGTACGTGTACTTGGTACATGTACTGCGGCTCCGGACCTATAACAGTTCTCCCAGTATGTGAACTGGTTTGCATAATATCTTATATCCAGATTTACAGTTAGTTTTATATTTCTCTCTAAATCAATTTGAAGCATTCCTAAATAACATCGATGACACATATCACTGTTCCAGGCTATTTTCGAATGATAATCTTGAATCACGATTTAGATTATGAACAATAAATTGTTCTTAACCGAAATTCATCAGTATGAACAAATGTTCATTAAGCTTAGTCATATATATATATTTCGAGAACGAATTACCAAGATAAACTTGACTCGAAATTCTTGATATGCTTGCAATAGTCTAATTAGTCATGCGACAACTTCTCCTAGATAGAAAGATGTATATAAATAGAGGAGGAAGCAGATGGAAAAAGGAGTTCAATTTTCTAGTTCACGAGAGCAAGTTGTCTATGAGTTTTACTTTTATTCTTTTCTTTTTCTTTTATGTTTTATAATGTAATTTCTTCGCCAGGGCGGAGGAGGAAGCCAATTCTACTATGTAAGAATCTCAGGTATTATCTAATAGAATATTCTTTTGGATTAAATTGTTTTATTAATTTCTCTTCTAAAAAGCTTCGTTATTTAACCATTTTGGATAGTCTTCGGCTATTGATATTTTATAAGCGAAGGAAATTATACCATTTTGGGATTACAACAAAAGTTGTATATTTATTTTAATTGCAACATTTTCTGAGACATGAGATTGATTTCGATACTGTCTTGAGTGATAATATTTAAAAAAAATTAGAGATGAAATGAGTATTTTACATGATTAATTTGGTGGAATCCAAAACCCTAGTATTCTTTTCTTCACTAGTTTATTTATTTTTCTTAGTTTTATTAGTATTTCTTCTTTTATTATTCTTATATTATAATTTAATTATAGATTAGAGATAACAATATTTTAGTCCCTGTGGAATGATCCCGTATTTTGCATACTATCCAATCGATAGCCGTGCGCTTGCGGTTTATAATTAAAATCCCATCATTCATCTGTCACTACAATGGAAAAATAACCCGAGATCAATTCAACAATGGATTTCTTTAATGAATCTTCTGGAGAATATAACATATAAAACTAGATATACTCGATTATGTTTTCCAAGTAATAAGAAAATAACAAATGATAATACTCACAGTCTCGCTCATCCAATCCAGGCGAATTATTTTCAAGGCCACCCTATTTGATAAAACTAGATTTGAAAACAGAGAAAATGGTACTCACCAAAATTTGTGGAACAATGGAAGAAAGACACAGAGGGTTCACATCGCAATGCACGACATCTCTACTTTAAAGGCCAGAATAGCAAAGGATACTTTGATTCTTCTCCATTGGGAGAACCTAAAATGCAAGGGAAATTGTCTCTATTAAAATCCAGTGCCGATGAAAACTCTCTCAACTTTCTTCGAAGAAGCAGATAAATTTTGGTCTTCTAAACTCAATACCAAGAAGAATGTTATCCAAAAAGACAGGAGCACAATTAGACCAATCATAGCATATATAAATAAACAAACATCTAACAATTATTTTTAGTGGTTAAGCAAACAAAAACAAATGATCTTAAAGTTGAAATATAAATCAGATAAGCTGTAAAATTAAAAGTTAGTGAAATCCAAATAGATTATATTGGTAATGGAGAATAAGATTCTTGAGTTCATATTCGATCATAGATTTTCGATAAAGTTTAAAAAATAGAGAGATCAATCAAATTTCAGTTAAAAACTCTTGAAAAGAAAATTAAATTTTAATCACAAAAGAAACGTCAAAACTAGATGATAAAAATACATTACTCTAATCAAAATTTGATTATGAAAACTGAGTTGTAACCAGAGCTTTGAAGTTTTCGAAATTGTAAAATCCCTTTTCAGGAAATTTTATCTAGAAATAGAAAAGTTGAGCATGACTATAAAACCTATATCTTTGTGATCATTTCCCGATGATCATCTTCAACTTTGATAAAGATTTTCATTGATTCTTCCCCGTCGATTATAGGAAATCTTCACGAAAGCAAACTGAAATTGACTTGTGAATGCTATTATACATTCCATAAGCTCAGATCTTCAACATCATGTGTATACATGTGAAACCTCGAAGCAAGCCTGGGATATCCTAGAAACTATTTTGAAGGGAGCACCTCAGACAATAAGGCACGACTTCAAAACCTAACTTCTGACTTGGAAAACCTTCATATGGCTAATGAATATTTGTTTGAGGAATTTAATCACCAACTTTCTGAAATAGTGAATTCCTATCAATTGTGACGAAAAGCTATTTCGAAAAATGATCTTGTGTTGAAGATTCTGAGATCATTACCAGCTCGATATGAGTCTAATAAACATGCCATCACAGAAAGAAGCGATCTTTCAACTCTCACACGAAGCGACCTTGTTGGAAAATTAAAAATATTTGATCTTGAAATTCACACTAAGACCGAGAAAGGCATTGCCTTTAAATTCACTAAAAACAAGAATAATATTGAAAAGGATAAAAGTATTTGTGTGCCAGAGAAATGTCGGAAAAGTGATAATGAAGATTCTGAAGAGGATGTTGACACATCTTTGTCTTTGGTCACTAAAAAGTTTAGATATCTTCAAAGGAAGTGAAGTAAATGATTCTCTAGAGACCCTCCTTCATCAAATTGTACTCACGATCGTGTTCCTCCTAAAAATAAGAATAACCATGATCGTGATGATGTAGATATGCCTCAGTGCTCTAAGTGTAGATGTTTTGGTGACATGGACAATGAATATCCTAATCTAAGGAAATACACTAGAAGTAAGGCACTTGCAACAACTTTTGATGATGCATCTGATAGCTATAATTCAAAAGAGGCGGAATAGTTACAAAAGTCTTCACTTAAGTTGAAGCAACTCCTAGGACTGTAAAAGACGTCATCTAGATAGATGGTGACGTGTAGGAGCTTGCGAGATCTAAGAGACGTAAAGAAGTGGAACTAAAGTTGAATTGCTCGGTGCTCAAGTTCTTGACTAGGTCTTAGAGTTTTTCTACTTTTCATTTTTCCTCGTTAATGAATTTTCTGGTGTCTTGTGTTATTTCTTTTCCACATTATATTGTTTATCTTCATAACAGAATTATCACGAGTAGTACGTTAAAATAACCTAGACTTTTTTTAAACCTAAAAGAATGTATAAGACATACAAGATTTATTCTAGAGAATTCATATCTTGAAAGAAAGATAACAAGACTTGTTTTTGTTGGAATTCAGTCTGAGTACATACTAGGTTATCACTTAGACACTGAATTTTGATATCTTCCAAGTTAAGCTTGTCTTCATATCAGATGTCAGATCTGTACTGTTGATATATGCTACTGGTTGTGACAAGTTAGTCCATACATGTTTCCAAATTAAAATTTGGTGGTTTACTTGGTACTCCATCTTTTTTAGAAAATTCATAGGAAATTGCATGTTTCAATTATTTAGAGGCATAATAATTGAGAATTAGGCAAGGTAAGTTCATTTAGAAATAATGTGTAATCCGGGTAACCAGTTCACTACATGTTTCTATTCAAATTGCATGTTTTTGCGGCTAACAAATTAGAAAAGTCGTTAAGGAATTTCTCTTGAATCAAATCGTTAATCTGATCTAACCACTAACACTTAATTTTATTAACACGAATTAATCGAGGACATTTTAGCCATTATAAAAAATAGTAGGATAAGAGAATATTGAGTTTACTACATGATGAATCTATTTTGTGATCTTGTCAAACCTCCTCATTGCATTCCCGATAATTACTAAAAATTGGAAAACAAGTCAGTATCAACCAAGTTAGATTGTCCTGGCACGACCTATACTCTTTTCTATAACCCATATTTATGATATGAGCATTTGTGTTATTATAACCCTAATTAGTAAGTTGGCGACTATGCTTGTATAATTCGTGAATCTGTCCATATCATGTGAATCCGTCTATATCATCATATGTTTTGAATCTCGACTTAGTTTGGCGAATTCACAGTCTAAACGGGTCGTATAATACTTTGCCACGGTATCACCAAATTACCATTCCCTATCATATTGTTTTACTTTTAAAATTCTGCATACATTAGTCTAATAAGTCATATTCACATATAACATATGTACAATTCATTTAAATCATAAAAATTATAGTACCTTCGGAGAGATTATTTTTAAGAATAATATTTTTTACAGGTTAATATGTCATATTTCGTGTGCCGAATTCATATCTTTAAAACTAATTATGTACACATATACGACGTTGGAATTATTGCCGAATCATGAATACTACTCGAACGCTTGTCATCTAAACTTTTACTATACCTCGAACTGCTAACTAGGATCATAACATGTGCATAAAACTGTAATTGGGTCCGTTTCTATTCCATGATCGATAACACTCTCAAGGTTAAGGATGTTATCGATCTCAACGGTCCTCGAAGGAATCCTGCTTTCCGTGAGTCTACATTTCCTCCTTTTGTAATCGACAAGATTAGGTCCATTGCTATTTCTTTAAATCTTACCACCCCGTAGTGTGCCAACCTAGTAAAACTGGTATGGTCACTGTTAACGAAGCTTATCACTAGCTCCTTGTTAATAAAGGAAACTTGAATCCCTCTTCTTTTTTTTTGCTTGGAATTTTGGAAGATGAAAAAGATTATTTTCTTTTTGTGGTTACTAGCTCACAATCGACTTCACATGCGAGAGACACTTTATAGGAGAGGTATTGCTAATTCCCCTAGCTGTCTTTTATGTCATAACAATTTTGAAACTGAGCGTCACCATTTATTTCAATATCCCACGGTTAGTCCTTTAAGGGATTATCTTGTTTTACATTGGAAATATAATTCGCAACTTTATCTTGTAAGGCCGACCTGGATTGTTAATTTCTATACTCCAAGTATAGCAATTGATGGTGTTCCAGATAATATTTTCCTCCCTTTTATCCTTTGGCGGATATGGCTTGCGCATAATGTAACAGTTTTTAATGATTTGCCATGTCATAGTGGCTCTGTTTTGTATAAGGATTTTCGAGAAGTTGAAGATCATGATTATATTTTATCTTATACTGCTTTCCCAGCTAATAATACACAAATTTATGTTCCTGGATTTCTCCAAATGCACCTTATATTAAATTAAATATCGATGATGTTCTTCTATTAATGTAGGTGCCGGTGTTGTAGGCATTCTGCGAGATGCTACAAGCAAGTTCTTGGCTGTTATGCTTGCCATATTTTAATATATGAATCACAATCATAATGCAGAGATATTGTCAATCCGACAGAGTCAAACTCCTAGCTATATAACTTGGGTAATCTTTCTTGGAGGTCGAGAGTGACTCCATTTATACAATTCATCTACTTACGACAAGTGACAACAACACTTGATACTTTGAAGAATTTGGTGCAGAATATACATTTTCTGGCACAATTTTTAAAGATCTTTTGTTTACTCACAGAAGATATACATTTTTTGGCACAATTTTTACAGATTTTTTGTTTACTCATATGTACAGAGAAATCAATAATGCACCGATGATTTGGCTAAGCGAGTGCGAGCGGCGAGTTAAAATATAAAGGAAGTCTGGTTTCATAAACCACCGACTTTTATTACCTCAGATCTTTTGGCCGATGTACAGGAGAGGGTTTACCCCCGTTTTGCCAAGATTAGTTTTTGATAATGAATGCTTGTTCATAAGGCAAAAAAAGAAGAAGGGAGATCTTACATGGCGTAGACTGAGCCATTGAGACGACCCCATGTGTGCACATATTTACAATTCCCAGTCCAACACCTGGGTGTAGGGTTCGGGCACAAGTGCAGGTTTCCGAGAGAGAGAGAGTACAGAGCTAGCATGTAATATGTTACCCCTCGTTTTATAATAACCCTTAGATATACTTGGGTGAATCTAGATAAAACGACAAAAGATATCTTTATCCAACTAGAATAAATTAGCACTTTTGTCTTTAAGATACGGACAATCATTACAACAGGGTCTCTACCGGGACAATTACTTTAATTCTGGATCAGGACTCATCAAAGAGTGGCCAGTGGGGAGAACGTGTGGAAATGGACTAGGACACATCAAGGGTGTAAAGATGTTTCCACTTGTGTATTAGTCCAATTAATATTATCAGTGTGAAGATGTTTCCATCCGTGTATTAGTCCAACATTATCATTTTGAGACTTTTAAATAACGGAAAATCCAATATTTAAAAGTGTATCTAGAACGACTGAGAAAGTGGACATAAAATTAGATATAATTTGTATTTGTAAATTGCTAACCTAAAATGTTTGTTAGATTAATTTTCTTCTAAACTAAACTTTCATGGAGGCTATACCGATAGAGTAGCTCCAAAAAAAACCGTGGGGAAGAAAAGAAAATATATTTTCTCCAAAAAAGAAAAAAAAAATTAACCTCCGCAAATGGGATGAAGAATTTTTTTTTTTTTAGGAATGATAGGTTCTACCTAAATGTATATGACCCATTAAAAAATCATTTACATACCTAGATAGTTTTCGAGGAGTTTTTCATGATTCATTTAAAATTTTATTATCAATAAATGAGAACCAAAAAGAAAGTGTCAGCCTGATTTCCTTAAGAAAATAAAGAGAAAAATAAAATAAAATTACATTGTATCTGAATATGTAAATAAGAAGAGAGGGTACATCGTTAATCTATGTAGCTTCGACAAAACTAATTGTTTGATCTCATTAATGACCACTCCCTGGTTTGCTAACTCATTTGACATTGAATAATTATCTTCCCTAAAAATATCAACATTAAAGAAGTATTAAACAAAGCTAAGATAAATGCATAGAGTCACAATCGAACCATATACAATATACATTTTGAGCCTTAGTAATTTAGAAGCATGTATAATTCAACAAAGAGACATGTGTTCATATTACCTAGTTCTGCGCAAAACTCCAGACGGCTAAGCCATCACTGTTTTCAATTACCACTCAACAAATCGCCCTACCAGTATTACACGGCGAATAACCATTAGCGTTAAGCTTAAACCAACCTGAAAATGCTGGGTACCAAGATACACCACCAATGTTTTCTTAGGCAATCTATATGGACAAACTCAACACAACTCCAAGCGTAAAAACTCAATCAAGGAAAGTGCCTAGAGTTATATATCTCTCTATCTCTCTCTTGTTGTTAGAACGTTTACATAATTGAATCCGTGAACCTAACTACAAAGAGAGTTCTTGGACAGTACCAAAAACCAATGTCCAAGGATCAATCAAATCTTTTCCAACTAACAAGGTTGGACCTAGATATTATGATTGATCATTGCACGACCTGATATTTCAATTATAAAGATAAACAATATAATGCGGAAAAAGAAATAACACAGACACTAGAAGTTTTGTTAACGAGGAAACCGTAAATGCAGAAAAACCCCGGGACCTAGTCCAGATTGAACACCAAACTGTATTAAGTCGCTATAAACACTAGCCTACTACCAATTAACTTCGGTCTGAAATGTAGTTGAGCCCGAACTCAGTCTCCCACTGATTCAGGTACGGTCACGCTCCTTACGCCTCTTGAATCCCAGCAGAACTCTACGCAATTGATTCCCTTAGACGATCTCACCCACGACTAAGAGTTGCTTCAACTCAATTGAAGACTTTACATCAAATCTGCCTCCCACATATTAAGCCTATAATTGATTTCCTGATTTACGATCTAAACGGATGATCATATCAAACGATAGATCCAGGTAATGGAAATCGATAGAAACTTAGACAAAAGTCTGGCTATCCTCAAAATCCAGACTTATGCAACCCGAAGTGCAGCCTAGATTATTATTCACCTCACACGTATAAAACTTGTGGAATCAACAAAGTATGAGACGAAGAGACTTTGTTGATTACTATCTACCTTGATTGATGGAGCAAGGCTCTACAAACAATCAAGATCAAGATACTCAAGTTATCAAGAGAAAAGATAACTGGACCTGGCTTCACGAATCCCAATGAAATCTTTGTAGTCGCCAAACCTAAAAGGGATCTGGAGAGGACGACTCTAAATACAACTAGGACACACCAAAAAGTAGTGTCAGGATTCAAAGATCCCAGTTTCCAAGAGTTTCCCTTATATAGACTTCAAAGCCTAGGTTGCTTTAGGTTTAAGCTAAGATAGCTTTGGAACAAAGCAAACAATATCCACTGTTAGATGAAAGCTTTGAATCTTAATCACATATACAAGATATACACTATGGTTAGGTAAACCGTAACCGAACCGTGTATAAAGACTATGTTCAACATGGTTAGCCGAAACTAGCCGATTTGAACTTAAAAGCTTAACACTCATTTTCATGTTTATTAAGACATTAATATTGTGTCATAATCATGTGACCAAATGAGTCTAGTGTTAATTAGAGAAATGATCAAATGCAAATTACTTCGTAGAAATAATTTAATCGCAATGGAATCATGATCGACATAGTTTGTAAATGTACAAAGTACAATTACTTGAATCGTTCATGAATCGGCTGAGTCACAGTACGTCGACAGGTTAGCAAACTTATATGCAATTACCGAGTTCCGGAGTCTACATAACTTTTCAGTTCATAAACCGGTTTGCAAACTTATGCAATTACCAAGTTCCAGACTCTACAGAACTTTTCAGTTCACGTACCGGTTTGCAAACTTTGAACCAACTCAAAGTTACGGAGTCTACAGAACTTTTTAGTTCACATACCGGTTTGCAAACTTAAGACCTTTGCTGGTACCGGAGTTCACAGAACATTCAGCTTGCGTATCGGTTTGGGTACTAAACTGGTTCTAGAACATAAAACTATTTTGGCTTGCATACCGGTTTGATTATTTTAACCTGGTTCCCTTACCAAAGTTCCACAATGGTTTGTATACGAATATACATACTAATACGGATCACGAAACAAACAGATTTTCCCATGATGTACATACGAATATGCATATCACACAAATCTCAAAGTCAATATATAGCTACTCCGGTACGTGTACGAATACATGTAATACGGCTTCAGACATATAACAGTTTTCTCAGTTTGTAAGACTGATAACACTGTCCTGTATTCCGAATATGGTAGTTCTATATTTCTCTAAATCAATTCGAAACATTCTTGAATAACAACAATGGCACATATCATTGTTCCATGCTATTTTCAAATGATAGACTTGAATCAAGATTTAGTTCCGAACAATAAATTGTTCTCCACCGAATTTGATCAAGTATGAACAAATGTTCATTAAGTTTAGTCATTATGTTTTGAGAAATTTGTAAACCAAATTATTAGTTCCCGGCTCGAAATTCTTGTCTATGAAAGCTAGTCTAATTAGTTATGCGAGAATCGTCTCAAGGATAGAAAGGTGAATATAACTTGAGAAATAGGTGGTTCAGTCTTCACTTACCTTTTTTCGATGAAGTTCTCCAAAAGCTTCGGTTGATCTTCGCCTTCAAACGGTAGAACGCAAATGATGACTGGATCATTTCTCAACTCCACTATCCTAGACCGAGACTTAACTAATTATAGACTAGAATTGTTTTGACAACAAGATTGATATAGCAACACTTGTGAGTTTGACCGAGCAATGGGCTAACGCAACCATACAGACACAGTGGAGGATAACACTGCTTGCAGTGATCTTTAGTGTTACGAGTTTTCCTTCAAGTGTTTAAAATTTTCTAGAATAATTCCTAGCAAGCTTACCAAACTCAATTATAAGTTTTGAGTTGTGCCGCAACATGTATATTACGTATAGTTTTATGTTCAAATTTTGTAACCTATTATATTGCAAAGAAAAAACTTTGTTGAAGTAGCTCATAAGATATTCTTTACTGGTGATCATTTTGTGGAACTAAGTATTCTCTAAAAGAAATGTTGTGAATAGAATCTATTTGGTTATTTAATATGAGGGAGTATCAACTGAGATTGTTATTCTCATACTACATCAGAAATATTTGGCATTAGTGTTTTTTAGTAAAATACAAACGATGATAAATTTGAAGCTAAATTTTCGATAACGTATTATTCTTACAACATTGTACATTCTTATCAGATATGAGCAACACCCATGACTTAAATTACTTGTTTGTACCATGAAGTTTATTAAATGAGAATTGGACCCACAATTCTGCAGCCCAGTGAATAGCCCAATTAAAACAGTTAATTAGGCCATTAGGCTAAATTTTAAGTCAAAGTATATTAGTAGCATTGTTCTGCTAATATATTTCCAAAAAGAAACTAGATACATTGTATCTGCTGGACAAGGTGAACCTAGATGACAAGTGAACCAGTTTCATATTCAAACTTAAAGATAAGAGATGAACCTGGTTGATCACTAGACCTGGTACAAAGTCTTAACCTAATTATTCTAAATGGTGGGCTGAATTTTGTACGCTATATATATATATATAATACTATCAAGATAAATGATATTATTTTAATTATCTTTAAGATAAGGATGAGCTTGGAGGAACTCTGGCCAACGTACATAGTCAATATGAATCCAGAAGTTTATAAGGATAAATAAGCATCATCTACACCTTATAAATAAATGAGAAATTCCATCTTGAAAGGTACGCATTCTCTAATCCCTTTCTCCTCATAAATCTGCACGGAGCTCCTACTTACTTGACCATTGGAGTTTCCTTGCACCCACCCCATCCCATCCGAACCCCCACCCCTTCATTATGCTGCAACCATTAGGGGAAAAATGATTAACTGGAAAGCTAAAATCGCCAAGGAACCATCAAAAGTGAAGCTTCATCATTAATCAAGCACACATCTCGAGTATGTTGTGCCAATATTATTTTTTTGCTAAAACATTTCCATCTATATCATTTTAAAACAAAATTAAATTTACAACCCTTACTCTGTTTTATAAAGGTATAATATATAATATGACAGACTCCCTAATTGAATATGATAATGTTTAAAAAATTAAGTAGAACATCTCTTCATTTGGGAATAACAAAATGACAATTTAACATATGCACTAAGCATCAGATTCCCTCCAAATACTCATTTTTGTCATCTTTCCTTATCTATCATAATATTGCTTATGTAAGAACCTTCTATATTTTTCTATCACTGCCTTGCAATGTAGAGTGTACTTCAAGGCCTCCATATTATTTACAAGACTCTCTCTGAAACACCAGGATATATTTTTAAAGCATTGATTAAGTAGAACCAAATTTCCCGTGCATATTGACAGTGGAAAAACATATGAGTTGCATCCTCCTCTTGTAAATTGCACAAATTACTTGTTACGAGAGGTAATTGGATATGCCTATGCAACAAATTTAGGAAAGTAAGTAAGGAGTTATAAAATTCAGACCATAAAAATATATAGACTTTATTAAGTATATCCATCTTAAGATGTTTTGAGAATTGATAAGTTGCAAGATTTGACCCTTGAGTTCAGGAATTTAAAATTTCGTCATAATATCTTTCTTTCTAATGTATTTTGTTTAAGCCTCCAATCCATTAAACAGTGTCTTACGGATGACAAGTTTTGGAGATTTAGTTTCCAATTCATCAATTGTTCTCCATTTAGATGTTTCCTTACTATATATCAATAAGAAACCTATTTTATAAAACCCCATATGCATACCAATTATAAGACGGAAGTATAATTTCATATCATTCCCTATTTGTTTTATCATCGTCATTTGCCATCATTTTCTTTCTTTTTAAAATTTCATTCCACAAGCCCCGCCTTGAGAGATGTTCGTGTTTATCCACCAATGTCTTATCATTTGGGTTAGTTCTTTCTTGAATTACCTTCTCCCCCATAAAATTTTTTCCAGATGAGGATACCTCCAAACCCATTTAAATAACAAAGCCTCATTATTTTTTATTATTTTTTATTTTTTTTGCAATTCTGAGTTTTTGGAATCTAAGACCAACTGACCTCTTTGGCTTGCAAATTTTCTCCCCAAGAAATCCAATATATTTCCAGTTTATTCTCCTTTGCACCATAAGAACATTGTCATTTTATTGATCATCTTATTTTACTTGCACATGAATAGTTAGAAGAGAAACAGAATACTCCCCCATTTTAGAAAGATAGTACCGGTTATTTCTCATTGTGACAATTTACTTTCCATACTCTATACGACACAATCTCATACAGAGTAAGCTCCCAAGGTTGCTTCTAACTAATGACAGTCCTAAATATATTATAGGCGGTCATTCTCTTTTGCAAGCTATAATCTTGTCTGTTCCAGTGTTCTTTTTTCTATGTCTAGCTTTAATCCAGTGAGAGTCTCAAAAATCATTATCAACATCATGGGAGTTCTAATCTGTTGGATATCAGCGTTCAAGAAGATGATTGTATCATTAGCAAACTGTAAGTATGGGATGATTACTCCAATTGTAGCTAGACCCTTCAGTTATCTTGTTTGCAGTATCTTTAGATTAGTTTAGTGAAAATCTTAGGTACCAAAGTGAAGAGAAAATGGGATAAGTAGATTCCTTGTCTTCAACTCTTTAAAAGATTTGAACTTAATACCGCCTAGTTTAAGAATTGATATCACTATAAGTGTTTTGATAATCCGTTCCAAGTTTGATTAGCTTAATGAAATTGAAAAGGCTTCCACAAGGGGAGCCTAATTTCATAGGGGTTGCAAAAATCCACATAAAGAAAAACAGTGTTCCCCAAGAGATTCATAATCCCCCGATAGAATTTGGTACCCCTATACTAACCATGCATGGAAATTCACTATCATCAAGGATGATAACAACCTCTCTTCTTTTTTTGTCAATAATGATAACACACTTCCATAGAAAGGAAAGAAAAAATGGAGATACCATATCATAGTTTTCCATGTTATCAACTAATAAGCTCTTTTTCGGAGAATTTTTTTGCATCCGCTAACATTGAATGGTGTTCCCTTTTAATTAAGAGTTTAAGACAGACGCAAATGAAATCCTTTTGATTTTATGGTACAAATGATCGAGTTAATTTATCATGCTTTTTTATTTTTAATATATAATTTTAAAATCAACAAAAAGAAAACGGCATCAATTCCATCTCTGCTAAGTGCTAATAAGGCCGGTTCCTATGGGCATGTCTTTCTTCCAAGTTTTCCACTTTTGCACCCACTACCGCCATGGAAAAGTGGCAAACAGACCAGGATAAGTGGCAAATTTTCCACTTAGTTTGACAACGTCTAGTCTCTACCGAGAGATGGAGTCTAGACCGCTCAGTTGACATTACACCGAGCGGCGTAGACTCGATCGCCAGCGATTAACACTTGACCGCCAGTATATCCCATCCAACGGTCCTAAACCCTATAAATACCCAATTTCAATTTCATTTCAACTCACACCTTCACTCCAATTTTCATTCTTTCACTCAAATTTCATACTTTCAATTCACTTCAATTTTCATACTTTCGTTATACAAATTCAAAATGACAGTTCGAGGTCGTAGATTTCCTTAGATGAAGATGAATTCATTTGCAGGAATTATATATTTTTTACACTGGATAATATCAATCATTCACAACAACAAAAACAACAAATCACTTTTTGGGAAAACATATTTCAGAGATTTCAAGAAGAAACATTGAACCTCAGTAATCGAGATGCAAATCAGTTGTGCAATCATTTCCGACTAATCAATAAGGATATAAACTTGTTTGTTGCCTTGCTTATGCTATGCAATCGAACCCAAAGAAATGGTGAAAACAAAATTGATATGGAGCAAAGGTGTCAGGCGGAATGACCCAACAGATTCGGAAAAGATTTTCAATTCGAAAGTTGTTATCAAATCTTGAAAGTGTTGTCCAAATATGATGCATTTAATTAATAAGTTAAGTTAACTAAGTTCTATGCATTTATTTAAATTAAGTTAAGTAAGTTAAGTTAAGTATAATTTTAAGATATCACGATGTTAAATGATAAATTAAAAATAACATATAATTTTCAACGTTACTTCTTGTTCATAAGTCTAATTTACATTAATGCGCCTTTCATAAATCTTGATAATAAGAATAAACAAGACTTTAAAAATTCCTTATCTTGTTTATCTTCTTCATTTCACCTAACTTCCAATCAATGCGCTCGTGAACGAAGTTTTCTTTGTTTATCTTTTTCTTTGCCTTCAAATTTTCTTTGCCTTGAACTCTTCTTTGAGTTTCCTTAGATGCAGGTTTGATTTGGTTAAAATTTATAGACTTCTTTGTTTTTTACCTATTTCTTTATAATTGTCACATATCTTACTAATTATGGCTTCAAGCACCACTCCAGATAAATCAAGTTGGGTTTCTAAATCAAGTTGACTTTCAAATTGTGTCGTTTAAATTCTTTTGGGAGAAGATCTTTTGTGTAAAAAATTTAGGGTAAATTCTGCGTTTGAATTTCACATATTATAGCGATAGAGAAATAGCCGTTGGAGATGGAATACCCACCGAACGGTGGAAACTAAATTGCTAGCGATCGAGACTTCATCACTTAACTTGGTTACTATAGTGAAGCGGCTGGTTTTCCATTAGCAACCTTGCATCAGTTCTTACTACCTTCTTCCATCAACCGTCAAAAGTAAATGGTAAAAAATGATGTCCCTGCTTCATGGTGCTTGATTGTGATCTTGTCCCTTGCATCAACATAGGGCTCGTGTTAGCACAAAACATCTGGTATACACACCAGCTACTTTCTTGATAATGTATTATGTAATGAGGAAGGATCCATGGACACTCTTAGATGAACATTATCATACATGATTTGCGCCATTTTCTCTACAAAACCCAAACAACAATGAATTTAAATTTGATATTTTGATTATACGTTCCTACAACAACAATGAATTTAAATTTGATATTTTGATTATACGTTCCCACTCTACATTCCTACCAAAAATGAGCACAATTCGAGATACCAAACCTCACCATCTACCGATCTAAATTTCAACCGTTAACTTTGAACGGCTGATATTCATAGGGGTAGATGGTGGTTTTATACGTATCGAATTGTGCTCATCTTTTGTAGGAATGTAAAGTCTTATAAGAGGAATGTATCATCTAAATGTTAGATTCAAATTCATAGTCGTTTGGGTTTTGCGGAGAAAATGACACAAATCATATATGATAGTGTCCATCTAAGAGTGTCCACGTATCCTCCCTCGTATGTAGTTAAGTCTTTAATAATTTTGAAAGGATTGATACGGATAGGTGATCGTGGCACAATTAGATTGATGCTTCTGCAAAACTTTCATCAGTTTGCTAATAATGTTCGTTGGGGCATCTCCAAATATACAGCCAAGTAAAGCCAATCTAGCATCGACTAATTTAAGCAGAAATATAAGCAAGAAACAACAGTGAACGATGCTTTCCCCGTTAAACAATGTTAGTTTATTGATGATTACCCATCATTCATAGACAAGCTAGGTCACATTGGCACTTAGCAAAATGGCATTTTGTATTTCACATTGGCACTTAGTGAGATATAAAATTGTTGTGCTGCTATCTAATGGGCCGGAGAATATTTATTAAATGTTGGGTTTCCCAAATAGATTAGATATATAACTTTTCTTTTTTTGTTTTAAGTACTACTTTAACGAATCACTATTTTTTATTTGAATTTTTGTCGAAATTTTATCTATTTGATTTCTTTTCACGAAAAGATTCAGAAATGCAAACTCCTTGAACGGTGTGCAGGATGCCAGGATCTTAGAGTACTGGTCTTTTAAACGAATCATATTGTTCACATTGAACGCTAGTTATATGGTCGGTCAAGGGTGTATGGAACTGTGCAAACTACAAATCAATATTAATATCTGAGGGGCGGGATGCAACATCTGCGTACCAACACTGTACGGTCTAGAAAATAGCAGAGGCAAACATCACCACACCTTAATGAAATTCCATTGTTTATGTAATATACATGAACGGGGTTACAAATAATCTCCATTACGATTGAGCATTTGTGCGAATCTCTGGATTAACAGCGGCAAAAGAAAGAGATTTCTCAAAATGTTTGGCCTTGATGCCAATATACTCTCTCCAAGTCATGTCCCTATACCGAATAGGATGATTAGAGTCAACAAGTTTAGGAATTGGTGCGATTTTTGAATTACATGGTGGACCGTAAAAGTACCCAATGGATAACCTATGATGACTTTGGTTCACAGTGGCACGATGCACGGCTGACGGGAATCGACCGTTTGTCAGAATATGAAAAAGATCGCCGATATTAACAACAAGCGCACCAGGTACTGGTGGAACCGTAACCCAACCAGACCCATCAACTTTTATTTGAAGCCCTCTTGATCTGCTACTTTGATATAGGATTGTGAATAAAGAAGTATCGGTATGTGATGCTAAACCCATGGCTCTACTAGGATCTGGACAAGCTGGGTATGAATTCAGTTGCAGTGCAGTGTGTGGCGCTTCGGATTTAAGATCCTCCGGTGATGAGGAAGAGCCTAACAATGTTATCCGCAAATCATCTTTCGTAATTTGTAACGAGTCAAGCATCAATCCAAGCAGACGGTTGGCTAGATCTTTCAACTTCTTTTGGTATTCCTCCATTACATGACTGCATGGACATGTATACTAGTAGTTAAACCATATTGCTGATAAAACAAGTTCGGCTCCAAAGTTAGAATGCAAAATGCAAGACTAAAGAAAGAAACTGATTACCAAAATGGAGTATGATCACCATTAGGCCAAATTTTGGAAGTCTGCTCAATAGTAGCCGATTGATCAACGATGGTAAACCCTTCCTGCCATAAAAACTTGGGGAAGAAAGGTTGCATACGAGGACGACCATACCCACCAACGGATTCCGGTGTCCTAAGAGCCTTGAGTTTTTGTTGTGAAGGAAGTGTAAATAGATTTCTACTCTGAGATTCAACTTCATCAAGAAACGATATAGAAATTCCATGGTTTGTAATTTGAAAGGCACCCCATGTCTCACAAGCGTGACCTATGAGCTTCACAATATTAGGATCTTCGATGTCTATAATAGGTATAACTTGATCATGACTCATATCAGATATAGAGCCTTGACCGAGAGACGGCCATGTGTGAGAATCTGGTAACTCATGAACTTTTTTGAAATCGATTGGGATAATGTTATGGAGGTTTATAGGATGATCTTTATAAGCTTCTGATATAGATTTCATGATCAGTACTTTTCTGTGCAATAAGTGTGCGGAACAGCTTGCTACTGCGTACTTGATAACAGTGGGAACTGAAAAGGCTAGCTAGGTTTATCCAAACATGATTTATTAGTTGATAAGGAGGGTTTACACTTCTAAAAGAGATTTATATAGTTATACTCTCTTCGTGACTCCTTGAAAAAGTGTAAGTTAACGTATACTACGGTAAATCCTCCGTATAAGAGTATTTTAGGGATCACACAAAAAAAAAAATTTATAGGGTTATTACGAGGTTTATTTTGAATAGGCCAAAAGAAAAAAAATTATACATGCATCCGAAAAACTACGTATATATATATGTATTGGAAACACAAAAATATCCAGGCTAGTTTGGGGTCTAGTCCAGTTATTTGTAGCGTGTTACTAGATGACAAAAAAGGTCATTAGAAATAAATTTCACTTAACCCCAGAACCCCTTATCCAACTATTCTCTTACTACCTATTTTTCCCTTGATTAATTAGTGTTAATTAATCATATTAGGTGTTAATTAATTGTGTTAGATGTGAGATCAACTAATACAAATCGATCTTCAAAACACCAAACAACCGAAAAATTTAGAAAAGAAAATCGAGAACACTACCCAGAATCGGTTTACTTTCATGCACTTGTAAACCTATTCTGGGTAGTGTTCTTTGGTATTCATGAAGGACACCAGGAATCGGTTAACGTATGCTTCTATAAAACCCGATTCTCATAATCGGTCTTTGTTGGCGTCATATATAAACCGATTGTTTCATATTCGTAAGAATAAGAAAAAAATCATTCTTTTCAAATATACTCCTTTTCGTAGGAATTACGGATGCACTTAGCACGTGCATCAAGCCTTTGAACCCCTAGGTTACCCTAGTGGACGAGTTATAGTCTCGTGAGGGTTTGCTAGAGGTGTACCCACAAAACCTACACAAAAACGACTAAAACTATCAATCTTTGTCTGAGGAATACGAGTCCGATTCACCCACCATAAAGTCCAGCCCGTACTCCGAAATTTTGGATACCATGAAATGATATCTTGCATCAAATGTGAATGCTTCCCCATATTCCTCCAAGTAGCGCGCTTTCACGGCTTCATGCTACAAAAAGACGATACAAGCTTACTTTCTTTGATACAAATTTATAAAAGTAGATTATGTAGAATAAACCATAAAAAATACTCACATAATTGTTAAAGGGACATGCTAAAGTGGCTTGTGTTCAAAATACGTTGTTGGATAGCTATAAAAGCAACTATCGCATCTAGGATGACTTGGTGTCTATCATGGATTTGTTGAAGACTTCTTCTATTCGGGTTCCCATAATCTTGCCAAAATTTGTTATATATCTTCGCCCAAAAGCTCTCGGATGAGGAGTGATCAACTTGACTTTCGGCGTACCATGCTTTGGTGATTGCCAAATATTCCGCGGAGTCAAACGATGCCATTTCTCGTATGTAGCGGTATGAAATGAGTAGTTGTGGAGTATATGTAGTGAGAGGAAATAGAATGAGCATTTTTGGGGCAAAATGGGTCCAGGAGGAGGTCTCTATATATAGAGAAAGACCCCAACGGTGAATTTTTTTTTTGAAAAAAGTGAAATAATTTGGAACAATCGATCTTCTCAAATGTCCATAAAAACCGATTGTGTTTTCAAGACAAACATAATCGGTCTTTATGGTTGTCAACATAAACCGATTGAGCACCTGTAAAAAAATTGAATTTCCACCGACATTAATCGGTTTATATATATGCACATGTAATCCGATTCTCGCTAGAAAAAGATACTAGAAAAACAGGATTTATAAGGCATAAAGAATCGGATTATACTGACCCCCCACATAAACCGATTCCATGATGGAACCTCGACAATCGGTTTATGTCAGAAGTCGTATAGCTCAATTGTTGGCCTGTATTTGCAAAACAGAATTTTGAGCATGCATATACTTGTTTTCCGATAAACCCATTATACACATAATAATAATTAAAACACTTTAAGTGCATTTAAGTTCAAACCATGATCATCCAAGAAATAAACCTTAAACCATCCAAAAAGAGTGTTAAAAACTTAAAACTTAAACCACCAAAAGTCTTAAAAACTTAAAACTTATACTTATAATATATAAAAGAGAGCATCAACATCATGGAGCACAAGCATCAGGAACATCAGCAGCTTCTACTTCAGCCAAGGATTGAAATTCAACATTTTCTTCAAACAGACCTTCCAAATGTCTGTCGCGATCACCTCCCCCCCCCAGCTGCAATCGCATCCCTCATTCTCCTTGTAAACTTGATGACCTCAACAAGCTCTTCCAGTGCAAGCTTGTCTACCAGTGCGAGGGCTTCCTCCAAATGGGTCTCGCGGCCATAGGCTAACTTGTAGACGCTTCTGGGTACCACGGGTTGTGGGGGCCTGTGAACATCCTCCTAGGTGAGTTCTCGTGAATAAAATGATAGGTGGACGAAATCTATATCTACAAAATGGTATGTAATCCGATTTTAAACACACAGGAATTTCAAAACACCGAGAGTCGATTTATGTGATACATATATAAAACCCGATTAAAAAATGGAATCTGAAGAGACAATTCACAATAGGTGTGTTATCACGCAAATAAAACCCGATTGTGGGGTCGCAGAGTTAAAAAAAAAATAGTGCCCAGAATCGGTTTATGTTAATGCACTTAAAAACCGATTCTGGTGATGTCTTTTCATATTCTGATTTCAAACCCAGAACCGGTGGGTGCTAATCATCCTATAAACCGATTACTCTGCATGCTCTTCATGGACGAAGAAAAAAACCCAGAATCGGTTTATACGATATACCAACGTAAACCGATTCTGGGTAAATAAGAATTATCTTTTCTTGGTCGGATCAGAGAACGTTGGAGAAGAAGATCAAAAAAAAATAAAAAATGATTAAGGTTTATGGAATTTGGAAGGATTAGATGAGAATGGAAAGTTTTTTTGGTTTAGGTTTTTTTTTTTTCTGAAAATTGTAATGAATCAGTATTTATATGTGTTAGTTTTATGAATTAATTTGGGGCTAAATTAGTGTTTTTATCAAATTTGGCAGCCCATATGAAAAAGAGGGTGTCTAACAACCACACCCAATATTTCGTTAGGAAATCTGTATGGACCAACTCTAATATAATTCCAAGAGAATCAACTCGACAGTCAGACTCAATTAAGGAAAATATATCCAAGAGTTATATCTCTGTTTCTCAATGTAATCAGTAAATCAAACAGATTGAAATCTGTGAGCTTGATTATTATGAGAAACAACTTGAACGGTATCAAAGACCAATATTCAAGTGTCAATCAATTTCAATCAACAACCAAAGGTTCGATTTACCAATTGATTGAACTATGCACAACCTGTGATATTTCAATTATATAAACAAATATAATGCGGAAAAGAAATAACACAGACACCAGAATTTTGTTAACAAGGAAACCGAAAATGCATAAAAACCCCGAGACCTAGTCCAGATTTGAACACCACACTGAATTAAGCCGCTACAGACTCTAGCCTACTACAAGTTAACTTCGGACTGGAATGTAATTGAGCCATAACCAATCTCACACTGATTAAGGTACAGTCGCGTTCCTTACACCTCTGAATCCCAGCAGGACTCTATGCACTTGATTCCCTTAGCTGATCTCACCCACAACTAAGAGTTTCTACGACCCAAAGTCGAAGACTTGATAAACAAATCTGTCTCCCACAGAAAAGTCTATTCTGATAGATAAATCTGTCTCCCACGGAAATACCTATGAAGTTTTTGTTCCGTCTTTTGATAAATCAAGGTGAACAGGAACCAATTGATAATCCGGTCTTATATTCCCGAAGAACAGCCTAGAAATATCAATCACCTCACAATAACTTAACTATATGGTAGTAGAACAAGTTATTGTGGAATCACAAAGAATGAGACGAAGAGCTTTGTGATTAATTTTTATATCTTACCTATCGGATATAAATCTCGAGAAAATCTTAGAGAAGATAGTACTCAATACGGTAGAACAAGTAAGATCAGAACACGCAACTACGGATAAAATAGTTGGGTCTTGCTTCAGAATCCCAATGAAATCTTTAAGTCGTTAACCTATAATGGTTTTATGAAAAACCTAGGTTAAAGGTGAATCGACTCTAGTCGAAACTAGTTACACACAGAAGGTGTGGGGATTAGGTTTCCCAGTTGCTAGAGTTCTCCCTCATATAGTCTTCAAATCAGGGTTTGATAACTTTATAACAAAGCAATCAATATTCACCGTTGGATGAAAACCTGATTGAAGATTCAAGCTAAGTTTGCTTATAACCAAATCCATATCCTTTCACCGTTAGATGGTCTTAGTGTTAGAGCACTGCTAGGTCGTACTCGCAAGCGTTGCTATCTCAAGCTTGTTTGTCAAGTTTAGTTGCCAAAACTATAAGTCTTGGTTTCTAGTCTACTTATAGCTAAGTCTCGGACTAGGATAAAAAGTGTAGTTGAGCTAGACTCCACGGCGTTCATCATACAAAGACGAAGAACTACTCAAGGAACTAGTGGAACTTCATCGACAAAAAGGTATGTGGATACTTGAACTTATCTATCACTCAAAAGTCTATCTACTCTATCTCTTATCTTGAGACAAAAGTCGTATTGCTATATTGACTTCGATCATACACATTTGCTATTTCGAGTCGAGTTTATCTCGCTTATCTTTTTCTCGAAATATGTGTTGGTAAGCTTTCGCTTTGGCCAAGTTCATCTTTACTCGTGACGAAAGTCATGATAATTGTTTCAATCTCTTGAAAATCGCTTTGAAGAAAAATAGTGTGTGAATAACTGTTATATATAACATCCTCTAAGAATGTTTCAATAATTGAAATGAGAGTTTAGAATATATAACCTTGAATGGATATAAATATTGTATGTGAACTCATACTTGTGTAAGTCCATAATCCTTGAACCAAAGTATGTGTACTTTGCTATTTAGGATAACCGGAGCTAAGTCCGCGTACTTTCGGAAGTTCACATCCCGTGAATTTCTGGTGGAGTTTGTGAATTGAAAACAAGCTCAATCCAGGTACTTAAGTATGCATACCCATTTGCGTACTTAAGTGGGTTATTTTCTAAAAACGGTTTATTCGTGAACTAAGATATTTATAAATTAAGGAATGCATATTTGCAAACCATGGCTATAATGTTCATAAATCGATTCGAGTGAATCAAAGTCGTTTTTGTTTCGATTGTGTCTTGTATACTTCTATGAGATGTAAGCAATTAAACAATTCTCTAACTAGTTCATTTGAGTCACTTGAACTAGTTATGGTGAAGATGAATAAGGTTTATATGAAAGTGCTCATATGGCTAACCATTGGTTAACTACTGTTGAACCAACTAGGTGTACACGTTTAGGTACAGTTACACAAACCTAAATGAACGGGCATTTCATTTGTGTATGACAAGCTAAGTTTGATCTAACGGTTGAAAGATATTAGCTTGAATCTAATCAGGTTTTCATCTAACGGTGAATATTGAATGCTTTGTTACCAAAATAACTTAAATTGCAAACCCTGATTTGGAGACTATATAAAGGAGAACTCTAGCAACTTGGAAACCTAATCCCCACACCTCCTGTGTGATACTAGTTGTATAAGCTAGAGTCGATTATCCTTTAACCTTAGGTTTCTATCGAGACTCTATAGGTTAACGACTTGAAGACTTCATTGGGATTGTGAAGCCAGACCCAACTATTTTCTTTATAGTTGCGTGATCTGATCTTGCTGTTTCTATCGTATTTGAGTACAATCGTAAGATTGGCTTGAGATTGATTTCTCCGATAGGAAAGATATAAAAGAAGTCACAAACATCTTCGTCTCATCGTTTGTGATTCCGCAATATCTTGTTTCTCTAGTTGATTAAGATTATTGTAAGGTGATTGATAATTCTAGGTTGTTCTTCAGGAATATAAGTCCGGGTTATCGATTGGTTCCTGTTCACCTTGATTTATCAAAAGACGGAACAAAACTCGTAGGTATTTATGTGGGAGACAGATTTATTTATTCCTGTAGACTTTTCTGTGTGAGAAAGATTTGTTTATCAAGTCTCCGACTTTGGGTCGTAGCAACTCTTAGTTGTGGGTTAGATCAGATAAGGGAATCAAGTGCGTAGTATCCTGCTGGGATCATAGACGTAAGGAGCGCAACTGTACCTTGGATCAGTGTGAGATTGATTGGGGTTCAACTAGAGTCCAGACCGAAGTTAGTTTTTAGTAGGCTAGTGTATGTAGCGGCTTAATACAGTATGTGTTCAATCTGGACTAGGTCCCGGGATTTTTCTGCATTTTTGGTTTCCTCGTTTACAAAACTTCTGGTGTCTGTGTTATTTTTTTTCTGCATTATATTTTGTTATATAATTGAAATATCACAGGTTGTGCGTTGTATCGATCAATTGGTAAATCCAACCTTTGGTTGTTGATTGAAATTGATTGATCCTTGAACATTGGTCTTTGGTATCATTCAAGGTATTTCTCTTGTATTCAATCAGTCTCGCAGATTTCTATTTGTTTGAGTAAGGATTGAATCGATAAATTGAGATATAACTCTTTGATATACTTTTTATTAAGATTGAGTCTGACTATCTAGTTGATTCTCTTAAAAGTATGTTGGAGTCAGTCCATACAGATTGCTAAGCGAAATATTGGGTGAGGTTATTGTACTCCCACTTTTTCAATTGGTATCAGAGCAGGCAAACACGTTTAAGACCTCATAAGTCTGTGTTTGTAGCGATCTGACTCTATGGATAGAAATTCTATCTCCATAAATGTACCTCCAGTCTTCGATGGCTCAAACTACTTATAGTGGAAAATCGCTATGCGTGCTTTACTTCAGGCTCGTGATTTTCAAACATGGTTACGTGTTGTTAATGGCTATGATCCTCCGGTTAATACACAAGGCGGTGTATCTATACCCAAGGATATTGGTAGATATAGTCCAGAAGAAATCCTTGCTGCAAAGAAAAATTCTGACGGCTTAAATGCCATCATACATGCCATTACCCCAGACCTTCAGCATCATGTGACTACTTGCACGAAGTCCAAAGAAGCCTGGGATATCTTAGAAACCGTATTTGAAGGGAATACCTGCGAAAAGGAAGCTAGGCTTCAAAACCTAAATTACGATTGGGAAAACGTACGCATGGCAGATGAAGAATCATTTGATGAGTTTAATCACAAAGTGTCTGAAATTGTTAATGCATCCTTTGCATTGGGTAAGACTATTCCTGAAAAGGACATTGTGATGAAGATTCTCATATCTCTTCCTTCCAGATACGATTCTAAGAAGCATGCCATCGTTGAAGGAAATAATCTTGATGTGCTTTCCAGAAACACTCTAATTGGAAAGTTAAAAATTCTTGATCTTGATCAGAAAATAGTCAGAACATCAGCGTTCAATGTTGTGACCAATGCAAGTGAATCTTCTAACTTGTCTTGGGCTGATGAATGTTGTTCCAATCATGTTGATTTTGATAAATCACTGATAACATAAAAGATCAAAGATTTTGTGAAAAGAAGCACAAGATGTGATTAACGTCTTTCTTCAGTTAATGCTTCAGATGATTCAATATAATAAAAATCTTTCGTAAGTGTCAACATCTTGGATGATTCTGTTAGGTTCAATGAGCTTTCTGCTCTTGCAGCAGAAACCTCCACCTACTCAATTTCTGATTCGGAACTTGAGTCTGATACAGAGATTTGTGAATTCTTGAATAAAAGTAGAGAGATCCACCAAGAAAATCTTCAACTAAGAGCTTTGTTGAAGAAACTGGAATCATCGCTCCAGGTGAAAAATCTTGAGATAGTTTTCTTAATGATGAATTCATCAGAACCATGTCTCTAAATAAAAAAGAGATTAATACTCTTAAGAATGACCTGCAGAGGTTATCTGGAAGTTCTGACAAAATCTCAGCAATGTTATTCGGTAAGAAATCCTTTGGGAACACAAATGGTTTGGGGTTTAAAAGCAAAACTATAAACACAAACAACTCTCTTGTTCCGACCAATACTGGAATGATGAATGTTGAATGTGATGATAAACAGAAGTCAATTCAACAGAACAAAAAATCTTTATTGATTTGTTCGTTTTGTGGAAATGCAAATCATGTTCAAAGCATGTGTTGGAGATTCAAGAGGAACAACAAAAGAATTTCCAAACTTTAGGAGAACATGCAAAAGATGAATCTGGCGTTGGATAATCAATATGGTTTACCAAAAAATTCCAGAAATTCCAGATTCAGACGAGGTAAGAAATCTGTTTATACAAGAAACCTTGATAAGCCACTATGTGGTGAAATAGGTGAGCATTCGACTCACTTCGTCGCTGTCTAATTCCAGTGACATTCTCATCCTCATCTTTAACTTGAGAAAATGAGGTTTGCATCAAGGTCGCTCAAGTTTTGTATCCATTTTGTTCTTTCTCTTATTTTTGTTAGGAAAAATATTCTCCTAATATTTCAGATAATGGATAATAAATTATGAAAGACTTGTTCAAAGTTGTTCTAGGGTTTTGTTGTCCATAAGTCTATTTATAATCATTTGTAATCAAGGTCCTTCATCACTTTTCTCCTTGAAAGATACAGTTTCATGGCTCCTGTAACTAGAGCTACCACAAAAAGGGATGCAGTTGAAGCAGTTAATGTGTATCTGTGTGAAGGAATCTCTTCCTCAAGGATGAAGAAAGAGAGATATACAAATGAAGGAGAAGGTTCTTCCTCTAACTTCCTCTTGTCTGTTTGTCATTTTGATAATAACTTCAGAGGTATGGTGAAATATTTCATCAGCAAGAGAAATAATTTAAAATCTCAAATTGTTTCCTCTTTAGAAAAGGTAACTCACTATGAACAGATGTTGTCTCTAACAAAGAACACCTTACGTGAGCTAAAAAGAGAACTCAGTGAGTTGACTGATATTTCTGAAGATTTAGAGGAATTGAACGATCCCATAATCAATGGGTTTTTCAATAATGAGAAGGAATTCTCAGTAGATGCTCTGAGAAAGCTCTACAATGACTAGGAAACTTCTTATGAGAATTTATTCTTATATTTTTAAGAAGGATAACTAGGGTTTGGAATAGCCGTTTTTGTGATTACACATAGCTATTTCACACGATTTTCATCTTGCAATATTTTTAGATTTATTTATTTAAATTCTAAAGTTGATTTGGAAGATGATATTGCAGTATTAATCTTTATGGTTTTATATATTGCAACTTGTTATGGGATATGCGTGTTTGCGTCCGTGAACTGTGATTGTCCGATACGTGGTCAAAAGTTAAGTCCTTCATATGTCGATATGCAAGTATTGATAAAAGATTGAATGAACTTTTGACAAAACAAAAGAAAATCCTATTATGTCAATATGCAAATATTGATGGGAGATAGGATGAGCTTTTGTTTACAAAGATTAAGTCTATTATATGTCATTGGAAAATGGTGATAAAGAATAGAATGAATCTTTGTTTATTCCGCAATATTGATCTTCCCTGATCCATATTCTTATGTTAAATACTATGCGGCTCCGTAAGTTCTCTTATGTGAGCATTTCCGATTAAATTAATCATGGGTTCTCTTATGGTTAATTTAATTGAGTTCTTGATACAAATTCATATTCTTATGTGATTTGTCAATGTCCAAAGAAATCCTTCTTTTCTTGTGAAAGTAAGGTCGCTCTTGTTGTTCTTTCGGGAATGACATTTTATGGGGGAGAGTTCTTAATTGAACTTGTGCTTAATTGCCAAATCTGTGTGGGGAGTGCGGTTGTGGAATATTATAGGGGTTATCTTGTATCTTTATAAACTCCTTGATGAATGCATTTAGTTTCGTCTATATGATTGTATCTAAAAAGTTGGTATGTACTTTCTTTTGATCATGAAATGTCTCTATGGAAATTTCATTAGTATCCCACTAGTTTTCGTACCTTTGCCAATTTTATTGACAAAAGGGGAGAGAATTAATGTGTAGTTCACACTACAAATACATATGGTTTTCGGATCATTATGTAAGGGGGAGTGGTTTACATGTGAGATGGAGTATTGACTAAGGGGGAGTGATACATATCACCATAGTATTGTTGTCGAAGTTGTGATACAATTGAACATTGATGTTGTGTAATAATACTATGACACTGTGTAACAATGATTGATAGCTATTGTTTTCTCATTGTTATGGCTACGGATCTTCAACAACGGTGATGCTGATTTGAATATCTTTGGAATCATTGGAGTACTTGGAAGTGACAAAGATTTCGAGTAATGTTGAAGAACCAAGGAGATCATGCATGTGGATGAGAAGCTGCAAAGTTTATTTATTTTGTATTCCATATGTATTGATAGTTTTGTCACTAAAATTGACAAAGGGGGAGATTGTTAGAGCACTGCTCGGTCGAACTCGCAAGCGTTGCTATCCCAAGCTTGTTTGTCAAGTTTAGTTGCCAAAACTATAAGTCTTGATTTCTAGTCTACTTATAGCTAAGTCTCGGACTAGGATAGAAAGTGTAGTTGATCTATAGACTCCACTGCGTTCATCATACAAAGACGAAGAACTACTCAAGGAACTAGTGGAACTTCATCGACAAAAAGGTATGTGGAGACTTGAACTTATCTATCACTCAAAAGTCTATCTACTCTATCTCTTATCTTAAGACAAAAGTCTTATTGCTATATAGACTTCAATCATACACATTTGCTATTTTGAGCCGAGTTTATCTCGCTTATCTTTTTCTTGAAATATGTGTTAGTAAGCTTTCGCTTTGGCCAAGTTATTCTTTACTCATGACGAAAGTCATGATAATTGTTTCAATCTCTTGAAAATCGCTTTGATGAAAAATAGTGTGTGAGTAACCGCTATATATAACATCCTCTAAGAATGTTTCAATGAATGAAATGAGAGTTTAGAATATATAACCTTGAATGGATATAAACATTGTATGTGAACTCATACTTGTGTAAGTCCATAATCCTTGAACCAAAGTATGCGTACTTTGTTGTATAGGATTACCGGAGCTAAGTCCGCGTACTTTCGTAAGTTCACATCCCGTGAATTTCTGCTGGAGTTTGTGAACTGAAAACAAGCTCAATCCGGGTACTTAAGTATGCGTACCCGTATGCGTACTTAAGTGGGTTATTTTCTAAAAACGGTTTATTCGTGAACTAAGACATTTATAAATTAAGGAATGCATATTTGTAAACCGTGGCTATAATGTTCATGAATTGATTCGAGTGAATCAAAATCGTTTTTGTTTCGATTGTGTCTTGTATACTTCTATGAGATCTAAGCAATTGAACAACTCTCTAACTAGTTCATTTGAGTCACTTGAACTAGTTTTGGTGAAGATGAATAAGGTTGATATGAAAGTGCTCATATGGATAACCATTGGTTAACTACTGTTGAACCAACTAGGTGTACACGTTTAGGTACGGTTACACAAACCTAAATGAACGTGCATTTCATTTGTGTATGACAAGCTAAGTTCGATCTAACGGTTGAAAGATATTATCTTGAATCTAATTAGGTTTTCATCTAACGGTGAATATTGAATGCTTTGTTACTAAGGTAACTTAGATTGCAAACCCTGATTTGGAGACTATATAAAGGAGAACTCTAGCAACTGGGAAACCTAATCCCCACACCTCTTGTGTGATACTAGTTGTATAAGCTAAAGTCGATTCTCCTTTACCTTAGGTTTCTATCGAGACCCTGTAGGTTAACGACTTGAAGACTTCATTGGGATTGTTAAGCCAGGCCCAACTATTTTCTTTATAGTTGCGTGATCTGATCTTTTTTTTTCTATCGTATTTGAGTACAATCGTAAGATTGGCTTGAGATTGATTTCTCCGATAGGAAAGATATAAAAGAAGTCACAAACATCTTCGTCTCATCGTTTGTGATTCCGCAATATCTTATTTCGCTAGTCGATTAAGATTATTGTGAGGTGATTGATAATTCTAGTCTGTTCTTCGGGAATATAAGTGCGGGTTATCGATTTGTTCCTGTTCACCTTGATTTATCAAAATACGGAACAAAACTCGTAGGTATTTCTGTGGGAGACGGATTTATCTATTCCTGTAGACTTTTCTGTGTGAAACAAATTTGTTTATTAAAGTCTTCGATTTTGGGTCGTAGCAACTCTTAGTTGTGGGTGAGATCAGCTAAGGGAATCAAGTATGTAGTATCCTGCTTGGATCATAGACGTAAGGAGCACAATTGTACCTTGGATCAGTGTGAGATTGATTTGGGTTCAACTACAGTCCAGACCGAAGTTAGTTTGTAGTAGGCTAATGTCTGTAGTGGCTTAATACAGTGTGTGTTCAATCTGGACTAGGTCCTGGGGGTTTTGTGCATTTGCGGTTTCCTCGTTAACAAAACTTCTGGTGTCTGTGTTATTTCTTTTCTGCAATATATTTTGTTATATAATTGAAATATCACAGGTTGTGCGTTGTATCGATCAATTGGTAAATCCAACCTTTGGTTGTTGATTGAAATTAATTGATCCTTGAACATTGGTCTTTGGTACTGTTCAAGGTATTTCTCTTGTATTCAATCATTCTCGCAGATTTCTATTTGTTTGAGTAAGGATTAAATCGATAAATTGAGATATAACTCTTTGATATACTTTTTATTAAGATTGAGTCTGACTATCTAGTTGATTCTCTTAAAAGTATATTGGAGTTAGTCCATACAGATTGCTAAGCATTGGGTGAGGTTGTTATACCCCCACTTTTTCACTTAGCTTGTTACACACAAATGAAATATACCTTCATTTAGATATGGGTAACTGTACCTTAACATGTATATTGAGTTGGCTCAATAACAATTAATCGAAGTTAGCCATATGAACACTTTTGTATTAACCACATTCATCTTAACACTTCTAGATCAAATGATACTCAAATGAATCTAATTGTGTTACTCATAGAGTTGTTCAATTATTTATATTCTCATAGAAGTATACAAGACACAATTGAAGCATAATCGGATTTGATTCACAAGAATCAATTCATGAACATTTAGCCACGGTTTGCAAAGATTGCATTCCTTAATATATAAATGTATTTGTTCATGAGTATGAAATCATAGTTAACCAATTTTAGAACTTAACCACATAAGTTTGCAAACGGGTACGCAAACTTAAGTTCCAGACTTGGATCTTTTCCTACAGTTCGCAAACGGGTGCGCATACTATCATTCCGGACCGAACTCAGTGAAACAGTTTGCAAACAGGTACGCAAACTTTTTTCCCGGACTTTGATAGTTAAAACCGTTCGCATACGGGTATGCATACTTGGTTCCCGGACCTGAATCATTATTACAACAGTTTGCATACCGGTATGCATATTGTGTTATATCCAGACACTAGTTAATTGTTCTAAACTCCCATTTCAATCATTGAAACATTCTTAGAAGATGACAATAGCTGTCTCACATAAACTATTATCTTATAAGCAATTTTTAAGTGATTGAATGATCAATACGAAACTTTCGAGTCTACATCAAATGACTGTCTCACACAAATCATGTAAGATGTTACAAGGCGATTTTCACATGATCATCTTTTGACTTTCGTCAAGAATAATGATGAACGTAGTTAAAGCAAAAATCTTTCCAACACATATTTCGAGAAAGATATAAGCGAGTTAAACTCATCTCGAAATATCAAATGCGTATAATGTAAAAGTCTATATAGCTATACGACTTAGGCTCAATAGGAGATAGAATAGAATAGACTTCTGAGTGATAGATGAGTTCAGGTCTCCACATACCTTTTGTTGATGAAGTTCCTCCAAGCTCCCCTTAGTAGATCTTCGTCTTCAATCGATAAACGCCGTGAAGTATAAAGCTCAACTACATATTTTATCCTAATCCGAGACATAGCTATAAGTAGACTAGAAATCAAGACTTATAGTTTTGACACCTAAACTTGACAAACAAGCTTGAGATAGCAACGCTTGCGAGTTCGACGGAGCAGTGCTCTAACACCATAGCCATTTGTGTAAGGTGGGAGAGGAATTTGATAGGCCCTAATGAAACGACCTAGGCCCAAATATAGCTATGTATATATATACACTCAACTTTGACATCAAAAATTGACTAATGAAATTATATAAGTGAAAGATATTTGTATTAAATTATGCATAAAAAAAGTTGAGTTTATATTTCATTTGATTTAAAGATAATCCTCACGTTACCTATAACTGAATCATCCAACAAGTGTTCTTCAGAGTTTTAGCTTGACTTGGAATTGTTTCCAAGTATTGTATGGATCTACAAGCTTTGATAGGGAAACTAAAGCCCCAAAACAAGTGCATGGTTGTGGGGTTTGGAAAAATATCTATAAGCATCTTTAAAATTTCAAGTCAATTTTTTTTATCAAGGTGGGAGACGGGGTTTCGGTGTTGTTCTGGGAAGATCGTTGGGTAGCCGATCAACCATTAGCTACTAAATTTCCTCATATTTATGCTTTGGCTTCTACAAAAAACTAGACAGTCAATAGATGTGTTGGTACTTTAAATTATGGAGGAGCTTGGAATTTGGGTTTAGATAAAGATTAACTGAGGTCCAAATTGAAGAGGTTTTCTCTTTAACCTCCCTTTTTCAGAACAGTTACAGTGGTACAGGGGTCGATTTCATTAAATGGGATCTTGACAAGTCGGAAAAATTTACCTTCAAATCCTGTTATGCTGCTTTGGAGAAAGAAAATGAGCGTGATTCTCTAAACTTAAGAATCTGGTGAAGACGATGGCCACATAAAATCAAATTTTTTATCTGGTTGGTTTTTCATAAACGTTTAACCACTATGGATTATCTTTACGAGAGAGGTAAGCTCCTAGTAAATGGTTGTCTATTGTGTTGTTTGATGTAATTTTGATAATGGTAAGAATGAGGTTCGTAAGACTTGTGAAAGCAATTGAATTTAGATTTATTTAAACTAAAAGTAGAGAAAATTTAAATCCAAATTTGTTTTTTTTTTTAGAGTGAAAATAACAAAGACACTAGATTACACTATTACACATGAATAAATGATGATAAAAATTCCAAAACTCTAATTATTTTTAAAATCTCTGTTTTCTTAATTCACAAATTATCAAGCATATTCTCAAACATTAATTGTATCCCTTAAGCATAGATTATCTAACCAAAGCATAACCTATCTAATTGAATCACAACTAATTAGGAAAAATTATGCAAACAATTAAAATTCTACAAAGTAGTGATTGAGTGAATTATAAACTACAAATTAGAGAAAAATAGAATGGTTACCAATTATTCATGCATAAAAAGCTTCCTCCGTGCCTTGATTACGCGAGAATTAGCTCATCATTATCATGGAAACATGCTCAAAATTCATCTTTATTAATGCTCAAAAATGGTTCACAAATGATGAAATGGGAGAAAAATGAATAAAATCGGGTTTTGTAACACTTATATTTGTTACAAAATCAATTGTTACAGAAAACGATAAAAGAATATCGTCACTGGCACTGTTGAAGAACGACGGTCTTTAAGGGTCTTATGTTCTTCGTACCTTCTTCACCAGCAGAAAAATTGTTTTTCCTGTAACTTTTTTTTCTCGATTTTTTATGCTCTAAACGTCTCCCTATTCTCCCCCTAAACTCTCCATCCCAGAAGCTATTTATAACCCAGGAGCACCTCCAAATCTCGCCAATTACTCCTAACAATCTTCACAGTAAAGAAATATTATTCTCGGGAATAATTTCTTATTTTCTTTCTCTGCGTGACATGAAATGTTCTGTTTATCTCTTTACGCGTCAAATATCCCTCAGTCAATGCAGAATAACATTCCAGGATAATATATCTTCCAATCAATGAGTGTCTTCCATAGTATCTCAGAAATATATTCCGAGAATAATACACCCTCTGTTTGATGAGATTCTGTGATTTAATTGAAATGAATGCACTTACCACCCCTGTTGTGATCTAACAGGCTGGTACATATCCGAAGCAAGATGAAAATCCGACTGAATCTTCCTCAAAATACCAAACATCAAGTACGCAAGAACTGGAAATTTGAATCCAGAATTCCCGCCAAAATTTTCTTTTTCAAACGATGAGGGTGAAGTGCCCTGAATCCAAAACGCGGGTGCCTTTAACAGCTCGGCTTCCTTGGGGGCGCCCTTATCCATTTTTCAGGGTGCCTTTAACAATTTTGGTGGGTGCCTTTAACACTTTTTCTGGGGTTTTTTCAACATTTTTTCGGGGTTCCTCCGGTGTATTTCTGGGGTGCTTCCGGTGCATTTATGGGGTGCCTTTAGTACTCTATCCTGGGGTGTAAAACACCACTTTACGAGCCAATTTCGTCGCAAGAGCTTATTTCTCTAAAAATACCTACAAAGACATAAAACACCATAATAAGTACAAAAATGGGTACTAATAATGTATACAATAGAGATGAAAATAGACACATAAATGCGTCTATCATTGTTCTACGGGTGAATCGGTTTCACACCTTTTGTTTCATTTTAAGTTCTCTTCTCAAATTTGGGACCATTTTATATCAGGAGTCGGTCTTCTTTGGGCGCTTCCAATTGTATCGACGCAATTATTAAAGGTTGGAGATGTTAACTTGTTCATCCTATTGGTAGGAAGCTTTGGCCTTTGATTCCTGCAGCCATTTGTTGGACATTATGGAAGTCTGGGAATATTATTGTTTTTGAAAATGGTTCTGCCAGAGTAAAAAAAGTTATTAAACAGGTGAAGATCCAAATTTATAACTGGGCTTGCATTGATGAAGTCTCTAAGGGTGTGTTCTTAATCGGTTATCCTTAACTGGGGTAGTTATTTCATTTCTTAAAAGCTTTTCTTGTTTACCTCTTCTCTCTTGGGTTTTATGGTTTTTATCTAGAGATTTTTTTCTCTATTGTCGTGGTGTCTTGTTGTAGCTCTTGAGCTTGCTTTCCTACTCCTTGTAGGATTTTATTAATATATTAATTTTGCGATTAAAAAAGAAAGAAAAAAAATCAGCTTGACTTTGATATTATACACATCATTGTGGATACTCAATTATAATCAAAAATAAGAAGGTAATGTAAAGATCATAATACAAAAATCAGATAATACGATAACATAATAATCAGATAGTATGATGTCATGTAAAGATTGTCGTTGCAAGAAATAAGAAGGTAATATGCAGTGGGTGACAAGGCCAGGGAATAGGACCTGCTGGTGTAAGGACTAAGGAGTGATGTCTTAAATAGGGTTTAGTTAATTAGATATATCAAGTATTGATATAAAAGAAGACAAAAAATTCCACATGGAATAAAGCTGATATACAAACCACTAATTGCAGATAAGTTAATTTTACAGAATTGGTTGATAAGGAAAAATAATTTGAAGCTTTTTCAGTCATGAGAGGTTGAAATGTTGTTGATGCATTTGTAAGCAGAATTAAAAATCCCATTGTGAGTCCCAAAAGATGTTTTACGTATATCAGGACTATGAACTCTAATTTGGTGATAACCGGACCTTAAGAGTCAAGTGTGTTTTAGAGAAAATCTTAGCCCCATGCAATTCATTAATAACAGGGATAGGGAATTTATCTTTTACTATGATGTTATTCAGCTTCCGGTAGTACACACAAAATTGTCAAGTGTTGTCCATCTCTAACAAGATTGGAGATGCAAAGGGATTATGACTGAAAATGCGGGGGTCTAACAACCACACCCAATATTTCGTTTGGCAATCTGAATAGACAAACTCCAATATACTTTCAAGAGAATCAACTAGACATTTAGACTCAATCTAGAGAAAAATATATCAAAGAGTTTTATATCTCTATCTCTTAATTCAATCTACAATCAGCAAATAGGAATTTGCGAGCCTGATTGAATATAAGAGAAATAACTTGAACGGTACCAAAGACCAATGTTCAAGGATCAATCAATTTCAATCAACAACCAAAGGTTGGATTTCCCAATTGATCGATTCAACGCACAACCTGTGATATTTTAATTATATAACAATATATAATGTGGAAAAGAAATAACACAGACACCGTAATTTTGTTAACGAGGAAAACCGCAAATGCAGAAAAACCCCGGGACCTAGTCCAGATTTGAACACCACACTGTATTAAGCCGCTACAGACACTGGCCTACTACCAATGAACTTCGGACTGGACTGTAGTTGAACCCTGATCAATCTTACACTGATTCAAGGTACAGTTGCGCTCCTTACGTCTCTGATCCCAACAGGACACTACGCACTTGATTCCCTTAGTTGATCTCACCCACAACCAAGAGTTTCTACGACCCAAAGTCGAAGACTTGATAAACAAATCTGTCTCACACAGAAAAGTCTATAGGAATAGATAAATCTGTCTCCCACAGAAATACCTACGAGTTTTTTTCCGTATTTTGATAAATCAAGGTGAACATGAACCAATTGATATAACGGACTTATATTCCTGAAGAACATCCTAGAAATATCAATCACCTCACAATAATCTTAATCGTATGGTAGCGAAACAAGATATTGTGGGATCACAAACGATGAGACGAAGATGTTTGTGACTACTTTTTATCTTGCCTATCGGAGATTAAATCTCGAGCCAATCTTAAAGAAGATAGTACTCAAACACGATAGAAACAACAAGATCAGATCACGCAACTACAGAGAAAATAGTTGGGTCTGGCTTCACAATCCCAATGAAGTCTTTAAGTCATTAACCTATAGGGTTTCGTGAAAAACCTAAGGTTAAAGGAGAATCGACTCTAGCTTATACAACTAGTATCACACAGGAGGTGTGGGGATTAGGTTTCCCAGTTGCTAGAGTTCTCCTTTATAGAGTTTTCAAATCAGGGTTTGCAATCTAAGTTACCTTGGTAACAAAGCATTCAATATTCACCGTTAGATGAAAACCTGATTAGATTCAAGATAATATCTTTTAACCGTTAGATCGAACTTAGCTTTTTATACACAAATGAAATGTACCCTCATTTAGGTTTAGTAACTGTACCTAAATGTGTACACCATGTTGACTCAACCGTAGTTAACCGAGGTTAGCTATATGAACACTCTCATATCAACCTTATTCATCTTAACCATAACTAGTTCAAATGACTCAAATGAAACTACTTAAAGAGTTGTTCAATTGCTATATTCTCATAGAGGTATACAAGAACACAATTGAAGCAAAATCGGTTTAATTCACTCGAATCAATTCATGAACATTATAGTCACGGTTTGCAAAGAATGCATTCCTTAATATATAAAAGTATTAGTTCATGAGCCAACCGATTTTAGAACTTTAACTACTCAAGTATGCAAACGGGTACGCATACTTAAGTAGTCAGTCTGAGTTTGGGTTCACCAGTATGCCAACGGATATGCATACTTAGTTCACTTCCAAATCCCAACAGAAATTCCAGGACCTATACCTTACGCAAGTATGCGTACCGGTATTTGTACTTGGTACACGGAATTTCACAACTACAAGTACGCATACGGGTATGCATACTTTAGTTCCGGTCATGGATCACATACATGCAAGAATGCACACTATGTTTATAATCCAATGATGGTTAAGTATTCTAAACTCTTATTTCAATCATTGAAACTTTCTTAGAGGATGACAATATCCGTTTTCACACACTATTAGCATCAAAGTAATTTTCAAGTTATTGAAATAATGATAACGAAATATTCCAAGTCTACACCAAATGATTGTATCACACAAACCATGTAAGATGTTACTCGGCAATTTTCATATGATCATCTTTTGACTTTCGTCAAGAATATAAGATGAACTTGGTTGAAGCGAAAGCTTACCAACACATATTCCGAGAAATATATAAGCGAGTTAAACTCAGCTCGAAATCTCAAATGTGTATAATCGACAACTATATAGTAATACGACTTTTGTCTTAATATAGGGGGTAGAGTAGAAATAGACTTTCCAAGTGATAGATGAGTTTTAGTCTCCACATACCTTTTGTTGATGAAGTTCCACAAGTTCTCCTTAGTAGTTCTTCGTCTTTAATTGATGAACGCCGTGAAGTCTAATGCTCAACTACACAATCTATCCTAGTCCGAGACATCACTATAAATAGACTAGAAATCAAGACTTATAGTTTTGATCACTAACATTGACAAACAAGCTTGAGATAGCAACGCTTGCGATTTCGACCGAGCAGTGCTCTAACAATGACTATCTTGGATAATTCCAGTAGAAAGCATTTCTTGTATAAGGTTTTCAGGAACGGAACTTTGGACATACGGGCATCTATAGGGTCTCGGAGAAGTAGGTATAAAATTTGGTTTCAACTGTATTCTGTGATAACAAGGCTTATTGAGGTGGTAAGGAGATGGGTTCCAAAAAGAAATCTTCAAAGTTAACAAGTAAAGAAGCAATGAATGTTGGGGTATTTATTCATAATCAACTTTCTGATTTATTCTGCACTGATCATACTAACAGAAGAGCTGGAACTACCACCTTGTAATGCAATCTTTTTAACACGGTGCATAAAGGACAACTTTAACTGAGCTAGTTTAAACATCACATCACCAAGTTATTTTTACCAATCCAGTCCTATGACCATATCGCAGCCTAAGAACACGTAAAAGAGTACCCATGCATATATAAACCAAAGAAGGTTAGAAAAGACACCCTTGATGATGGTGGTATTGATGTAGTTGTAGATAGTGGTAAAAACTGATTCGTTTCTCAGACTTGTGAAGGATGATTTTTAGACTCAAACTCTAATAATTAAACTAAAAAATTCAAAAGAAAGTTGGTATCAAGATTATAAAAAGCACCGAGACTCAGGATTCCACCATTAACCAATTGAGTGGTTCAACCTAAACAATATCCATACAATTTTTTACGTTTAAAGTGACTCCAATATGTTGCAAAAGTAGATTTTCAAAGTAACAATTGTAAATCAAAAGCATAGAACATCAACGATCTTAGGCTGCATGCTCTATCAAAACAAATCACAACTGCTCAATAATAATCCTTAAATCAATTTTTATTCAAGGCAAATAATCATAAAAGAAATTGCAAAAATCAATTAAAATAGAAATATGCCACTTTTCTTGGAACAATTGCTTCCTCCGTCGCCTCAGCAAAGGGGTTTAGCTCCTCAAGTCCAAAACACACTCAAATTAATTATTCATAGCTCAAAAGGTGTTTACAATAAAGAAATGGAATAAAACAGTTAATTTGCAACGTTTTATATGCGTTGTAAAATCGTTGTTACAAAGGAATAGTCAAAAAAAGAATAAACTCAGTTGCAGAATGTCTTTTGTAAGTAAATCCGGCCAGAAGCAACAGTTTCTGCGAATTTAATTTCTCTGTTCTCCCACCTCTGTTAGCTCCCCAAACTATCTATTAGATTGATACGAATCTTAGGAAAACTTATCTTCCCTTTAGTCTCACTGGATTACCAAAAATCAAACCAAACAAAAACCCGTGAAAGTGCACTTCTCTGTTTTTCAAAAACCCGATCCAGCCAATTTCAGCCCAATCAAACACCCATACCAACATTGTATATCCATAACAAGTCCATCCCATGAAAATCAGCGATTGAATCTCCTTAAAACTCATCCAAATCTCCGACCCTAATTCTGCCAGTTTAGGTTAAGTCTTATGGTGTGCTAATCTAGCAGCTAGGGAAACCTCCTAAATCCTATGGTAATTCTAATCTAGCATACTAGATGCGCTGAATCATTCAACGAAAATTAGATTTAGGAAGCTGCGCTGAATCATTCAACGAAAAAATATATTTAGGTTGCGCTGAATGGATCAAAAAATAAATCTAAATGCGTTGAACCATTCCGCGAAAAGGTGATTTTGATTGCGTTGAACCATTCAGCGTAACTATCTCGCTACTAGTTCACATGCGAGCAATTGCTGGGAGAGAGAACTAGTGTTAACACATAGACAACACTTTTTTTTTGAACTGCAACACTTTTTGGCTAATCTTGCATCCAAATCTATCCCATAGGACGTAGTCTTACACCAATTTTTCCCGCCAATTCCAAAATTCAAATTTGGGAAAAAGATGGTCTCTCCCGTATCCTCGGTTGGACTGTATTTAGCACATGTTATGGGGTGCAAACAGTAATTTCTGCGGTGTAAATAATAAAATTCATGGGGTGCCTTTATCAACTCTTCCCGATACCTTTAGCGCAATTCTAGGGCGCCTTTAACACTTTTTCGGGGTGCCTTTAGTGATCTTTTACGGAGGTTCAAATGCCACTGTTCGAGCCAATTTTTCCACAAAAGTTTATATCTCCAAAAAGACACACAAAAACATCGAATACCATAATAAGTACAAAATAAGCACTAAAAATATAGAGAATTGAAATCAAATCAGACACAGAAATGTGTCTATCAGGTATCACCATTAGCCACAGTCACCAGAATATAACTAGTTGGATCAATGTGTAGTTTGAGTAGGTCAGCAATCTACCATCCGTGAAACTATCGGTGCTTCCAGTGTCGATCAACTACCATTATTTTGTGCTAATGAATACGACATGGTATTTTAATTGTGTCTTGAGCTACATTCCCTGCTAGGGCATGTAAATAGATTTCCATTATAGTATCTATAGTTGTAGATTGTAGAAGTTACTCAGAGTCATTGTCTTCAACAAATATATTAGAGTCCTTTTCTTCAGCAGCTACCAACATAAATAATTTTGAGTTTTGCTTAAGTGTCCGGGATTGTAAAGTTCATCGCAGTTATAGCACAACCCTCTGTCACGTCTCATTTTCATCTAAATATGGGTAAGTTTTTTGATGCTGGTGTTGAGGCTTCAGCTTTATTGGGGGTAGGTGTATAATGAAGGTTTAGAGGGGGTTAATGGGAGTAATGAAGGTTTGGAGGGGGTGGATTTGAGAATTAAGTAGTTGATGGTATGAAGAGTTTGTAAAATTGTCTCGATCTTTTGGATTGGAACTCTACAGAAGCATTCTTGCTAAGTAGAATGCATCAATATCAAAAGTGGGCTTGAACATCTACACCAACTTACGAATTTCATCTTTTAGACCACGCTAACACTAATGGGCTCTGTGACATGACTAAAACAGAAAATACTAAAAAATTGTTTAACAAGCCCACAAGTATATCACATATGCTTTCACATCAAATATGCTTTACCAGGTAAGCAACATAACAAAAATGATGCTTTCGCATCAAATATGCTTTAGCGATTAAGATTTATAGCTTAGAGATGTATTACCTCTTGATGCACTTTCAACCAACACCCCTTTCCCATATATGTCTAATTGGCCTACAAATAAGAATTTGAGAGTTGAGTGTCATGTACCAACTCCCAGTACCTTTTTCACGGCATACGAAATCCTAGTAGATGTATATGATGCATATCTCGTTCTCGTCCAATGACCAACTTAAGAAATGCATCATAGTGCAGCATTTTAGTTCTTAGCCAGCATTCCCTCCCTATATAAGTCTTATTTACATCTCCACACTCGCAAATTTAGGAGTTGCTATCATGCAATGATTTTCACTTTATTTGCACGACATGATGCATGCTAAATGATGCATCCTTGGTAAGCAACATAGCACAATATTGCACCACTAGGTAAGCTACAAGCATAATGATGTATTGGCATCATAATGATTTCACGAGTAAACAACATAGGTAAATGTTGCATTTCGTTATAAGGGACAAACATAAAGGTTTCGACGCATCACTTGCACCAAGTATGCATCGCAAGATCGAGGTGATGCATCTTTTTCTTAAGGACGCAATAAGGTCCACACCGTTGCCTAATGGTAAATTTCCGGGTAAGTATGCATTACAGACTTGAGGAAATACATCAATGTTGCATCCAGAAAGCGCAACACAGTCTAGAAATGATGCTTCATCTTGCGTAGTGAAGCGTCCTAGAACACGCCTCATGCAAAAGATGAGGGTGTTTTAGTTTCTCTTGCTTTTATCAATTCAGAGTCCAAGGACCCATCTGATATATATTTTAGTACACCTTCGAGCTAATTGGTACCCTTATTAGCAGCTTTGGTTGTTTGGACAGAAAGAACTTGTTTCTTAGCTAATGCCCTTCAAGGTTGTCTGGACAAGAAGAAAATTCCAGCCATTCATTTTCCGCGAAACTAAACTGAATCTTGTCTACACTGGAGACCAAATTATTTTCTCATCTCCATTCTAATCGAAGTATCCATCCCAACCCAAATATCCAAACACATTTCCTGTAGCTGATCATATTTGCTTATGTTTCTAAGTATGATCAGATCACTGGTTTTAATGAAATTAATAGTACTCCCTCCATCCCAAAGTAGATGACCTAGTTGTTCTTTGTACAATTCTTAAGGCAGGGAGAGATGAAAAATTTAAGTATTTTTTATTATTATACCCTTTATGGATAATTACTAGTACAATTTAGAAATGATTTATCTCTTAAAATATCGAACGGATATTCGTAAACTTTATACCATTGGAAAGCATTTTAAAACACCTACGTAAAGAATATAAACATGACTATAAAATTATGTATATTTCTTATTCTAATAATAATAAGCAATTAAAAGGTTAATTTTAGAAATATTCTATTGTTTGATGATATAAATCATCTATTTTTGGACAAAATTTAAAGCTAGCTAGGTAATCTAATTTGGGACGGAGGAGGTATAATTTATCGCATTGCACTAGAAGGAATAACTCTCAGTGCTCACTCCAAAAACCAGAAGGATATGTTACGATCCTCAGGAGTGGTGCTCTGCACAACAGTTGGTTTGAGAGATCAAGGACTCCCATCTGATAACCTTCACTAGGGACAGCCTGATCCACCCTTATCCCAGCCAATTCTAGAAGAGTGGCCTCCCTAATCTGCAACCTTTTATATTATTCGATTTGTGTCGTGATAGCATAAGTTGTATGGTCCCTGGGGCTAGTAGCCAGTAAATGTACGTTCCATCTTATTGGCGAACGATTTTTTGGGCACTACTTAAAAATGGAGGGGGTCTACTCTTCATTTTTTTGGTAGATATTTGAAGTAATTTTGGATCACCCCTTATCTAAGTATTTATGTTAATACCAAACTTACCCTTTTTAGTTAAATTAGTTAGAATAATGATTAGTTAGTGTAAGGATTAGTTAAATAATTAAGTTAAATTAATTAGTGATTAGTGAGGTTAGATTAATTAGTCGGGTGTTTTTAGAAGATTAATTTTTGAGAAGAAGAAGAGCGTTTTTTTTGTTTTTGTTTTTTTTTTAAGATGGTTGATTTCGAAATGAGGGTTCGGGTACTTTGGTATACTTCAAATTTAGGTAATGTTGCTTGAATTGGCCAAAACTTTCGAAAAAATGAAAAATTTATAAACTGATTTCGACCATGGAAATAAAGTTCGGTTACGACATCTGAAGAACAGGTAGCCGAACTCATCTGCAAGTTTAGTTCGGCTAATGTTTCTGAAAACACAGGTAGCCGAACTCATCTTTAATGGAGTTTTTTCTTTCAGAGAAAAGTTCGGTTAGGAGAAAAAAATTGCAACGTAACCGAACTAACATTTCGGCTGGGAAAAAAATGAATAAAAGTTGCGACGTAACCGAACTAAAAGTTCGGCTGGGAAATAAAATCGACGTAACCGAACTCAATATGTATGTTTTCAGAGAAAAGTTCGGTTAGGAGAAAAAAATTGCGACGTAACCGAACTAAAAGTTCGACCGGGAAAAAAAATGAAAAAAAGTTGCGACGTAACCGAACTAAAAGTTCGGCTGGAACTTTTTTTTTTTACGAGGTAACCGAACTTTTTTCTGAAAGAAAAAACTCCAATAAAGCTGAGTTCGGCTAGTTCGACAAACTGTTTCATATAATTCCTAGCCGAACTTCTCTCTGCAACTTCAATTTTCAACTCATTTTGATGATTACTACTCATTTTTTCAACCAAAAACGAATCACAAGTAATGGGTTTGTGGAAATTTCTTTGAATCGAGACGATGAAGCGGAAAGAAGAGAAGAAAATGAACCCTCTAATAGTAACAGATTTGTGAAAAATTAAAAGTAATGGATTTGTTATAATTTTGATTTTGATTTGTTAATGATTTAGATTAGGTATATGTATATTTATTAGATTAGTTTTAATTTTAATTAGGTTAAGGGTAGGTTAGTCATTTCCACACTTTAGGACACCCCTTATAAATATAGGGTAGACATTCTTATCACTTAGTAGTCCCCGTCCATTTTTGAGTAGTGCCCAAAAAATCGTTCTTATTCGAGAACTATAGCACTTTTCTATGATCCTCATTTGAACGGGCTTTAAACTCAAAGACATGACATGATTGATTCTTAGCCCATGATGTCTGAGAATATCTGTAAAAGAAAATTAAGAACTCTTGGGAATAATTTTCCAATTTAAAACTTAATACAAATTCAAACTTTCTTGTGCTACAAAGAAGAATGTGTCTAATGAAGGCTACTGTTAGGTGTTAGACAGACCTCTTTAACTTATTGCATTACAAATATTTGCACTCAAAAGATTCTTGAGCACTTGCAAATGTGGGAATTCTCTTCTTACTTCCCAAGAGCATTACAAACAAGAGTGTACCAAGGGCTTGTGTTATCGGGTGTGTGGCGAGAATAGGGACAACAGATAAAATATACCGCTCATAACTGAAAGAAAACTGAGAAATAAGGACTCCTGTAACAAATAAATTTATCCATCTATCAGGCTAATATTATTATGCAGGGAAAAAAAATCAGAGTTACCAACTCTAACTTCACTTGTCCAGGAATGTAGAGACTCAAATCCGAAATTGTACAAAGATACTTGTACCAGGGTCCGTTTTACTTTTGAATTGTCAGGATTTTTGTTTCTTAAGTGTAAACGACAAGTTCAGCCTTTATCTTATTGCAGGGTTACACTTAGGTCAAGATAATAAAGATTCTGAGACACAACATAGGAGGAAAATAAGAAGCATTTTGTGAAGTTCAACGGTGTATATTTCATTGTGATTCCTACAACTAATCAGCATCTGGAGGTACAAACTACAAAGGGTAATACCACAAAACATGGAAGAAAAGAAGCTCAACTTTCCCAATAGACAAGTAGCAACAAAAACAATAGAAAGCAAAACCGGGAACCCCTCTATCAGCATACCTCTCTTTTGCCTTCATTGTAAGTATATCATCGTACATCTCTTTTGCCTTCATTGTCAGTGTATTTTACCACTTGTGATGGAATTCTTGTCTCGCTCGCGATCATATGTCCTTGCCGTCCCCCTAAACCCAGTTCAATTAATATTCAGTGATCTCTCACATATGTGTGTGTGTGTGTGTGTGTATGTGTGTGTGTGTGTGTGTGTGAGAGAGAGAGAGAGAGAGAGAGCATACCGGATGAAAAGTTCAAGGGGCTGCTTGAGGATCCTAAAGTTTGCCGATCTTTGTCAAATAGATGACTAGAACTACCTGAAGTAACCAATTTGCCACGTAATTCTCGGGGGAGTGCTAAGTTGTTGACACCCAATTCATTTGCTCCACCGGATAAGATAGTTTCACCAATGGATACCTTCACAGCAGGCTTTTGGGCGTAAGTTGTGGACCATGACCCTCCATTTGATCCAGCCAAAGACATTATTACATCTGCCTGTCATACAAACACCAAACAACATATCATCATGCTATGCCATGTATTTGATCTCAACTACTCTTTACTAAAACAGTAACTCACATGACCAGGGAAAAAAACAGTTTATTCTATAAAATATAATACAGCTATAAACTATCTTTTACACTCCTGAATCTTCCATACAAAGTGTGAAATTCCAAGTTAACAGCAACCTTCCTTATGACTTAAGAATCACCATACACTTGTCAAGAAGGCCAACCAATAACATTTCAGATCTACACATGCATAGAGGTTGTATCCATATTTGTGAACATGACATCACAGTAGGTAGGTAGCCAATTGCATTGTGCCATCACTATTGGCAGCACAAGAGAGTAAAAAGGAAAACCAGGCGAAAGAGATATCCCCACGACTTTCTGACAAATAACTGAATTCTGACCTTGTTTGGGTGGACATCATCGAACACATGAGCTTGGCCACCATAAAATATAGTCATTTGGCGGCAACTAGATGCCAATCCATGTTGGCTGAAATCACAACAGAGAGAGTAAGCATCACTTCCTTTTGGTATTAGTTTTACATGATTTCAGACAGGATCAAGATCTACCTTGGTGGATTAGAAGGTTCTGGGTCCAAAATTTGAGAAGCGTATTTTGGCTTTCCGCTAAGAATCACCCTAGGCGAGTCTCTGTCAAGAACTGGATTGCTGGCGGTAATACCATTCAATATACTAGACCCTTTAATGCCTGTTCTAGAACCTTCATCAGCAGCAGGTTGAGAAATGGTTGAAAGGCCTGAATTCACATCTCGGTACTTGTTGGAAGATAACTTGTCAATGTACGTTGAAAATTGGCCATGGCGTGGAGCATATTGTGATGACGGGCTCGCATTCATCTGAAGGGGCCGCTCTAACTTGGAAGTGACAGAATCTGGTCGACTAACACCAAGAGGCTGCAATATTAGCTGATTAGTAGAAGTTTGTCTTGGTGGTTGCATACCAAAGAATTGTTCTTCACTTTGAAAAGTTCTCGGTCTGTCTCCACCAGTGCTACTCCGGATTAACTAATTTCATACATGACAAGCAACATCAGTAAATGAAAGTACAGAGACAAAAGGGTTATACAACATCGGAGAAAATTCAGAGAAAACTAGAAAAGCAATAAGCAAATTCTAGTGTCTGGGGACGTTACCACGTTCAAAAGCTCAAACTGAAAAGCCTAAAAGAATACCAAACCCAACAAGAATTACATTCACATAAAACCAACAAATGTATGAAATGTAACAATTAGATACCTTCATCAAGTGTGAACTTTCAAACGAATCAGTTCCTGACTGAGGTGTCATCCTGTCTCTAGCTGAACCCATAAATACGGAATCCGAATTACTCCTCTTGCTTCCGGCGAATCTGTTGCTTATCTCAGGTCCAGAAAAATCACTCTTTGATCCATGCAATTGAACCCCTTCAGAATTGTTCCCAACTAGCCTTTCTAGCATGAATCCAAAAGCACACAACACAACCAAACTTCATTTCTACTACTTCAATTATAAACAATGCCTACTTTTAATTACACAACAATGTTGGTTTCTGACCAAACCCTAAAGCCCCTGAGAAGTAAAGTATACATTTTTCTTGCAGTTCATTCAAACCTAACCAAGTACAGTGTGAAGAATAACAACAACAAACCCATTAACATGCCCAAAGGGGATAAGAAGAAAAAGTAAAGGAAGCCTAACAATAAGTAAAGTCATACCAACTTCATATTACAGCAAAAAGAAAAACAAACCAAACCCATTGAATGATCTTACCAAAACAACTCCACAACAAGACTAAAGATCAGAAATTTCTACAGTAACCACTAAAATCACAACTACCCAGAAGAAGAAAAAAAAAACTAAACAAAAAAGAAATCAGAGAAATTACTGAAAGTGACTAACCAGAAGCTAGATCGGAAGTAGCAGAGAGAAGGGTATGACCACCACCAGATGAAGAAGCTTCAGAGGGTTTGATTGCATTACTCTGTTTAGGAATAACAATTATAGGAGAAGGAGTTTGATGAGGAGAATCTGAAATACATTTCATACCAAGAAAATCATGAAAAGTTGGATTAATTTTCTCAGCTTCAGTACTGTTAGTCTTGGGATTTTGTTGTTGATTAGTCATCATTTGCAATACTAATGCCATTTCATCAATAGGAAATCATAGTGTTTGGGTCTTTTCTCTTCACTTCAAATTTCAAACCCAGGAAGACAAATCATAAAAACAAGTTAGATTTTGGAAGTATAAGTAGTGAAGGTAGAGAAAGTGAGAATAGGAAGATTGAGGAGCTTTTTTCAGAGTGAATATGAGTATGGAGTTTGATTGAGCATTGAAAAGCAAAAGTGGTTGTTTTTCTACTTTCTGTAATCAATTTTCAATGGCTTTTCTCTCACACTGTCTCCTCTCTCTGAGTCTCTTCTCTCTTCTCTGTTATGTTTCAGTTCTGAGGTTTCTGGCACTTCTCTGTAGACAAGAGAAAAAGAAGAGAGAGAGAGTGATGTGGAATACGAGGAGTGTGGGTATAATTAGCTTTCCAAGTGTTTGATTAAGCATCCTACTAAAGAAGAAAGAATAAAACATTAGGAGCAATGCTATCCCACACGACTTTGTGGGATGATTTCCCACAAAAGCGGCTTCTATATCATTAGATCATAAATCTAATAACTTTGAATCCTTTAGGGGAAATGGTGGGTCCTTTCCTAAAAATGGTGGGTCCTTTTTTGAAAGTGATTGGCCTTTTCCTGAATGTGAATCTAACCATTGATTTGATCATCCAACGGTAAAGAAGCCGCTTTTGCGGGAAACCATCCCGCAAAGTAGTGTGGGATAGCATTTGTCAAACATTAATGTGAAACGAGTTAATTTAATATTGTGTTGGCCAGGGTCCAAGGAAACTAACTTCTGCAACTAGTGTCAAGGCAAGTTGTATTCTCACCATGGTCCGTGGAATTGCAACATTGCTAATCGAAAAGTCTAAAGGTGGTGTACCAATTTTCTCCACCGTTAGATTAGGAAATTAGGGTCCCATGAAAAAGCCCACCCCTACCAATCCTGTGGCACATACCAATGCCACCTCATGGCCCTCCTTTGGTACACCAAAATTTGGCCCGCCCCTAGACACTCCGCATTGCTAATGGTGCAGACTTGGAAGTTTGCTCAGGATTTTGGAAGTTTTACTGGTAAGGTTGTCATTTTATTTTTTGCAGTTGTATTTTTTTTTAACTTTTAATGGAAAACTAACAGTGATTAGATGATGGTTTTGAAGCTGCAATTAGATGATGGTTTTGAAGCTGCTATTGAAATTACTTTTAAAGCGTTTCATTGTTTGGTATAAATTTTTGTACCTTTATTGTTGATTTACATGGATCTGTTAAAGTAGTTTAGGACATGGTTTTATTGGGGCGTTAGTTGCTTAAATCTATGCCATGTAAAGTAGCTTTAAGGATTTCCTTTTTTCGGCATAGAGTTGTTGATTTTCATCTAGCTTAGTGTAGATTTTGGGGTTTTGAATAGGGTTTTGTTTACAATTCTTTAATGTTCAGCTATAATGGAGATTTGGGGGTTTTGAATCTGCAATTAAAATTACTGATGAAGGGATTTATTTTCTTTTGTTATAGATTTTCACAACTTACTTAAATACAGTAGGTAAGTTCGATTGTTTTGGATTTCTTCTTAATGTTTTGTTTTTGAATTTCAAATCTGGTAGTTTGAATAGAAGGATACAAGGATAGAGGGACGTATTACTGTAAGTTATTCCCAGCATTCGAGTTCAAGTCTGTTGCTTTTGGTGAAATATTGAATTATGATTCTATGAATACTTGGGTTTGGTTCAATCTTCCTTGGTAGTATGCTTGGTTGATGTGTTGCTAAGTGTAGGTTAGCTTATATTGTTGTAGTTACCTAAAATCTTAGAGAGGCTAGAAGTGGGATTTTAGGGTTTCTGAAAGTGAGTTACGGGAGGTTGAGCACGAACAGTCTTCGCCTAAACCACGCACAGTGGCCGTTCAAAGGCTGCTTCAGTCACAGGGAAGAGATTTATGGCTGGTCTTAGGGAAGGAAGCTGATGAAGAGAGAGATCAGAGAATTCTAGGGTTTGAAGAAGAATTACTCTGAGAGGTTATCAGAAAGATTTCGTCATAGCTTGGAAAAATATATGACCTATTTATAGTTGAATTCTCTAATCTCATGTCGATGAAGATAAGGATTGCTTTCCGTGTCGTGCGGAGTAATTCTCCCGTCTCTCTAGGAATAGAGATAAACTAGGTTGAGTTTATCTCATTATTCCATCGCCTTTACTCTCTTCTGCGGTGAGAAATAAGCTGGGTATTTCTCACACGTGCCGTAGACCGTCAGACCAAAACCCTAATTGTTATCCCCCCATTTGTGTGAAGCTGAGTCAGCCTTTGTGATGATGTATTGAGAGAGAAATATTCTCTTTAGCCGAGTTGGCCAAGATAGAGAGATATTCTCTGATTTGTGAGAATGACTAGGATGAGTCACGTGAAAAGGCATGGAATGCCTTAGGAATCGTGTGTAGAGTGTGAGAGGAGTTGAGGCTGATATCCTTCTCTCCATGTCCGGTCACATATGTCATGTGGAGACCGTATTATTGCTTGTGGGTCCCTTTGTTGAGCATGCGGAGCTCAAGAGAGCTTATCCACGTTTTTTGATATACATGTATAGTTCAGGCTCAATTTACTAGCCGTAAGCGTGTTTGAGAGGTTGAGAAATAGGCTTGAGCCCTAGGTAAGGCGTGCGCCTATCATGTGAATCTCTCCGAGATTTTGAGGAGAGATTTGAATCTCTCTGAGATTTTGCAAAGAGATTTGAATCTCTCCGAGATTTTGCAGACGGAGCAAAATCTCTCCGTGATTTTGCAGAGAGATTTGAATCTCTCCGAGATTTTGCAGACGGATCAAAATCTCTCCGAAGATTTTCTTAATGGATCTGAATCTCTCTATGGTCAGCTGAGACTCGTCTTGGAGAGAGATAAAAGGCTTTGTACGCCAATTAATGCCTCTGCGAGACTTTGGCTCACTTGTCTTTGACCAGCGTATCTTGTAGAGATGTGCTAGGAATCAACTGTGTGTCAATATGATGGGACAACAAGACCAGTGTATCTCGAAAGGATGTTCTAGGAGTCTATCGAAAGGGCCCAGAGGTAGAATAACCAGTGTATCCCGCGGGGATGTCCTATGAGTTATTCGGAAACCTCAGTAAGTCGATTCAGAGCCTAGAGCAGACATGACCAGTGTATCTCGCGATGATGTACTAGGAATCAGTCCTTGATCTCAAATAAGGTGAGTCGTGCTTACAGGAGATATGCAAATCTCCGCTCTGGGTCATAAGTCCGACGGGGGCGTATTTACGCATCTACAGAGCCTACATGACCAGCAGCATCTCGTTGAGGATGTATACTAGGAATCATGGCATCACAATCAGCTGCGTTTCGCGAAGACATGCTGGAATTGTGGTTGTTCTGGTTCATAAGTCTGTCGGGGACGTTTTACGCTCTACAGAACCTACGTGACCAGCAGTATCTCGTCGAGGATGTACGCTAGGAATCACGGCATCACGATCAGCAGTGTCTCGCGGGGACGTATACTAGAAATCGTGGCTAAGGATGCCTTGACGGCCAAGGGCTTAATCTCTCCCATGAGAGTTGAATTCTGTCTATAGGGTTGAAATGACACTTTTTCCCCTTATCCAAATTTTACCATCTACATTAAGTCCCCTACTCAGAGTAGAACCTTGATTGTTCTATGATGAGTATATAGATGGTTACAAATCATTCGTACGCAATTACAATTCGTTCGTCCTTTTAGACTTGCAGAATCCTCGAATTGATGTTTAGCCTTCGATTGTTATGACTTTGATCTTGGAATCGATTCTGGACCTTGGAATTTCCTTGGACTTTGTGTTGAACGTTAATGACACGATAATGAAGTCTTGATGATACAAAATTTCTGTCGAATGGAATTTGTTAATTAGGGTTTACTTGGAAAAAACCCTAATTTTCTCTCTTTGTGCATCCTTGAGCTTCTGAGTTTGTGTAGGCGAGTATGTGGGGAAGAGAGAATTTTCGAACGGTTTCCTTGATGGCCTTGATTTTGGTGAGGGGCCGTGAGAAAGAATATGCATTTACTTTTGAAGTTACGGAGTCCCTATCCCATGTAAATTCTGCATTCAGGCTTGTATCATACCTAAACCCTAATTTCTCTTTTGTTCACGTCTGACTCCTTCAGACACTCTGGAGAGGCTTGACGAGGCTTGGAAGGTGTGCATATATCTTGTGGGGTCGGCACCTTGTTTGATGAGAGCTTGTTTAATTCCTTGTGCCAATCAGACTCCTCTTTATTAGAGAAAGTACATACCTTTGAAACTAAGGGTATTTTCGTCAAAAACCACTATGAGATTGATTTTTATTTGGAATGAGAGAAACATGGAGCCTCTTATGCATAGTCACGTCTTGAAAGAGGTATTGGCGCATCTTTGGTCCTGTTTTTGGAAATCATGAATCTGAATTCCCTGTTTTGAGCCAGATTCCCTTTATTTTCTCTGAAATTCTGCTTTTCTGGATTCCGTTTCAATCGCGTTCTTCTTCGAACATTTAGAGAACTCAATATTCACGTGTATGAGGCCTTTGGAATGAGTAGATGAGAGCTTGGTCGGTCTTTGGCTGTATTAAGGCCTTCTTCTTTGAAAATACTCAAAATTGCAATATAAGGGTATTTTGGTCAAAATCCCTTATGAGCTCGTTTTTGTTGAAGAGTAATGAGATAAAAGGGATTGATAAAGGCTTAGAGAATCGTCCAAGATAATGGGAGAGGCTCGGTCCCTTCTCTTTTAGAATAAATCCATTTTTTTTACCAAATTCTTGAAATTAGGGTAATTTTCGTCAAAACCCTAATTCTCTTCGACTTTGATCCCTATGAAAAAACTCCGAGAGAATAAATCACGTCCCACTGGCCTAGGAGAGAATCCTCACCCATGAAAATGGCTTGTCCACGGTTTGGAGGAATTTTTAGAAGAAAGAAAAACTCTCAGTTTCCTTATTTGATCCAAATTCCTCTAATTTCCTCTTTTAACTCAAAATCTTTTTCCTTTTTCTTCAAGGCTTCCCTTTTGAAATCAAATTGAAAAGAGAAGTATTTTGGATGTGTTCTAGGTTTAGAAACCGGTCCAGTATGTTCCACGAATTTTATTCACAGTAGAATTCCTTGCTTAAGTCGAATTCCTTTGCCTTCTCTTAAAACTCCTTTCCTTGCTTGGCTTGAACTCTAGTTGGACGCATTGGAGGATGAGGTAACTTGAAAACCGTGTGTATGGGCCTGGTTCCATGATTGGATAAGAATTTGATCAATTCTCTTAGCCAAATCCCCTTTTCTTCAAAATAGCCAAAATATCGAACTAGGGGCACTTCTATGTTTACTTCTGCCTTTTTCTTGATAAGTCTGCGTTCAAGGAGGTGGAGAAACTTTGGCATGAATTGTGATTTACTTGGGTAAAAATAGAAACAAGTAGAACACGTCCTGGACTCCTTTTGGAAGTTGGTTTCCTTATTCAATTGAGATTCATCATTTTATTTGAAGTAGGATTTATATTGCACTCTGAAGGAAATTCACGTGCTAACTTTTAATGCTTGGTGTACTTGAATTGAGTTCTTAATAATGGCGTGCTGAGTGATAGCATCTTTATTTTGCATAGATGGTAACCTTGTTCTTCTTTCAAAACGATACTAATCTTCAAACTTATGACATAGAAGTTAACAGAAGTACTTATCATCTTGAGTTTGCTGATGTAGATACCCATCCTTCATTCTCCATAGATTCATCTTCGGTAAGTCTTGATATTTATCCCTCCTTGATAATATATTCATATTCCTTTGACCATTGAATGAATAGAAGTAGTCGTATTTGTCAAGGATTCACTTTGTTTAGGTGTTCGTCAAAAAACTTCAGATTTGAGACACTTAGGGAGAATTGCTGTAAACTCTTCATACGGACTCTGATTTGAGTCCCCGGCCCCATATTTGAAAGAAAAGAAAATATTCTTTCTAATGCAAAAAGAATGACTTGATTTCGAGTTCGTTTGGCTAATCAAATCCGTGTATACTTTTGACTTCAAAAATCCCGTATAAAATTTCAGGAGTTTTTCATATTGCACTTACTTCGGTGTTGGGACCAAATCTCCTAGATCGTTTGTCCGTTTGAAGCGCCCTTTTGGTATGTTTTTGGGAACACATAGAGGAACACATTTTCTTCAGAAAGTACCCCGAAATTCCTTATGAATTGTCATCAGTTTTCAAGTCTTCGCGCTGCAATGTTCATCAATCTGAATTACCAAAGGAATCCTTGTTTCAGTTGGATTCTTAAAACGTTCTCTTGCTTCAAGCACAACACCTTGGAGTATTATGACTTCACTACCCTTCCTTAGCTTGGTTTAGGTCATGATTTTTGTATTCTTAGGCCAGAGGCACGTCCGTGGTATTGATTATTCGTTTTTACTCTTTGGTTTCCAGAAAACGTATTTTGCTTGATCCCTTGTTGAAGTGTGGACCCAAACAAATCCACGAGTATCTCATGATATGTGAGATGGATTTGTTGATAAGTACAGGACTCTAGGCATGAGGGTATTCTTGAAGGGACTAGGAGAAGACAAGGCTTGAAGGGATTGTACGAGGACAGGGTTTTAGGGGGAAAGGCCGGTCCTCATGTAAATCAAACCCTAGTCCTGTGTTGTTGCTCCCTTGATTTTAATTTATGTAATTTGAACTTTTCATCCTTATCTGATATTCTCTTTGATTGTAGAGTACTCTTCATGGTGAGAACGAGTTAGATCTTGGTAGAATGCGGATGAGGTGGGCTTCACCAATTTCAAAGGGATTTCAGGAAGAGATTCGGATGCAGAGACAACTGACCGGCATGAGGGTAATTTCACATAACCCATATCTTGACTTCGGATGAGACATCTACCGATGGATTATATCATGAGAATGATAACTCCGAACGGTCTTGCTTCTGATGATTTTGTAAACCTGGGAAACTTGGTGACAACCCGTGAGAATCTTTGGGATCAATTCTGTCAGGATCCGTCGGGGTGAGTTGAGTTCAGGTCCTTGTATTTTAGAGAGTTTCTTAATCTGGAATGAAGCATGGTAAATGAAGAGATGGAACATGCTAAGAAGGTGGATCGAGATGCAGATGCCAAAGTAAGCAGCGGAACATGAAGAAAGAGATTTTCTCTAGGGGGCTCTGTCGAAAGATTTCTACAAGGTTGATATTTTCTCTCTCTGAACCTTTTTCATATGCATTTGGTAAAGGAATGGGACCCTCATGAGTTCGAACTTGATGCAAACCCTAGATTTCTCCGTCGGGTATGCGAGTAAGTGAAAACCCTAAGTTAAATTCGTAATAGAAGTTCCTTCCTTGCGCGATCCTGACTCCAGAGGCTGTAAAAACTTCGTTTGACGTCCGATTTCAGTGGTTGACCCCAACTATCGAACAGAAAAGACCCAACCTTCATCTATTAGAGAAAAATTAGGATTTCGATCTTGTTTTTACGGTGATATGTCCATATGGAGTTGAACTTGGAGTTCGGATCTATTTAGCAACAATTCCTTCAAGTGTTTTGATGATATCTTTTGGATTGTGTATTGAAACAACATGCCCTTTTAACATATGGACGGATACTTTTATCAATGGCGCATTGTCGAATTCTCTACCCATTTGTCTTAGTTCGTCGAGTCATGTGACAAAAGTATAAGTCGCGTCTGAGTAGAGTGGAGACTATAGACTCCTCTTCAAACCAATTGTGAACCATAGTTTGCTCCTGCATGCGTTTATAATTAAGGGATAATTTGAATGCTTCTTCTACTTAATATAGGTCTGGTGCACGCGTATAAAACCCTAAAACGTCTTATCTTCAGTCAGGATCCGAGACATGATTGCGATTGCTGAGTACAGATGCTGGCGGAGAAGAATTCGACGAGACCAGAGAGAGATGCGAGATTTCTCAAGATAAGTCCCTTTCACGATTTTAAAGGCCGATCTCTAGTCACCTAATCCCAAGTAATAACATGTTGTGTTATGGGTTTGGGGAGTTGAATGGTCTTGATGTGTCCCGATCTTTTGAGACTCCTGCGATGATCGTTTCTAAATCTGTTATATGAAAACTGGATGTCTGGGCCACCTCCTGTTGGCCATGCAGGTATATGACGCACGATTCTCCGTTAGTCCCCAGTTTTATATAAGACTAGGGATTCCCATTGACTCGAGACGTTTGGAAAATGAAGTAAGACCCTTGTAGCGTATGAGATTGAGTCTTCAAGACGGTCAAGCGATAATATGTGGACTGGAGACGTTTGTGGAGAGTCATGTCGAGATACTGCCGCATGTGTCTCTGTGGACAAGATGAAGTTGTTGTTCCACATCTACAAGGTGTCTTGACAAGGATTCATGTGAACTTCTATTGTAAAATTATGCGTTGAGATTTATTCTTCTTTTGGGAGGATGCTCAACCGAACATGAGAGTAGTATATGCCTTCTGGTACAATTAGGGTAATAGATACATTCAGGTCCAACTGCGCAGTCGGTTTTTGTTTGTTTTATTGATGGAAGAGTTCTTTGGGAATCTGCTAGGTAATTCTTCATGTGGAGGAGTCGTTTTTTTTTTGACATGAGGAAATTGTATGTGCTCGTCATATCTTATCCTTCGCTCATCACGTCTGAGCCTGACTCATGGAATAACTTGTCAATTGACTTTTCTCGACAGAAGAGACTTTGACCGAGGGAACTGCTATTATGCGCCTGAATGAGTAACATGTATCATGAAGCTATGGTTTCGGATCCTTCTCTTCTTCAGTAACGGTAGTTGGTTGTAGCTGTATGTCGAGTAACGGAGTTTTTTTATGAATTGTTGGCACTTCAGATTTATGTTCCCTTGGTAGGTTCAGGTGCGAAGATATTCTGCTTCCCCATCTTATGTGAATTGAGGTCCCATCGAAAAATGATACTGGATAATCGTTGGTGTAGCTAAGATGGAGGTTCATCGAGACTTGGTCGTACAATTGCAAGGATTTGTTAGAGCATTGCTCGGTCGAACTCGCAAGCGTTTCTATCTCAAGCTTGTTTGTCAAGTTTAGGTTCCAAAACTATAAGTCTTGATTTATAGTCTACTTATAGCTAAGTCTCGGACTAGGATAGTAAGTGTAGTTGAGCTCTAGACTCCACGGCGTTCATCGAATGAAGACGAAGAACTACTCAAGGGAACTTGTGGAACTTCATCAACAAAAGGTATGTGGAGACTTGAACTTATCTATCACTCAAAAGTCTATCTATTCTATCTCTTATTTTGAGACAAAAGTCGTATTGCTATATAGACTTCAATTATACACATTTGCTATTTTGAGCCGAGTTTATCTTGCTTATCTATTTCTCGAAATATGTGTTGGTAAGCTTTCGCTTTAGCCAAGTTCATATTTACTCGTGACGAAAGTCATGTTGATTATTTCAATAACATGAAAATCGCTTTGATGAAAATAGTTTGTGGATGACAACTATTATAACATCCTCTAAGAAAGTTTCAATGATTGAAATGAGAGTTTAGATCAAGTGACCATGTTTGGATATAAACATAGTGTGTTCTCATATTTGTGTAAAAGTCAAAAACCGGGAACCTAAAGTATGCGTACCCGTACGCGTACTGGCGGTTGTTGGAAATCCGGGTAAGTATGCGTACCCATACGCATACTGGTGGAAAGTTCACGTCCGTGAATTTCTGCTGGAGTTTGAAAGTGAAATACAAACTCAATCCGGTCACTTAAGTATGCGTACCCGTTTGCATACCTAAGAAGGTTACTTTCTAAATCGGTTTGTTCATGAACTAAAACATTTATATAATAAGGAATGCAATCTTTGCAAACCGTGACTATAATGTTCATGAATTGATTCGAGTGAATCAAAATCGATTTTGCTTCGATTGTGTCTTGTATACTTCTATGAGATCTAAGTATTTGAAAAACTCTCTAACTAATTCATTTGAGTCACTTGAATTAGTTATGGTGAAGATGAATAAGGTTGATATGAAAGTGCTCATATGGCTAACCATTGGTTAACTATTGTTGAACCAACTAGGTGTACACGTTTAGGTACGGTTACTCAAACCTAAATGAAGGTGCATTTCTTTTATGCATAACAAGCTAAGAATGATCTAACGGTTGAAAGATATTAGCTTGAATCTAATCAGGTTTTCATCTAACGGTGAATATTGAATGCTTTGTTACCAAGGTAACTTAGATTGCAAACCCTGATTTGAAATCTATATAAAGGAGAACTCTAGCAACTGGGAAACCTAATCTCCACACCTCCTGTGTGATACTAGTTGCATAAGATAGAGTCGATTCTCCTTTAGCCTTAGGTTTTTCACGAAACCCTGTAGGTTAACGACTTAAAGTCTTCATTGGGATTGTGAAGCCAGACCCAACTATTTTCTCTGTAGTTGCGTGATCTGATCTTTGTGTTTTCTATCGTGATTGAGTACAATCGTAAGATTGGCTTGAGATTTATATCTCCGATAGGAAAGATAGAAAAGTAGTCACAAACACCTTCATCTCATCGTTTGTGATTCCACAATATCTTGTTTTGTTAATCGATTAAGATTATTGTGAGGTGATAAGTGTCTTAACTACATCTTTTGAATGTCAATTCTTATGCTTTTCTTTAATATTTTTCTTGTATTTTTGTATATTACGCTTCTTTTACATTTTGTAGGTGTTTTGGAGTCATGTGGTGTAAAAGAAGAGAAAAATAAGCTGAATTGGTTGTTCGACGACTTTGGGAGTCCATGAAGTTGAAGTACAGGAGCATCATGGTTTTGAAGTTTCAAATACAGGAAATTACTGGAGCACCAGACATCCAGTACTAGGGGCTGAAACTGAAATTCGTTTGAGAATTGTTAATGACTCACCTAGTCCTGCTAAGGGCCACATGAATCTCGTTTATAACAAAATCTACAGACCAGGTCGAATGTTTAAACACATTTCAGGCCAAGGTTCTCCACTTCTCCTCACCGAACCGAGAAGACGCTACTGCACCAAGTTATTTCCTCCGGTTACCACAGGTTTGAAAGGTGCTTGCACAAGGTTTGGTTAGAATCTCGAAGCCGAGGGGGAGATGAAATCAATATTGTGAAGTATGATACGGTTTGAGTTTGTTTTGGTGGTGACAAATCATTAGTCTTGCCGTTACTATTGAAGATCAATGGAAGAGATTTGTGCATGATCTAGAAAGTTGGGTTTGTTTTTGATTCAATCTTACAGTGAGAAAAACTTGAGTTTGGATAAGAGAGGGGATCTTTGTCATCGATACAGTGGGTTATGGGAAGAAGAAGAACTTGCTGCCATGGATTTATGAATGTATGTCGAGTAATGAATGATGGGTCTGTTCTAGAATTGTAAATGAATTGCAGGGAAGGAGTTATTGTGCAATCTCTCCAATATACAGCCAGTTCATAACCTTCACCAGTTCACAAGTCGCATACAAGGTGTTTGCAGAATGGCCTCAGCGAATCAGTTTTGCCATCGTCTCTCTGCAGTTCTGCCATGAGTTTTGTGGATGTTTACAAAGAGCTGGGAGATGAATTCGCGGTTGAAATGAACCAAGAAGTGGTACAGATTCATGTAGAAGAATGGGTTAGTATTGGTTCGAGCTTGTAAGGGTTTTTGAATGAGTTTTTAAACCAGAAAGAGGGCACTGAAACTGAAGTTGCAGCATTGTTATTACTGCTTATCATGGCTCGATGGTTGAGTACAAGGGTCAGTTGGCAATGGCTAGGACTCGATTTAGATATTGGAAAGAACACGGAACATTGGGTACTAGTCTGCTTTAGTTGTGTGCAACCGAGCCAAGGCTCTATGGGTCAGGGTTGAGAAAGGCATGACAGATTTGGTAAGAGTTTGTTGGGATTCTGAGTTGGTTTACTGTCGAGAATTCAGTCCCAAGTTTGTTGTTATTGCCGTTGAATATTGCTGATGAATGGTGGGGATTTGATGAGTATTTGGAAGTCGGTAAGAATCAGGAAAGTTGTGTTTACCCTATACGAGATTGCAGGAGAAGAAAGCTATAAAAGCACGCGCAAAGCTAACATAAGGAATCATCCCATACCTCCTCACCTTCGTTCACAACCAACAGAGAGGAGCTTTGCTCCTCTCCAAACCCTATTCCACCATCTCCATCATCACCTGCATCTCACCAGACCACCTGCACTTCCCCATCTCCACCAGCATATACCACATCAGCTGCAGTTCATACCACCAGCACATCATAGATCACTTGAAGGTCCTGAAATCATTACTTGCTCGTTGCCATCACCGCTTCACCTTCATGCCACCAGTCCATACATTCAACTCCACTATATCTGCAGCAAGAAGAGCTTATTGACTACTACATCACCATCAGGTCTTTCCATCATAGCTGCAGTCACGGCATCCATCACCATTCCACTGTTACTAGGCCACAGTTCCCACGACCACAGCACCACAACTCACTCCATCTCACCGCAGCTGTTTTGGTTTTCTTAATTGGTTTCGTAGTTAAGTTTTATATATTTATCTTTTGTTTCATTATGAACTCCAGTAGCTAAGCATATTTGATTAGGGACAACTTCAACGTCCGAACTTGAATTCAAATTGATATTTAAATACTTTGTTTCACAATTTATCTTTTTATTGCTTATTCTCTACCGTGCTAATAATGCTTATGAGTTATTTGTGAATCGTTTAAGTTGCAAATTAAATTGGTTTGTGGATGATTCTAATGCTATTTGAGACCTCTTCGACCCGTAATTGTCTAGAAACTCTTAATACAAGTAGCACTATATGGATATTGACGATGGCATTTTGTTAAATATTCATATGTATTGGATGACACTAGTAGATGAATCGAGCTTTTGTGTTTGTCACTAGGAATAACCTATCTCATGGAACTTAATGCATTTGTTTAAGTCACACCTAGAGAGCGTACTTCTAGGAAACTTGATGAGTAGAATCCGGTAGTCGAGCGCTTCCGTGTCCGGTGAACTTAGGAGATATAACAGAATAGTTGAGCGTACTAATTATTCTAGGGTTATTAGTAATGGGTACTTTGCGGAAACATAGCTATATCAATAAGATTCACGTTTTGTGACTGAGAAATAGTCCTTGATCATTCTCATCCTCATTTTTGCATTAATATTCAGAAATTGAATCAACAACTTTGAATCAACTCTCCCTTAGGAACGAACCTGCTTGTCCGTATACTACTAGTTAGTTTAAAGAGAAGTAAGGAATTATTTTTGCGAGTTCGACACCTCGTCAAAATTGCCGCCGTTGTCGGGGAGCAGTCGGTAGTTTTAGTTGTTATTTAATTTTCTGATTTTGCATTTAATTTTAATTATAAGCTTTTACTAATTTGTTTGTTGAGAACTTTATTTTCAGGTACAAAAAAAAAAAAAACACTCGTCTTGCGTGTGCACAATTGGGAACAAGAGGTAAGTCTCTGAACGAGTTGTGTGCATAATATTTCAAAATGTTTCCTTTTGGGAACACCGTATATGGTTCACAAGACCGTACATACTATGGTGATCAATTTAATTCTCATTCTTATGACTTCCAACCATACTTGGGATATATTCAAAACCAATCTTTTGGATATGATGAACAATCACAGGGATGGGAGGATAGGTGTACTTTTAATCAGTTTAATTCTAGACATGTGCAGATGCTCAATCATATTCTTTATGAGCTAAAGGCAGTGGAACAACTTGGTATACACCCAACCGGACCTTGTTTCAATGAGTCTAGCCCAACTCCTGATCTTATTTATGATCATTCACCCATTCAAAGGGATGAGACTTGGGCTATAAACTATGAAAGTGGTGTGTATCCAAGTTTGGCAGAGCAATCTTCAAATCATAAATTTGATAGTGTTGTTGAATCTTCTATTCCCGTGATGCAACAGATGCTTCAAACAACAAAACAATTTTGGGAATTTCAGCTGAGTTACAATGAATCACTCCAAGAACTTCAACGGAATATAGACAACATCAGAAATGGCATGAACCAAATTCAAGAAGAGCGGAACAAAGAAGAGGTTCAAACTCATTCTAACATTCCCATGGAAGCCAATATAAAGTATGATGATTCCGAAGAAGACGAATACTTAAATGTTGATAATGATGGTGTAACTAGCTCAACTCTTGATCGTGATAATGATCATTCGCCTATTCAAAAGGAAGAAGTTGAGTCTAGAAACACTAAAGTTAATGGTAAGACGTATGTTGTGTATGAGAGCGATGATGATTATGACTTCTTTGTGAATAACACCCCTAATTAAGAGATTGTGAATACTTTGAATGAGAAGTCAACTTGTGACGAAGCACATAAGGATTACGATAATTTGCTTATAGAAGATTCTGATTTCTTTTCCGATGAGGACTTGGATATAGAAGAAACTGATGAAGAATGGATCGTAAAGAGTTTGAATGAGAATTGTTATACTTGTGATGTAGGAGAATCAATGGACTTTTTCAGAAGTACTGAGGATCCCGAAATACAAGAGATTTTGCAAGGTTTTTCTAACCCTTTATGTGAATCTCTATCTAATGATGATCCTCCCAAACTTGAAGTAGTTTCTCATAGAGTTGTTAATCCATCTTTTAAGAAAATACCTCATTTGGGGATGGAATTATGTGCTTCAAAAGTTTTATCTGAATTTCTTGCTTCCAAGTATCCACCATATGTGTTTGAGTCTAACACCATGCAGGTTTGCGAAGAGGAACGAATAGAAGTGCCTTTCACTTATGTTTTGTATACACTTCTGAGTGTAGAAAGGACTAAGTGTGGGGTTGACTCTTGTGGGATGATAATTTCACTTTTCCCACCATTTGCTAACATTCTTGTGAAGCTTTTGCTATATATGCAGATTGTTTTATGGGTAGATCCTCAAATTTTCAGATTGTTGATATATGGGGAGTCTATTTTGAATGTTACTCGTATGCGTCAATCAGGTGAACAATTTCAATTCTTACTTCCTTGTCTTTTTCAAGTATTCCTCTTATTCTTTTTGCAATGGTTTGAAACATTGAGGACAATGTTTGATTTAAGTGTGGGGGTAGGGTATAATATGAACAAAAAAATTGACGTATACAAAACTCCAACTTTTAGAGATTTTTTAACAATTTAGAATAAACACTAGCCTTTCTAAGTAGATGGAATTTTTTCTTGACGATGAGGTATATATTAGCTGAGTCGGGATTAGATGCCAACTAAATAGCTAGTTTAGTGTTTATCCTCTATTGTTCAGAAATAACTATGAGTTGGAGTATCAGTTTATGTAATTTGTATATAATTTTGTAGAGTTTGATGCCTTTAGTTAAAAATAGAAGAAAAAAAATTGCTTTATAAACTCCGAAATCTAGAAACTTGTGCCTTTAGGATGACACTACCAATATAAGTGGATGGAACCATCTTGATTGTAGGAGTTGAGGGACCCATTAACTAAAAGGACAGAGCTAAGGTGTTAGAATAACATGATAGTTGTTACCATATCTCGGAATTGTCACCATATCACTTTCTGTTTTTATTTTTGCAATATTTTCTTGTTTCTCTAAGTAATTTGGTGGGTCACTAATATCGAATTGTTATCATTGTTAGATGAAATAGAGGATTGAGTTACTAAAAAAAAAAAAACCCAGACCAGACCAATTAAACCAATCGGAGTATATATATATATATATTTATTTATTTTGAAAATGACACTTGTATAGCAATATGTTTGTGTTCTCCCTGTCTCCGTCGCCTAAACAAGCATGGAACGCAGGATCCACGGGAATTAACATGTAATCTGCTGACAAGAAGCATGCGCTTGGATCCAAAAGATCTAATCATGTTGTCAATTCGAAAAAAAAAAGAAAAAAAAAGTGAAAAAAGAAAAAGAAAAAAGTTATTATTATTATTGTTCAATTAATAAATCGACCGCTGGTTCCCTTGTATATGCCAGCTGAGTTGATGTTAGAATTCAGACCAGTATCTCAATCCATTAGGATTCATAGGTTCATTTTGGCGGTGACCTTCAGACAGATATGGGAAACACCGATCACTTTAGTCAACATTCGCAAACATCTATCTCTATATCCATCTTCTTAATCTATTCATGTGTGATTGTGGTTAGTTAGATTCCGAGTATTGTGGTTTGTTCGAATTTCTGAATAGAGTTTTGTTTACTTATATATGAATTGGATTTGCATCAAGGTACCTCCTCCTGTAGTCATTTTGGATTCGTTCATAGATTCTTCACAGGTAGTTAGAATTTGGAGTAAAAGGTTTTGTAGGTACACCTCTTGTAAACCTTCACGAGACTATAACTCGTCCATTAGGGATACCTAGGGGTTAAAAGGCTTGTTATTCATGCTAAGAGTAACCGTAGCCTCGACGAAACGGAGTTTTTTTATTTTTGTTTTATTTTGTTTGCTCGAGGACTAGAAAAGATTAAGTGTGGGGGAATTTGATAAGTGCCTTAACTACATCTTTTGAATGTCAATTTCTTATGCTTTTCTTTACTATTTTTCTTGTATTTTTGTATATTACGCTTCTTTTAAATTTTGTAGGTGTTTTGGAGTCATGTGGTGTAAAAGAAGAGAAAAAGGAGCTGAATTGGTTGTTCGACGACTTTGGGAGTCCATAAAGTTGAAGTACAAGAGCATCATGGTTTTGAAGTTTCAAATACATGAAATTACTGGAGCACCAGACATCCAGTACTAGGGGCTGAAACTGAAATTCGTTTGAGAATTGTTAATGACTCACCTAGTCCTGCTAAGGGCCACATGAATCTCGTTTATAACCAAATCTACAGACCAGGTCGAATGTTTAAACACATTTCAGGCCAAGGTTCTCCACTTCTCTTCACCGAGCCAAGAAGACGCTACTGCACCAAGTTCTTTCCTCCGGTTACCACAGGTTTGATGGGTGCTTGCACAAGGTTTGGTTAGAATCTCGAAGCCGAGGGGGAGATGATATCAATATTGTGAAGTATGATACGGTTTGAGTTTGTTTTGGTGGTGACAAATCATTAGTATTGCCGTTAGTATTGAAGATCAATGGAAGAGATTTGTGCATGATCTAGAAAGTTGGGTTTGTTTTTGATTCAATCTTACAGTGTGAAAAACTTGAGTTTGGATAAGAGAGGGGATCTTTGCCATCGATACAGTGGGTTATGGGAAGAAGAAGAACTTGCTGCCATGGATTTTATGAATGTATGTTGAGTAATGAATGATGGTTCTGTTCTAGAATTGTAAATGAATTACAGGGAAGGAGTTATGGTGCAATCTCCAATATACAACCAGTTCATAACCTTCACCATTTCACAAGTCGCATACAAGGTGTTTGCAGAATGGCCTCAGCGATCAGTTTTGCCATCGTCTCTCTGCAGTTCTGCCATGAGTTTTGTGGATGTTTACAAAGAGCTGGGAGATGAATTCACGATTGAAATGAACCAAAAAGTGGTACAGATTCAGGTAGAAGAATGGGTTAGTCTTGGTTCGAGCTTGTAAGGGTTTTTGAATGAGTTTTTAAACCAAGAAAGAGGGCACTGAAACTGAAGTTGCAGCATTGTTATTACTGCTTATCATGGCTCGATGGCTGAGTACAAGGGTCAGTTGGCAATGGATAAGACTCGAGTTAGATACTGGAAAGAACACGGAACATTGGGTACTAGTCTGCTTTAGTTGTGTGCAACCGAGCCAAGGCTCTATGGGTTAGGGATAAGAAAGGCATGACAGATTTGGTAATAGTTTGCTGGGATTCTGAGTTGGTTTACTGCCGAGAATTCAGTCCCAAGTTTGTTGTTATTGCCGTTGAATATTGCTGATGAACGGTGGGGATTTGATGAGTATTTGGAAGTCGGTAAGAATCAGGAAAGTGGTGTTTACCCTATACGAGATTGCAGGAGAAGAAAGCTATAAAAGCAGGCGCAAAGCTAACATAAGGAATCATCCCATACCCCCTCACCTTCGTTCACAACCAACAGAGAGGAGCTTTGCTCCTCTCCAAACCCTATTCCACCATCTCCATCATCACCTGCATCTCACCAGACCAACTATACTTCCCCATCTCCACCAGCATACACCACATCAGCTGCAGTTCATACCACCAGCACATCATAGATCACTTGAAGGTCCTGAAATCATTACTTGCTCGCTGCCATCACCGCTTCACCTTCATGCCACCAGTCTGTACATTCAGCTCCACTATATCAGCAGCAAGAAGAGCTTATTGACCACTACATCACCATCAGGTCTTTCCATCACAGCTGCAGTCACGACATCCATCACCATTCCACTGTTACCTGGCCATAGTTCCCACGACCACAGCACCACAACTCACTCCATTTCACCGCAGCTGTTTTGGTTTGCTTAATTGGTTTCGTAGTCAAGTTTTCTATATTTATCTTTTGTTTCATTATGAACTCCAGTAGCTAATCATATTTGATTAGGGACAACTTCAACGTCCGAACTTGAATTCAAATTGATATTTAAATACTTTGTTTCACAATTTATCTTGTTATTGCTTATTCTCTACCGTGCTAATAATGCTTATGAGTTATTTGTGAATCGTTTAAGTTGCAAATTAAATTGGTTTATGGATGATTCTAATGCTATTTGAGACCTCTTCGACCCGTAATTGTCTAGAAACTCTTAATACAAGTAGCACTATATGGATATTGACGATGACATTTTGTTAAATATTCGTATGTATTGAATGACACTAGTAGATGAATCGAGCTTTTGTGTTTGTCACTAGGAATAACCTATCTCATGGAACTTAATGCATTTGTTTAAGTCACACCTAGAGAGCGTACTTCTAGGAAACTTGATGAGTAGAATCCGGTAGTCGAGCGCTTCCGTTTCCGATGAACTTAGGAGATAAAACAGAATAGTTGAGCGTACTAATTATTCTAGGGTTATTAGTAATGGGTACTTTGCGGAAACATAGATATATCAATAAGATTCACATTTCGTGACTGATAAATAGTCCTTGATCATTCTCATCCTCATTTTTGCATTAATATTCAGAAATTGAATCGACATCTTTGAATCAACTCTCCCTTAGGAACGAACCTGCTTGTCCGTATACTACTAGTTAGTTTAAAGAGAAGTAAGGAATTTATTTTTGCGAGTTTGACACCTCGTCATGAGGTGATTGATAATACTAGGCTGTTCTTCGGGAATATAAGTCCGGGTTATCAATTGGTTCCTGTTCACCTTGATTTATCAAAAGACGGAACAAAAACTCGTAGGTATATCTGTGGGAAACAGATTTATCTATTCAATAGACTTTTCTGTGTGAGACAAATTTGTTTATCAAGTCTTCGACTTTGGGTCATAGCAACTTTTAGTTATGGGTGAGATCAGCTAACGGGAATCAAGTGCGTAGTATACTGCTGGGATCAGAGACGTAAGGAGCGCAACTGTACCTTGAATCCGTGTGAGATTGATTATGGTTCAACTACAGTCCAGACCGAAGTTAGCTTTGTAGTAGGCTAGTGTCTGTAGCGGCTTAATACAGTATGGTGTTCAAATCTGGACTAGGCCCCGGGGTTTTTTATGCATTTGCGGTTTCCTCGTTAACCAAACTTCTGGTGTCTGTGTTATTTCTTTTCCGCGTTATATTTTGTTATATAATTAAAATATCACAGGTTGTGCGTTGAATCGATCAATTAGTAAATCCAACCTTTGGTTGTTGATTAAAATTGATTTATCCTTGAACATTGGTCTTTGGTACCGTTCAAGTTATTTCTCTTGTATTCAATCAGGCTCACAAATTATTATTTGTTTGATTGCGGATTGAATCGAGAAATTGAGATATAACTCTTTGATATACTTTTTTATTAAGATTGAGTCTGACTGTCTAGTTGATTCTCTTGAAAGTATATTGGAGTTAGTCCATACAGATTGCTAAGCGAAATATTGGGTGAGGTTGTTGTACCCCCGCTTTTTCAATTGGTATCAGAGCAGGCAAAAACGTTTAAAGACCTTATAAGTCTGTGTTTGTAGCAATATGATTATTATGGACGAGTCTATCTCTAATAACGTACCAGGTCAGAAATTACCAGATGATATTCAAAGATTGAATTCACCTAAGAGAACTGTCACATCTAAATCAATATCTAAACATTCTCTGAATGTAGAAACTGTTGATTGGGAAACACGCCTAGAAGAACAGTTGGATGAACTTTCTTATGAAGGTGATTCAGATATTGATAGAGATGTTGATGAGGAAGTCTCAGAGTATGTTAAGTTTTTAGATTCATTGAAAATGAAGAAGATTACAACTTCTCATGTCACACCTCTTCTTACTCCTCTCTGTCGAGAAAACAAGAAATTGAAAAAGATTTATGGAGGTCTTTATGGTTGGAATCGCTCTTGCGAATCGATCCTCAAAGATACCAAGGAAAACCTGAGTAGAAAGTCACTTGAATGTGATCGTGTTTATCAAAAATACTTCTTGTTAGAAGAGAAACTTGCAGAAATTGAAGCAAGGATTAACTCCCAGCAAGCAAGTTTTGATGACAGAGAAGGCACGTATCTCGCTCAAGAAAAATGCCTTGAGGCTGATTTAACTGCTGTTCTTGATAAAATCAAGATGTTGGAAGATGAATTGAAAAATTTCAATACTAGTTCAAGCAAATTAACCACTATGCTAGGAGCAAGTAAAAATCATCGTGATACACGAGGATTGGGCTATAAGGGAATAGATGCTCCAAGTACTAGCAAAGAGGTAAAATTTGTCAAGGCTAGTGATTCTTCTCAACAAAAGGTTTCCACTGATGGCAAAAGTGAAATACCTTCACCGGTAGTTAAGATTCGAAAGAGCAAATTATATCAACCTCCAAAGTCAGTACACACGGATCGAGGTGAGAACATTCCTTATGTTTGCCACTATTGCGGAAATAAAGGTTACCTGTTAGGGAGATGTCGTTTCCGTATAAGGAATGAGAAACTTCATGATGTTCTTGTTTGGGCATCACAAGAAGTTGTGAAACCAAGGTCATATGTTAAGACTAATCCCCTTAACGTTACAGGTTGTAACTGTTCAACCTTTAGGCAAAGGAATCAGTGCTGTGATAAACCTAGATTTTCCTATAAACGTCATACGAATCCTTTTCACAATCGTAATGGTTATCAAAAGGATAACTTCGTAAAGTCAAAGAAAAGATCCGATGCTCCCAGTTGGAGAAAGACTAACTTGCAAAAGAATAGTCAATCCGATTCTCTTCCGAGAATTCTAGAAGAGAGTAATGGGAAGAAGGTTCTGATTGTTCCTAAACGCACTCAGAATTGGATACCAAAGAAAGTCAATGATGTTTTGAGTGTGAAAAGGAATGATCTCCCATAAAATTCCATGACTATGGAGAAGGCAGTATCCATGATGTTGGAACTTAAAAGGTTCTTTGGAACGATGGATTTGGATGTGGAAGGTTCTACAAGCGATCTCTTTCATGATAATCCAAAAGTCACTTGTGGTGAGCAAGAAATTTCTCACCTCAACACAACTTGAGTGTGTTGATAGTGCATCCTCACCAAGGAATGCCCTGCTATGTAAACGGTGAGGGAAGCACGAGAATTGGGGCGCACATATTATGTTCGGTAAGGCTGTAGAATTCGATTGGATTCTTCTAAAAAGGTATGTCTATAAACTTGAGCAAGAATTGTGTTTTTATTTGCTTAGAGTACTTATAATATCCATGTACCTTGCTTATAGTTCATTTCTACCTAACTTGATCTGTGTTTAAGGTTCTTAAATGTTTAGGTTTGAAAATAGTAGTTCGGGATGTTTGGACTTCATGGTACACATACCAGGTATGCATACCATCATTTAAAATAAAAATCCAGGGATTTTAGTACGCATACCCGTTTGCATACTGCTCCAGGTCATGAAAATTCGTTTGCAAACCGGTATGCATACTTGACCGTAGACGTCGATATTCGGTAAAATTGTTTTGGCCGTAACTTCTTCGTACGAACTCGGAATTACCTCATTCTTTTTGCATTCTCTTCCTTTTTGAATTACCTTCAAAATGGAGATGATAATTATTGAATTCGGATGATTTAAGATTGGTCTTTGTCCTGTCTCTTGTTTTTGAGTGTTTTGTTCCGTTTCATCGCACTTGTTCCACTTCTCTTGGACTTGGGCACTTGGATTCTTGGAGTACTACTCATCTAAGATCATTTGTAGCTTTTACAAGAATGATGTTGGTGAATCACAAAGAAGGAAGTTCAAGAATGGGTAGTAGTACGCATTGCTATGGGATTCTTGAATGTTCACAATCATCTTATGTGAACTATGGTGCATGGTCGTTAATGACTTTGTATGTTCCTCTTTGTTAAGAAAATCTTTTTATACGCATTTGGTAGATATTCTTGGTGTAAATCCGTGCGAAAAGATTGATTCTACCTTCTAAGGGCAAAGATTGATTTTTGTAGTATTAATCTTTATGGTTTTATATATTACAAATTTTTATGGGATATGTTGTTTACGTCCGTGAACCTTGACTGTCCCATACTTGTTCAAAAGTTATCTCTATTATATGTCAGTATGAAAGTAGTGATAAAAGATAGAATTAACTTTTGACTATAAAAGTTAAGCCTTTTATGTCATTATGCAAATATTGATGGAAGAAATGATGAACTTTTGTTTACAAAGATTAAGTCTATTATATGTCATTGTGCAAATAGTGATGAAAAATAGAATGAATCTTTGAATATTCCGCAGTATTGATCTTCCCTGATCCATATCTTTATGTAAATACTGTGCGAATCCGTAAGTTTTCTTATGCGAGCATTTCCGATTAAATTAATCATGGGTTCTCTTATGGTTAATTTAATTGAGTATTTTGGATACAAAATTCATGTTTCATGAGATTTGTTAATGTCCAAAGAAATCCTTCTTTTCTTGTAAAAGTAAGATCGCTCTTGTTATTCTTTCGGGAATGACATTTTATGGGGGAGAGTTCTTAATTGAACTTGTGCTTAATTGCCAAATCTTTGTGGGGAGTGCGGCTGTGGAATATTATAGGGGTTATCTTGTATCTTTATAAACTCCTTGATGAATGCATTTAGTTTCGGCTATATGATTGCATCTAAACAAGTTGATATGTTCTTTTCTTTTGGTCATGAAGTGTCTCTATGGAAATTTCATTAGGATCCCACTAATTTTCGTACCTTTGCCAATTTTATTGACAAAAAGGGGGGGAATTAATGTGTAGTTCACACTACAAATACATATGGTTTTCGAATCATTATGTAAGGGGGAGTGGTTTTCATGTGAGATGGAGTATTGACTAAAGGGGAGTGATACATATCACCATAGTATTGTTGTCAAAGTTGTGATACAATTGAACTTTGATGCTGTGTAATAATACTATGACACTGTATAACAATGATTGAGAGCTATTGTCTTCTCATTGTTATAGCTATGGATCTTAAACAATTTGAGCTCTAGACTCCACGGCGTTCATCGAATGAAGATGAAGAACTACTCAAGGGAACTTGTGTAACTTCATCAACAAAAGGTATGTGGAGACTTGAGCTTATCTATCACTCAAAAGTCTATCTATTTTATCTCCTATTTTGAGATAAAAGTTGTATTGCTATATAGACTTCAATTATACACATTTGCTATTTCGAACCGATTTTATCTCGCTTATCTATTTCTCGAAATATGTGTTGGTAAGCTTTCGCTTTAGCCAAGTTCATCTTTACTCGTGACGAAAGTCATGTTGATTATTTCAATAACTTGAAAATCGCTTTGATGAAATTAGTTTGTGGATAACAACTATTATAACATCTTCTAAGAAAGTTTCAATGATTGAAATGAGATTTTAGGTCAAGTAACCATGTTTGGATATAAACATAGTGTGTTCTCACATTTGTGTAAAAGTCAAAAACCGGGAACCTAAAGTATGCGTACCCGTACGCGTACTGGCGGTTGCTGGAAATCCAGGTAAGTATGCGTACCCGTACGCATACTGGCGGAAAGTTCACGTCCGTTAATTTATGCTGGAGTTTGAAAGTGAAAAAAAAACTCAATCCGATCACTTAAGTATGCGTACCCGTTTGCATACCTAAGAAGGTTACTTTCTAAAATCGGTTTGTTCATGAACTAAAATATTTATATAATAAGGAATGCAATCTTTACAAACCGTGGATATAATGTTCATGAATTGATTCGAGTGAATCAAAATCGATTTTGCTTCGATTGTGTCTTGTATACTTCTATGAGATCTAAGCAATTGAACAACTCTCTAACTAGTTCATTTGAGTCACTTGAATTAGTTATGGCGAATATGAATAAGGTTGATATGAAAGTGCTCATATGGCTAACCATTGGTTAACTATTGTTGAACCAACTAGGTGTACACGTTTAGGTACGGTTACTCAAACCTAAATGAAGGTGCATTTCATTTGTGTATAACAAGCTAAGTTCGATCTAACAGTTGAAAGATATTAGCTTGAATCTAATCAGATTTTCATCTAGCGGTGAATATTGAATGCTTTGTTACCTAGGTAACTTAGATTACAAACCCTAATTTGAAATCTATATAAAGGAGAACTCTAGCAACGGGGAAACCTAATCCCCACACCTCCTGTGTGATACTAGTTGCATAAGCTAGAGTCGATTCTCCTTTAACCTTAGGTTTTTTATGAAACCCTGTAGGTTGACGACTTAAAAACTTCATTGGGATTGTGAAGCCAGACCCAACTATTTTCTTTGTAGTTGCGTGATCTGATCTTGGTGTTTTCTATCGTGATTGAGTATAATCGTAAGATTAGCTTGAGATTTATATCTCTGATAGGCAAGATACAAAGTAGTCACAAACACCTTCGTCTCATTGTTTGTGAGCCCACAATATCTTGTTTCGTTAATCGATTAAGATTATTGTGAGGTGATTGATAAAACTAAGCTGTTCTTCGGGAATATAAGTCCGGGTTATCAATTGGTTCCTGTTCACCTTGAATTATGAAAATACGGAACAAAAACTCGTAGGTATATCTGTGGGAGATAGATTTATCTATTCAATAGACTTTTCTGTGTGAGACAGATTTGTTTATCAAGTCTTCGACTTTGGGTCGTAGCAACTCTTTGTTATGGGTGAGATCAGCTAAGGGAATCAAGTGCATAGTATCCTGCTAGGATCAGAGACGTAAGTAGCGCAACTGTACCTTGAAACAGTGTGAGATTGATTATGGTTCAACTACAGTCCAGACCGAAGTTAGCTTTGTAGTAGTCTAGTGTCTGTAGCGTCTTAATACAGTGTGGTGTTCAAATATGGACTAGGTCCCAGGTTTTTTTCTGCATTTGCGGTTTCCTCGTTAACAAAACTTCTGGTGTCTGTGTTATTTCTTTTCCGCATTATATTTTGTTATATAATTGAAATAACACAGGTTATGCGTTAAATCGATCAATTAGTAAATCCAACCTTTGGTTGTTGATTAAAATTGATTTATCCCTTAACATTGGTCTTTGGTACCGTTCAAGTTATTTCTCTTGTATTCAATCAGGCTCACAAATTCCTATTTGTTTGATTGCGGATTGAATCGAGAAATTGAGATATAACTCTTTGATATACTTTTTATTAAGATTGAGTCTAACTGTCTAGTTGATTCTCTTGAAAGTATATTGGAGTTAGTCCATACAGATTGCTAAGCGAAATATTGGGTGAGGTTGTTGTACCCCTGCTTTTTCAGGACTCCCCTTCTTTCTGACGGGATGGGTGTCGAGATAGCATATCGACCGGTAGCTTTACATCTTCGAATAAGTATGAGCTTTGGCCGAGCATCATCCTGGAATATAGTATCGTCTTATACTTTGTCGCATTCTGGTCATGATCCTCTGAAGCAGGAAGAACGACAAGATTTATCTTGGCTGGCGATATATGACCCTATATGGCTCTGCAATGCTTTTTATTAGGTCATGAATATTTTGGATCTTTTCCAAATTTTCGCTAAGTTCATCTTGTAGATGATGAAAATAAAAATCCGACGGAAAAAGAACTAAGTCATTCGGATACAGAATGAAAGAGTTATAAGTAAAATAGTAAAGTGAAGTAAACTTCCCGAGTCCCCTGTGATCAGGTTGAGGGCGCTTGACCTAAACGAATTTTGGTGCAAATATTCGTCAAAATCTCCAAGTTTAGAGATTCATCTGGTCTTTGAAGTACTTGAGAGTGATAAGTTCGACTGGATGGTTTCTCCTTTGATCTGTCGCATTCAAAACGAGCTTCAACTTCTCCGGTAAGGTCGATTGCAGACAAACTGGATCCCGTCCGTGCTATTCTCATTAGTTTTAGTACTCCTTCTTTAGGAAACGTGTACCCAATCTTATTTTGGTGGATCTATCCCTGCTGGTAACTCTACAGGCATTTTCAGATAAGTCTGGATGTCGATCTGAGGTTTTGCAAGATTCTGTTGAGTCCCCAGGAGCTCGCCTTGGTCCTTACCCAACGTTTTCAAGGATCAGTAATATATTTTTGTGGAAATAGGTTATTGGGACGTTTTTTCCATACAGGGAAATTTTCGGGTGATCCGGGATGCCACTAACTTATTCACTAAGGTCAAACACTCGTTTGAGAGAAAAACTACTGGTACAAATAACTCTTTCGGATAAATATATAATGGATTTACAAAGACTGAAACAATGGAACATTTTTTTTTGTTTGGATTGGTGGAATTAGCTTCCTTCCTAATGGTGACCATGATTGAGATCTGTAACTGAGTGGACAACCTCCCACTGTGGTCGCCAAAATATAGTTACCTAAAATCTGAGAAAGGCTAGAAGTGGGATTCTAGGGTTTCTGAAAGTGAGTTACGGGAGGTTGACCACGAACAGTCTTCGCCTAAACCACGCACAGTGGCCGTTAAAAGGCTGCTTCAGTCACAGTGAAGAGATTTAGGGCTGGTCTTAGGAAGGGAAGCAGATGAAGAGAGAGATTAAAGAATTCTAGGGTTTGAAGAAGAATTACTCTGAGAGGTTATCAGAAAGATCGTCATAACTTGGAAAAATAGATGACCTATTTATAGCTGAATTTTCTAATCTCAGGTCGGTGAAGATAAGGATTGCTTTCCGTGCCGTGCGGAGCAATTCTCCCGTCTCTTCATGAATAGAGATAAACTAGGTTGAGTTTATCTCATTATTCCACCGCCTTTACTCTCTTTTGTGGTGAGAAATAAGCCAGGTATTTCTCACACGTGCCGTAGACCAAAACCCTAATTGTTATCCTCCCATTTGTGTGAAGCTGAGTCATCCTTTGTGATGATGTGTTAAGAGAGAAATATTCTCTTTAGCCGAGTTGGCCAAGATAGAGAGATATTCTCTGATTTGTGAGAATGACTAGGATGAATCACGTGAAATGGCATGGAATGCCTTAGGAATCGTGTGTAGAGTGTGAGAGGAGCTGGGGATGATATCCCTCTCTCCATGGCCGGTCACATATGTCGATGTGGAGACCATATTATTGCTTGTGGGTCCCTTTGTTGAGCATGCGGAGCTCAAGAGAGCTTATCCACGTTTTTTAATATACATGTATAGTCCAGGCTCAATTTACTAGCCGTGAGTGTGTTTGAGAGGTTGAGAAATAGGCTTGAGCCCTAAGTAAGGCGTGCGCCTATCATGTGAATCTCTCCGAAATTTTGCAGAGAGATTTGAATCTGCGAAGAGATTTGAATCTCTCCGAGATTTTGCGAAGAGATTTGAATCTCTCCGAGATTTTGCAGACTGAGCAAAATCTCTCCGTGATTTTGCAGAGAGATTTGAATCTCTCTGAGATTTTGCAGACGGAACAAAATCTCTCAGTGATTTTACAGACGGATCAAAATCTTTCCGAAGATTTTATTAACGGATCCGAATCTCTCTATGGTCAGCTGAGACTAGTCCTGGAGAGAGAGAAAAGGATTTGTACACCCAATTAATGCCTCTGCGAGACTTTGGCTCACTTGTCTTTGACCAGCGTATCTTGCAGAGATGTGCTAGAAATCAACTGTGTGTCCATATGATGGGCCAACAAGACCAGTGTGTCTCGAACGGATGTTCTAGGAGTCTGTTGAAAGGGCCCAGAGGTAGAATAACCAGCGTATCTCGCGGGGATGTCTTAGGAGTTATTCGGAAACCTCAGTAAGTCGAGTCAGAGCCTAGAGCAGACATGACCAGTGTATCTCGTGATGATGTACTAGGAATCAGTCCTTGATCTCAAATAGGGTGAGTCGCGCTTACAGGAGATATGCAAATCTCCGCTCTGGGTCATAAGTCCGATGGGGACGTATTTACGCATCTACAGAGCCTACATGGCCAGCAGCATCTCGTTGAGGATGTATACTAGGAATCATGACATCACAATCAGCTGCGTCTCGCGAAGACATGCTGGAATTGTGGATGTTCTGGTTCATAAGTATGCCGGGGACGTTTTACGCTCTACAGAACTTACGTGACCAGCAATATCTCGTCGATGATGTGCGCTAGGAATCACGGCATTGCGACCAGCAGTGTCTCGCGGGGACGTATACTAGAAATCGTGGCTAAGGATGCCTTGACGGCCAAGGGATTAATCTCTCCCATGAGAGTTGAATTATGTCTATATGGTTGAAATGACACTTTTGCCCCTTATCCAAATTTCACCATCTACAATTGTGTACCAAATAATTTGTAGCAGTTCTATGCCCCTTTTCTCCTTCTTCTTCTTTCTAAATATTGAATCATGAACAGATGGCTATGGTCTGATCTGGTTACTAAATTGGATGAGCATTCTTTTGTGTATGTGTAGGTACTATTACAACATTTAATGGAAAGCGTAGCACCAATTGGTAGGTAACGTCAAGTTAAAGTTGCAGTATGGGATCACTTTGATAGGGAATAGCCGCTTTCAAGACATGCAAAGTGTCGTCATTGTAATGCAAGATTTGCTGCTGATCCTATGAAGAATGGGACCTCTGGGTTAATTGCTCATCTAAAGAGATGTAGGTTAATGGTTAATCAGATAAGAAATTGAAGGAAGTCTACTTTGTATTAGTATTAGTGCATATTTGAAATCTTAATTCCTTAAAAATTATGTTTGTAGCAGGTTAAATTCTGTCAGTTTCATGTTACTGACAATTTTCATTGGAAATTTTACTTGTCGGATATGTGAAACTTACTAAAATGAAAGACTGTTTATAAATATGTGGTTAACTAAAAATCGACCAGTTTAAAACCAAAATCGGGAGGTTCAAAACCAAATAGGCTAGCTGGTTTCATTAGTTTTCAATATTAGAAAACCGAGCACCTCGGTTTCGGTTTTGGTTTTGCCAATAACCATACCTAACCGAACCATATGCAGCCCTAGTGCCAGATTACCGGGGAGAGTACCAAAATCTATATAAAACAAAGGACTTTCTAGTCTGTCCCATATGGGTTTTGGTATCCTTTCCGATAAATTGGTACCCCCATCAGCAGCTTTCATGGATATGGTTAGGGACTTAGGATAATTAAGGACAACCAAACTGATAAAACTAGATGTCAGACTAAGAGAAAAGCCCATGGAGTATTTTGGCGCAGTATTTTTCAAAATGGAGTTGAAAGGAGACCAATGATTTTTTATTTGTTTTGGTAGTATGGATGTTATTAAAACAAACACTTGTTGTTCCTTACAAAATAGAGAAGGCTCTCCCCATAACATCACTAGCCAAAACATAACGCAAAAAACCAGGAGGGGAGTTAACTCATACATAAGGAATACATTCATTAACAACTTTCTTTTGACAAAACATCAGTTGTAAAATTATCTTCCCGATAGTGATGTCGAAAACTTACATTTTCAAAAGTAAATCAACAAGAGGTGTTTGGGGAGAAATTTTAGAATTTTTCACTCAACACTTTGGGTGCCGCCTACCCTTCTTTATAATATTCTTTAAGGAAAGTGGCAGAAGAAGTGTTGTCCATATCCAAATAATACTTCTTTTGTCATATAGAAAGGACTTCTGCATGCTACTTCTCGAAGGTTTTGGCAACTTCTCTACTCCACAGTTGAAATAAATTTGCTTTAATTTTCTATACTAACTCGCATTGAAGTAGCTACTTCTCGTAGTTCTTGCTTAACAACTATACAACATGTACTTTGTTTATTGTTTAATTTTTGTTCAATGGTTATAGTCAACTAATTTGCATAAACTCACAATATTTTTATTTCACCTTGACACTTTCTTAAAATCTTATTCATTTTCACTAGATTTTATTTTAGTGATAATCAAGTATGGGTCTAGAAATGGATTACTCGGTTGCAGGAGATAATGATTTGTGCAGCGTAAACATGAATTGTGAGTCACATTGACTCTATAAGTGACGAAGTTATTGGAGATCTTACATGGTCTACGTAACTTATGTTGAAAGACATACTTATATAATGTCTCTTGAATAGTCCGTATCCGTGGTATAATATGATGTTGTTAAGATTTAGAAATTACTACGAATATGCTTTCCAGAATTAATTAGATAATAATTTACAAAGTTGAATATTTCGCAAACGAGATAAAAATATTTCCAACATGATCATGAAGAGATCATAAGTTATTAATAATTATTGTTGATTAACTTAAAATTTATATTAGCATTTCTCCCAGCATGACCAAATCGACAAAGGTTGTCATTATGTAGATATTGTTAAATAACCCTTTTTTTTTATAAAGCTTATGCTCGTATAAAAGATAAATCCAGTCACATTTGACAAACAGAGTCTCTCTATAAGAGGTTACATATAATTTTCCAATTAAGTTTATCAAATCACTATTCACCATCTCTAAGTTAATATTTCCTCACTGGAAGATGCGGAGATAATAATACCTTTGAAGTGGAGCTCATACAAGTAATTGTGTAATTATTTTTTTCAAAGTATGCATACAATAGAAAATTGTGCGTGATCACAATATGATTTTTTTTTAAATATTTATCTGCAATAGTTACTGAACTAACAAACAAAAAATGGTGGTTGTGAAACCCTCCTCGCATAATTATTATCAACACGTGTGATTTTTTAGTATACAATCCAAATTCAGTTGAATTAAAATCTCTTGAATATCGTAATACTTAGATCGAATACTCCACTCCTTAAAATTACAAGCCTGAAAATTATATGTTTTTTTTAAGCATTGAAAATTAAATGTTGTTGTAGTCATGATGCGTTGTAACAGAAATATGATCGTTGTAAGAACATGATGCATTTAGTGTGGTAGTCTCAAAAGGATTCAGATTGCATTCAGGCGCAACGAATATAGGTGTGTGAACATAATTGGATTCCTAACCCATATTTTTCAGAAAATCACCTGACCAGATTGCTTCAGGTCTTTCAAAATATTTAATGATCACAACTTAAATAAGGGAAATATGTGAAAGATTCTTTGTGTTAAAAATTTGGTAATCAAAAATCCTGATTAGTTGATGATATCCCTTTTACAGGTCTCTAGAATGGTCCTTGAAAACACTACAACCCACGCTTAAGCAACATAGTTTTTCCTGACCTGCAGTTTAAAATTATGCTAGCATAAATCTCTGTGATGTAGACAAAAGATTTGATCTTGATTTTTGTTTTCTTAACTAGTTATGTTATTGAGTTAGCATCCATAAAGATGTCAAAAATTGTACTCTTTATCTTTTGTTTCGGCTTTTTGTACCTCATGGTTTTTTTGGAAAAGTTCTGACGAGACAACATGTGTGTGACGTTTGATTATATCATTCAATAATGCGAGGATTATTTAAATATCCCTTATTTTTCCACTGCTCAAAGATATTTTCCCCTTGGATTTTTATTCAGTGCGGTGGTCATCCAAGGGTTGTTGTATAAGTTTTTTTATTTGGTATGTGCCCACCATTTACGAGGTCAATCTGTCAGATTAGGTCAAGATAACATATAACATATGATCATAAAATACAATATTTATTCACTTGTGGTAATGCATTCTATATCTTGGCCTTTGTTGAGGAAAATACATCAACTACTTTCCCAAATCATCGCAAGTAATGGCATTATATGATACAAGTTTTTAGAGTGTTGAAGAATAATGCAGACCCAACAAGAGTATTAGTTAAAAATAATACCGCTTTTGTAGCATTGTAGAGACATCATGAACTAGCAGATTTCTTCATAAAAACATTGCAATGTTTTGCATTTAACAAATCCTTTTATCGAATTGAAAAGTCTTGATTAAGAAAATTCGCAAGTTAAGAAACTTTGAGGTGTTCATCAAAGGGAACGTCGTCATTGGAAATGCATTTACAGTACACACTGTATTGCAGTATCTTTCCTCGGCGAGGTTCCTTTTCACTAGGTTTTCCTTGTCAAGGTTTTAACGAGCCAACATATGCATGTCCATGACAGTTTTAAGTCTGTACATGCTCACGAGTTTCCAAATTTTTCTTTTTTGTGTTTTTTCTAGTATGTTCATAATGACTTAGACACATTCAGTGGTCATCAGCGGGATTATTGTAAACCTAATTTTACTTACTAAGATGCGCTTTCGTTTAACTTTAGGGTTTTCACATACTTGGATAACAGGTCTTCTATATTATATACATGGGGATCTAAACAGTTATAATTCTACGAACTTATATGAACTGGAGCTCTTTCTCTTCTTTGCTTTGTTAGTGTCACAAAAATGCGCTTTCTCTTTTTCCTATCATTCCCGCCAACCCTATATTGTCCTCCACAAAAAAACTCAAAAATAAGAGAAAAGAATATCGTATGAGGTATTTAGTCCCTATTATATCCATGATTTGATGTATCGTATTGACATAGTATCGTACCCATTCTGATACGATGAGCCGATTTCATTGATACCGAGAAAAAAGAACTTGATACCAATCAAACTTAGATGGCTACTTATTAATAAACGATTTGTGATTTATACGCTTAATTTTAGTTTTTGGGAATAAAAGATTAATTTAATATTAGAATTTAGATGTTGAAAATAAATTAAATTATACATTAATATTCATTGTATCGCTGATCTAAAAAAATAATTCATCGTATCAAGCCTTCCTGTTTTCGGTTATATTCAATTTGCTGATTAGTTTTTTAGCTTGTTTTTTTCTACTAACTTTTGCTGCCAAGGTTTGGTATCTTTAACGTATGAGGAGCTCGTTTCAGGTTGGCCACTACTAGTTTCTTGTAGCAGGAGAGCACCTAAGTTTAATTTGGCCATTCAGGGGCCTGTTTTCTCCCTCTCTCTTTTTCTTAATGGCTAATTTTCAAGTTCACTAGCATAATTTACCCTTAGATAATTCTTTTTCATGTCTCCTTTTTTGCGGATATTTTTCTAATTTACTGGATACAATTGATCTTTAGATAGATTTAGTCTAGTTAAAATACTTTTTATTTTAGTCAGTTTGTTAGATCCTTTTACTAGCTCACAATAGTACTTTTTCTTTACGTAGTCACTGTACTTGGCTGCATCTTGTTTTTGCTCCTTGTAAATACATTGTCCTTAGACTAGGCTTTTATTTTAACCTCATCTTGTACAGTTTTTCTTTTCCTTTCTTTCTAGCTTTTAACCTCATCTTGTGCATCTTGCTTTTGCTTTCTCCCTTTACATGTTTCATGTTTGTATCTGCTTTAACTAGTGCAATGTTATTTTTTCCATTTATTATGTATTGTGTCTGTGTAAGGTTGGGTATTTGGCTCAATGAACAGTCATGCTTGGATATCATAACTACCACATGGAAAAAACCTATTACAGGGAGCAATGCCTACAAAATTGTTCAGAAACTAAGCACCACTAAGAAAAACATTCGGATATGGAACAAACATTCATTTGGTGATATCAGATTCAACATCAATAAATACAAAACAAATCTCGAAAAAGACATTTCAAACCCTTTCACCAACAACAGGTCACAGATGGTAAGACAATGTGAAGAAAATTTGGCTAAATGGTACAAGGTGGAGGAGACATTCTGGAAGGACAAAAGTGGGGAGCAAGAAATTCAGTTGGGGGATAGAAATACTAAGTACTTTCACAAGAAAACTTAGAAGAGATGGCGAAGAAATAGAATTGAAGCAATAAAGGATAACCAAGGAAAGTGGGTTGAAGGCAAAGGAAGAATATCATCTGTTATCACTTATCACTTCAGTAAAGTTTCTTCTACGTCGAATCCCAGTCCCTGCGACGATTATCTGAACATGGTACATCAAGTGCTCAGCCAAGACAATAATGAAATGCTCACTCAACCCCCAAATTTGGAGGAACTAAAGCAGGTAGTATTCTCCATGAAACCTGATTCATCCCCAGGACCGGATGGTTTCACTCCTAGATTCTTTCAAAAGAACTGGGAGGTGGTTAAAAATGATGTGTTTAATATGGTAAATAGTTTCTTCACTTCTGGTTATATTTTGAGAGAAATAAATGCCACATTTATATCTCTCATTACGAAGACTGAATTTCCTCAGTCTGCTAGTGATTACAAACCCATTAGCTTGAGTAACATTGTTTATAAAATTATTTCTAAAACACTTGCTAATAGGTTGAAATGTCTCTAACCCAGACTGATATCGCCATATCAGTCTGCTTTTGTGCCAGGTAGACAGATTTCGGATAATGTGCTAATTGCACACGAAATCATCCATACTATGAGAGCCCAAAGGGGAAATGAGTTCCTAATGGGTATCAAAATCGACATGTCGAAAGCATTCGTGGTGCTGTCATGAGGAAGTTTGGTTTTAGTGAACAGTGATGTCAGCTTGTTAACCAATGTATCGGAACTGTTTCTTCTGCGGTGCTGGTAAATGGTGTGCCGGGGAATCAGTTTATACCGTCTAGAGGCTTAAGGCAGGGAGATCCTCTATCTCCCTACCTCTTCATAATATGTATGAAAGTGTTATCGCGTACTATAGCTAAGGCCGAGGAGTCTAAGCTTATACATGGGATTAAAGTAGGGAGCAATGCACCACCAATTTCTCACCTGTTGTTTGCTGATGACCTGTTAGTTTTCTCGACAGCCAATAACTTTGAAGGTGAAAACATCCTAAAAAATTTCAATGATTTTAGCAATGCCTCAGGTTAGTTGATAAATTTCGAGAAATCCGAAATCTTTTTTAGTACAAACTCTCATCAGAACACTATTGACAGTGTTAGAAACATTTTGGGAGTTAGTAGGATAGCTTTGAATGATAAGTACTTAGGCTTAGCTCTCTTTACTCATATATCTAAGGTGATTTCTTTTCAAAATGTTATTGATAGGGTTGAAATAAACTTCAAAACTGGAATAAGAATTTGTCGCCTGCTGCCAAGTCTACTTTAATTCACACTTGTACTACTACTATTCCTATGTATCAAATGAATTGCTTTAGGATTCCTGTTGCGATTACTAAAAAAGTTAACAGGATCCAACGTGATTTCTTTTGGGGGAAAGATATTTCAATATCCAGAGGAGTCTATCTAAAAGCTTGGAGTGACATTTGTATCCTTAAGGAATTGGGGGGATTAGGCTTCTTGAATCTGCAGAGTTTCAACAATGCAATGCTAGCAAAGATAACTTGGAGACTTATGCAAAATCCGGATACTCTATTAGCTCAGGTAATGAAACACAAATACTACCAGGACCATAGTCTTTTGAACAGTGAAAAGGCGTGCCCTGAATCAGCTTCATGGGGTTGGAAGAACATCAATAAAGAGATGTCGAGAATCAAAAATAACGCCTTTTGGAGGGTTGGAGACGGGAATAACATCAGAATCTGGGAGGACCTATGGTGTCCTGGGATAATGGGTAATTTGCAACCACTAAATCAAAACACCAAGAGTTTCACATTTGTGGCTGAGCTAATTGAAGGTACTGGTGAAAGTTCGAAATGGAATACAAATAAGTTGCAAGTCTGTTTTCAGAGAGAGGTAATGGTAATAGTCGGAGCAGTTAGGATAAACAAGGGGAGCCGAGACAAATTAGTATGGAACCTAGAAACCAATGGCAAGTTTACTACCAGGTCTTTATATAAACAGATCGTGACTAGTGGTCACCAAGAGCAACAGCAGGATGGTACTTTTTGGAACAAGATTTGGAAGCTCAGCACAATGCCAAGGATTAAAATTTTCCTTTGGAAATGTGTCCACGATATCCTCCCCCTCAATGAGAGGATGGCAAGAATCCTGCCAGACATAAACAAGTCTTGTCCTTTGTGTGGACATTAGGAAGAAACTCTAACTCATATCTTTCTAAATTGTGATTTCACTTTGAGTGTCTTTAATAGTATTGGTTTTAACTTTGAATTTGTTTTGAATAATCAGGTGCATATCCTTGGATGAATTAGGAACTGGTTTACTAGAAATGACATCAAGGAAAAAGAGTTGCTCAACTGGCCAGAAACAATGGCTACCATTCTATGGGCTGTTTGGAAAGCTAGATGTGATCTAGTGTTTAGGAAAATTAGACCTAATGTAGAAAACACTAAGTACACTATCACTTCTTTAGTAAAGGATAACACTAGGAGTAGGCTGTTACCAAATAGGGAGGAATAGATAAACATTGCCAACTGTGACTGTATGTCAAACCCCCCTATTATGTCTATGAAAATAAATGTCAATGTTGTGTGGGATCTTGATATTAAGAATTCTACAATTGCTCTAACCTGTTCTGATCATACAGGTGCTTACTTCCGGGCCAGGTGCATTAACATTGCAGGAGCCACTCGAGAAGAGTTAGAGGAAAAAGCGGCTTCACTGACGATCAAGTGGACACGTGATTTGCATTTGCAAATGGTGCAAATTGAGAGTGACAACATGAAAGTCCTTGAAGCTACTAGGAGAATGGTGAACAACATAACGAAAAGCTCAACAAGATTGCAGGACGGAAACAATCTAAATTTTCATGTTTGTATGAAGGGGATAAAAACCCTTAACTTAATTCCAACTTCTGAAAACTTTATATCCATAAGTTTGGCGGCAGTAAGTCTAGTGGAAGGTTTAACGAACACTTGGTTCGGTAGTTCTTTTTTGCGTTACTTGAATTACAGTCCTGATGATGGCTATGGAAACCGCCACCAATTTATGTAATCTTCAGGGTTACCCTGTTTTCTTATTAAACAAAAAAAAAAGTGTGTGTAAGGTTGGTGTGTAATTTAACATATTTTTGTGTTTCTTCTTTGAATAAGAAAATGAAGACTCTTGTGAAACAACATGATATTAAAATCAATGCTGGCTATGTTTCTATGGCTTCTTCTTTAAGTGGATTAAGCTCAAGGGCTGGTGATCCCAATGGATGTGTTTTCTTGAAGATGCAACCACAACACTCACCAAATGAATCCTCGATTGTGGCAATGCTCCCGCCATCCGCAATCAACAACAGGACCTCCCTTTTCTGGATATGTCGTCATGACACTTCTACCACTCATGAGGTGACTAGAAGGGCACAAGAATCCATCTTAATAGTTCTATCAGGAGCTAAGGAGATGTTAATATCCATTGTTTAAAAAAAATCAAACTGATGTTGCAAAATCACCATAGTTATTTACATGGATCAAAAAGGGACCTAGGCTAGGTTGAATGTTTGAAACTAGGTTCGATTGGGTTAGCGTTTTTACGTCGAGAAAAAATATCGTTTTTCGAGGGAGGTCATGTGATACGCTGTTGGGTTGTGAGCGGGAGGCTGAGAATATTTCGCAAACATTTCGATTCTCAAGTACGAATCTTGACTTATGTTCCCTATTTTGTTGATCTCTGCCCCTCCCTTATTCCCTAATATCTAGGGGAAATTTTCAGAGAATCTAGAAATCATGTCTGGTGATGACTGCACACAAATAATTTATATCTTACCGTCCAATAAATATATGTACTCCTCAACATTTGTTAAGGGCAGTTTAATTAGGTGAATAGTTATTGCATATAGCCAGCCCTTATTAGTTATTAGACGGCCCACCACCACCAGGCTGACTGGAACACCATTTCTGGTAGCTGAGGTCTGATAAATACGCCCTTCTATTTCGGCATGAAACAGACCAACACAACAACAAATTCAATGGTAAAATTGGTGGAAAGGCATGGATTTTGTATTTCTTTTGGAAATGAAATTGAGATGTTGTCTTACTCTTACCTATCTATGTTCCACCACCTAGTAATAATTTGGTCAAACATGCTTTTAAAGATGGAATTGGTCATGACTCATGAAGCATGAGGAGTGGTCCAAAAATAATGATACAGAAAATAGAAATTTACAACAGATGATAGACTTACCGTGTTTCTGTCCCGTGTGCAAATCTGACGGTCTTTTTCGCGTTATTTACGTTGAGATAGAAGCCATATAAAATAGGTCCTTCTTTTCTATCTCTTGCTGGATTTTTTCTATCATTTTTGAATTTACAATCCATAGAAAGGCATACATCATGACTGGATTCGTGGAAAGACGTATCATCATCATGATTATCTTGTAGTATCATATTTTACCACAATCAACCATTAGAATAAATGGGTGATGAGATGGGGCCTTAAATATATTATTGAGGCTCATATTCGTCCCCTCACACATCCCATCGGATATATATCCAGAGCATGCGGGTGTTAAAGAAACACTCAATCGCATAATGTCAATCTCAATCCATGTCTTGGAAACTAGTACATTACTTTTATCATCACTACTAAAAAAAAAATGTTTAGAAAAACTTTTATTAGAATTAAGAAATTTTCCTAGTGAGAAAATGTAATTCTGACTCGGTGGGACGTTCATTTACTAGTTCCGAGTCCAGCTCAACTGCGAGTGTAGTGAGTAGTGACAAAGGCGCTGACAGGAACATCAGAGAAATACTAGGAAAAATAAACAGCAAAGAAACGAACATGGCCAGTAAGCACTTGAAAAGGGATGCCAAGGAATCCACTCTGTGTACAGAAGAAATGCAGAACAATCTTGGTCCATGGTCGGTTACATTAGAGGAGGTTAAAGAAGGATCATGCTAACATTTTGTAAAGGTGTACATGAATAATTTGGCAGCTCGTTTGCCCAAGATGTACGAACACTAAGTGTCTCACCTCATTGTTACTGCAGTTTTTTTTTGTTTTTTTTACTGCAGTTTCTTGTTGTGTGAAGGAATCCCAAACAAACCATCGTTCCCGAGCTTACCTGCCTTGGAACTTATTGCACTAGCTTTAAGCATCCTTATAGCTCCGACGTTAAATAATCTAGCAATAAAGAGAGATCACAGTCTCATCTGAATGATGTATCTTATGTAGGAAGGAGTACGAATCAACCAATATATCCTATTCCACTGCGACTACACTTATAAAGTAAAGGGGTTATTTCCTCTAGTTCTTTAAGGTTAACAATGCTTTCCCTAATATTACAACAGCTTGTTTACAAATGAGACACAAAAACAGTATTCCAGACCAAGAGTAACATCTGAAGTTTTGATGACGGGTCTCTTTTGGACAACTCAAATTTACACATCCTTTACATATTCCTGCATCTCCTTACATTATGTTTCTCTATCGATCCGTTCACCAGGTTCCCTTAAATGAACTCTAGAGCTGGGACTGCCTAGTGTTCTTCAGACTCCAATGACAATGGTCAGTAAAAGGAAAAATTTAGAGTTAGTACCTGTTGCTTACATACCCCTCTTCGAGATCTTCAAAGCTTATCGGATATGGCACCAGCGTATCACATGATGGGCAATCACAACGTTAAAAGAACCATTTCTGCCTTGTGCATCTAATGGCCTTGGCCGAGTGAGAACTGAATAGACATTCTCATTTTAAGGCTAAACTCAAGATTACACACCCTTCACATCTTTCCTGCATCTCCTTACGTTCTGTTTACCGATTTTCGGTTCACTAGATTCCTTTGGACGAACTCTAGGTGTAGAGAGTACCTGCAGATTTTTGGATGTCTTTAAAACATCAGACATAACCTGAGCTTTTTGCAATATGGATGTTCTCACTTCTTGTGACCTATCTCCTCCACCTCTATATGTATTTGGTAACTTCATCTCATGTGGGATAGAACTCATCTGGACAGATAGCTTCCTAGCCATTTCATGCATTCCTGCTATTTTCAGTTTGTCTGAAAGTTCCTTATAAGTAAGGTATTGAGGAACCACCCCTCTCCTTATCATATCCTCAAACTCCACACAAGCTTCTTCATATCTTCGTAAATTACACAGCAAGTGCACTAACATGGAACTAGTAGCTAGATCCAAACCATGACCATTAACCCTCATGTCTTTGCAAACTTGAACAACCAAATCTGACCTCCCAACCTCACTCAACATCTTGATTAGCAAGTGGTATGTAAGATGATCCGGCAAATTCCCTGACTCAATCATCTTAGTATAAAGATTCATCCCTTCTTCAATTTTCCCAAATTTAGAAAAATGCCTGAAGAAATAATTATAAGTCTTTCCTGTTGGAATAAACCCTCTCCCTATCATCATCTTCGAAATCTTGCTTGCTCCAACCAAATCACCTGCCCTGCAATAACCCTTCACCATAGAATTATAAGTCGAAAGAGTTGGACCTGATTCCGTAACCAACAATCTCTCAATCATTCCTAAAGCTTCTTTAAATCTACCCGCTTCACTCAATGCATCAACAATTGGATTATAAACAATAGCGTCACTACGAATTCCTTCTCTCTTCATCTCTGAAACTAATTCCATTGCCCTCTCAACGCGGCGCAATTTGCAATAACCTTCAACAAGTGTACCATAAGTTACAACATTAGGAGCTACATTTTCTGTTTTCATATCCCCCCAGAGTTTTTCAGCCTGTTTAAGTTTCCTCAATCGAAACCATCCCTCAAGTAAAACATTATAAACCCCAACTGAAGGTACCCAACCTGGTTCTAATTCTCTCCTCTTAACACAATACTCGGAAGCTATCCTAACATGCCCTTCTTTACAAAGAGAATCCAATAAAGTTTCAAACAAACTGGATATTGAAAATGTATAATGACTTGAATCCAATTCATTAGCAATCTCAAATGTACGAATCGCAGTCGAAGTCATACCTGCACGAGTGTACTGCTTAATGAGAATTGCGAAAGTATCAGGATCAAAAGAGGGTTGTTTTACTGCCCATTTGTAGAGAGAAAGAAAGGGTTCTGGTGAAGAATCAAAATGGGGCAAAATTGTTTGCAAAAGAGTTGAATTAGGTTCGATACCAGTTTCATCTAATGCAGTTTCAAGAGTTTTTTCAGGTGAGAGATTATTGTAACTGTCTCTTAGAAGGTTGCAGATTGTAATACAGTCTCTTTGAAGAAAATTAGGACTAGGATTTTGTTCATCTGGATTTTGATGGGAAGATTGGGGGTTTGGTTTTGGATGATGGGTTTGTGAAGGCTGTTTGATTAATGGGTTTCTAGGAACTGGAAGAAGTGATTGATTAGATGAGGATACAGAAAAGAATCTGTTAGTGATGAAGATGAAATTAGGGTTTTTGGGTGTCCGGGTAAACATTTGAGCCAGACGAATCAACATTTTGGCTAAACCTGAACTAGTGAAAATGCGGGGGCGCCCCCCAAGTGAAGGAAGAAGGTTTTATTGGGGGTTTCTTTTCAGCAGCTGTAGCAAATGGGTTGTTTTTCACGATTTATAAGGACTGATACCAGCATTACTGGTGACTTTATCATTTAGCCGATCCAGGTATCAGCCCTTAGTAATTTAGTATAAATCGTGTTTGTTTTTAATTTAGTTCCCCGGTGAATAAATTGACACAAGAATGACCACATAGAAGTGTAGAACACAAGTTCAAAAAAATCAAGCTACAACCATCGGGCCTCCTGATTCTCATATGCGCTGAGCACTAATTCATTTGCTGGACTTTTTGGCAGTCATGCGCAGAAAGCTTTAGAGTTGGCCAACAAAACATGCATACATGAAATCTTAGTTTCAAGTTTCAACAAACAACGATAACAGAACTACTCACAGAACACAAGGACAACTTCACATTTAACTTGGCTATCCTTGTCCGTAATACAATAGTGCAATCTACAATTTTTTTATATGTAATTGTACACTTTTAATGGTGAAATTAAAATCTTTAAACTCCAAACTAGAAAAACGGTTTGGCATGTATACTGTTCTTTCTTTCATCTCTAAGATAACCTTAACGCCATTTCTTGAAGCAGGACTCGCTTTTGGGAGGCAGTAATGACACGATTGCTTTCAGCACTCTCGAGTACATCGGCTATTAGCGCAGCTGCATGACCTAGAGGTTCCTCGGAAGCTCTCTTCAACATGAAGGCCTGTTTGAAACATCATAACATATAAGTAAGAGAAAAAACAACCAATTGCAATACAACAGTACTCGCTAAATCCAACTATGCCAATGTGCTTCTGAGTGATTGTATAACCCAGGTGGAGTTTCTAATTATGTTTAGCTTTTCTCCGACCAAAACGTTCTGTGGTTCATATATAGGTAACTAACCTAGGAATTGAACCATATCACTTTAAAGGATTCTTATGCAGCTTGGAGGATTTCATTTTTCCCATATAAGCTTTTTCACAAGAGTCTGTGTCCTTTGCGGGTCTTCGTTAACTCTTCTTTAAGTATTATCTCTCATCAAGTTTTGTTATGCCTTTCAAGGACATAGGTCAGCAAATCATGACACACATATGCCTCTCAGGGACACGGGTAAGGGATCCCTTACTCACATCTCCGTATATGTGTGCCCCTTCAATTTCAGGAGAAGAAGAGAAGTCTAAAGGTCTAGAACAAGGAAATAATTGCTGACCAAGAAAACATGATCATAGATCAGGAGGCACATATCTGACAAGTTGAACGGGGTATAAGATCCTAAGGGCTTGATATTTAGATATTCAGTTCAAAAAGGTTTAAGCACTCGCATATAGCATTACAATAGTAGAACCCATGTGTGCAGATGGTAACTGAATAGAGAGAGAAAAGGAAGTCTAACCTGGCCATGGTGCGATACAGTCAATGTGCACAGTTCTTGAAACCAAGGCTCACCATCCACTTGAACTGGCAAGGGGACACAGATATGAATCTTGATAGATTGCCCTTGCGCAAGTCTTCTAGCTCGTGAAAGTCCAACCTGTTAATAGTTTCAGCAAACATTTGCAAAAACAAAAAATTGAATACCAGACTTGCTATCAGAATAGACTTTTTAGGTTTCCCCCTGAGTATATAATCAGGGTTATTCCACCTTATTTCAGGTTCATGTTCCATTACTACGTAAAAACTCTTCTAAGGAGTCGATAACATGAATACCAGACTTGCTATCTAAATAAACTTTTTAGTTTTACTCCTGAGGTTATAATCAGAATTATCCCAACTAATTTCAGGTTTCATGTCCATTACTACGTAAAAGCTCTTCAAAGGAGTCAATAACATGCACATGGGATGGTTAATATAATCTTGTAACAAAATACTTCTCGCTGACCCGAAGCTTTCCAAGATGCCACATTCCTGATATGCTGACAACCTCTAGCATCTTATCATGCATGGACTGCGGATCAAAATTATCATCAGTTTCATCCTCGTTTTGCCACAAATCCACACCTCCCATGTAGCTACCAATGTTAGCAACAAGTACACCCTCCGCATCCTGGGTTAAATTAGATTAAGGGTTCAACTCTGCGAAAAGCATAATACTCAGAAAAATCTAGAAAGGAAGTATTCTGTAATAGGAAAAGACATGACCACATACCTCAGGGACCTCTACGTCTACCCCGTCCACCTCCACTCGGACTTGCCAAGGGAAGTCTTCAAATGTATTATCCATCATACTCTTTGCACCTTCCCGAGCATAAAGCACTTTGTTCATAAACTGCAAGTAAATTATCATTGCTATCAGCGCAACAAATAGGAATTGTGGACAAGCATTCAGTGGAGTAACAACAGGACATCCACATGATGTTTGCCGACACAATTTCAGGACGTGCACATAACCATGTGTACTAATCAAAATTCTTTTACTCGATGTCTTAGCAGGATTGCAATGATACACGTACATAATATATGCACATTGGAATTGCGTGATAATTTCAATATGTACAATGGGTAGTGAAGGTGGTCGTGAAACATATATAGGAAAATGAAAGCAAAAAAACGATGAGATACACAAGTTCAAGAATCAAGATGAGTAAGCTTGATGAATTTACTTATGAAATGTATCCAAGAGAAGATGATAAGGATGATGAAAGTGATCACCAAAATGGCGATGAAGTAGAAGATACAGAAAATGGTAGTAATATTTCATCATTTCCCTTTTCCGTGGGGATCAGACAAAACCAGGTGATATCTTATTACTCTACTCAAAACCAGGTGATATCTATGTTTTATGTAACAGTCAGCTTAGTACCTGATTATAGAATTTCTCTGGATTCTCTTCCCGCAGATTATGAATATCCAACGCCACCTTTGCATCACACCCAATTCCTGTCGTTAATAATAAGAATACTTGTGTAACTCTGATTATCCATTGAATTTAAAAAATAAATAAACATATTAGATTGGAATTTAGAATAAAATAGACCGATAAGAAAAATTTGTCAGTTTAATCTCTCTGAACCACAGTTCTAGTTATTGCATTACCAACAGTATCTTCAGCTTCTAAATCTTAAAACGTGCAATTAAGGGTAAATCCATGCGAACTTACCAAAATAGTTATTCATGAACTTTGGTGATTGAACTTTCCCATGTTGGTTTGTTATTGTTATCTTCCATCGATCAAGAATAGTAACTGCTGCATGCTCTATGTGGTGCAACACTGTACAAAGTCCTCCTTGGCTCTCCACCACACCCAACCCACCTCCCCAAGACAAAACCCTGGCTAGATCATTCCCGGTCCCTGCTGGAAGAATTGCAACAGGGGGAGGAGATACAAAATTTTGCTTCTCAATGGCATCAAGAACCCAACAGACTGTACCATCCCCTCCACATACTAGAACCCTGAAATGGGGTACTCTTCTAAATAAGTGAAGGCCCACCTCTGGTCCTTGTGTGGCGCTCAATTCGAAGACCTACAACAAAATACATACTAGATTACGATAAATAAAAGGAGAGTAAGAGGTGGCGCATGAGGTGCAGGCCAATGAATGGTCATATGAAGTATAGGGGGGGCTTGTGCATCTTTTATGATGTAGAAAGCTGCTTTTTCGAACATGAATATATTTTCTACCAGAATCTTCAAGAACAAGAGAAGCAAAAACTAAAACTTCATGCAAGTAAGTAGCCATTTTTTTGTGATAACAATCATGAAAAAATATTTACCTGAACAGGATTCAGAAGGATGTTCAAACGCTGCCTGAGTGTATCACCACGTTGGGCACCACTCTTCTTGTTTATGAAAACAAGAAGTGGTCTTGTATCTGGAGGCAAATCGATCAACTCATAATTATGTTTTACCCCTAAAACCTGAGACCCATCTCTCTGATTGGATGATAGTACTCTCTGGTGATTTGGTTTCAGGTCCACCTTGTTATTCATTTCACCCCCTTCATGAGTTACCTGCAACTCCGTATTACCATTACAACTTTCACCATTTCCATTTACACCTTTTGGTGTTTGATCAGTATAAGCAGCATTTTCTATTGGCTGATCGCAGGTGCTTGATGTCTTTGCAGCATCAATAGAGGTTTCACCTCTACGCTTGTGCTTCTTGCGGTGACTCTTGATTCGTACACACACAGTAGATGCAAGCTCATTAGCTCCTTGAGTGATTGAACTCAAAAAACCAGCTGAGGTAGTATGATTCAATTCCTTAACAAACAGTGGTGATAAGATCAGCCTTTTATATGGACCCAAATCACAAATATCACCCATCTCATGAAGCGCAGTAGCATGACACTCGAAATGAACAAGTCGCTGACACCACAAGCAGCACCAGACTGGAGAACCACCAAGAAAAGATGCATTACAAAGCTCGTCACAAATACTACAGGAGGAAATTTCATCTGGTTGATCAGCAATCTCTGTCCACCGGACAGCCCACTGGTGAATCATGTTTTCATACCCTGTCATCGAAATACATTTACAATCCTTTTGTGCCTTTGAAGAGCAGCTTAGATGTGCGGCTGCACCACATACATTGCAACGGTGGATGAAGCTGTTGGAGGCCATCATCGGCCCCAGAGGCTGAGTGGGGCATACAGATTTCAAGCAAACACAACAATTTAGACTTTTTCCACGAGACAGGGACTCCAAGCTCCATGTATGGGCGGTTCTTGGGACTCTGTGCTTTGCTTTTGGATTTTTCTTAGACCTAGCTATGGCTTTCATCCAGCTATTACTAGTGTTTCTTCTCCAGTGGAAGATGGTGTAAGCTACTGTTAAGATTCCAACTAAAGCAACCGAAAAGCACGCAGAGACGAATACATGATTTTCTGTCATCCCAGATGACTCAACCCTCCCCCATTCAGAAACCAAGTTCTAAAAATGTTTTCATTGTCGTCCATCCCTCAGAAAAGATGATGTTAGAGCATCCTAGAGCCCACTAGATATCTATATCAAAGGCAAGTTCTAGTTTCTATATGATCATGACAGTGCTCAAATACCAATCTTTGATGGACAAACAAGAGTAATCATTCACTGAAGCATAGCTAAATGAATAGCACTTGTTAAATGTTCTAGTAACTCCACCTTGGTTTTTTTTAAGTGATAGACGTAATGATCATGTATCTGAAATAGCCACGACCACTTTCCAGACCGATAAGGCAAAGCTGCTGTGTCCAAAACTGAGATTCAAAGTCTAGATAATAAGACTTGAAAATCCTGAACAGTGATCAAAACAAAAACTCACAATTACAATCTAATTCAATGTAAATACATGAAGAATTACTCAAAGGTAAAGAAAAGAAATAAAGAACTTACTTATTCAGACCTAGAGATGAATTCTGTGAGTTCCCGATCGAATCAATTGAAGAAAGATTGATTTTTTTATAGAGACAATGAGAGAGAGATTTGGTCCGAAATCGAGAAATGAAGCAACAACTGCCTTTTGAATTTTATTTAACTAAGTTTCGAATAAAGGACTGACTGAATATATTCAATTATTTCTTCGTCTTGGAAACTCCATTTCAGTCTCAAAAGTATGGGAATTTCCACTCTCTCTGTTTTTACCGAGGGGTGACCGTGTTTGGGAGAATCTAGAGAGCTCTTGGCTTGGGGGTACGTAAGACACGGAATGTCCTCTGATTTAGACACGCTACCAAGAATCTTGCCTCATCTAACCTTTTCTTTTTCTTTTTTAAATCCGGAATTACTCTTCCGGTGATTCTACACACTGACGCCCAGAAAGTACCGGGAGAAATCCCAACAAGGGATCCCATGCTGGTTTGCACTGAAGCGGAAAAGGTAAACGAGACACCGGGAACATGGACGCGAACAAATGCTCCAAAAACTAGGATGTGGATGCGGATGCGGACATGGATGCAGATAGTCTAATTAGGACACGGAGAATTTGGGTGTAATTTTTCAACAATGCTAATAAATTGTTGAATGACGAATTTTTATAAGAAGAAACATATATGCTAATAAAATTATATGCACACAAAAAATTCATGCATTTTTAGTAGACATTTATATTGAAATAGTGTGTGACATGTGTATGTGATGCCACCGACGTGTGTGTGACTGGAGATGTGCATGTCTAAGTGTCGGATGCGAGTCCAATACGAAACGTGCACGTCCAAGTGTCGGACGCGAGTCCAATGCGGACACGTGACCATTTTAGGGGCGTCTATGCTACCTAGATCCCATGGTCCCTAACCAGTCCTCTATCATTTGGGTGTTTGCGCGTAGAAGTGGGTGCTCTCTCTTTCTCTCACTTGGGATTTCGTCTGGTAGATTTCCTCGAGATAGATATCATTTTCCATAGTCTTTTCAACCGGAGGGTGAAAATAAACTTTATAAAACTGTGGTTGGAACATATAAATTATTGATGAGGGTTTTTCTGATGGAGATATGAGGGACAAATGAATACTTGTCGTTTATCTATTTTATTAATTGTTTCCATTATAGTTTTAAATATGAAAAGAAAACATCTTTAGATCACAAAATCACATTAAAAAGACAAAAATGACATCCTCTCATTTGTCTATCACCGCCCATCAAAACAATACCTAATCAAAATTTTATCCGAACCTGGGCGCGATTGAGTATTGAAATAATGTGGTTGAACACGTTGTCAACAATGATAATGGTATTTTTAGTGTATTTCTTTTTGTGAAAAACTATATGAATTGATGATTTGTCGATGAGATGATAACTATGTTCCCTGATGATCTTATATATTGGAGTTGATTGATATTTATGTAAATAATCGCTGACGTGTGGAAGATAGCGGTGCAACTATCCCAGTGGCTGAGCCATAACGATCTTTGTTTCTAGTAGACATCAAGGATTCAAGGCAATAAAATAAGTATTGATAGGTAAATATTTCTTCTTGCTCTTGCCCAACCATGTTTTGAAGAGATAATAAATTTGCGTGGCTTAAGAGTTTATCGGATAGAAAGGAGGAAAGAGATGTCGTGGCAAAGAAAAAAGAGGCAATTTTTAGGATTCCTTTTGCTTGCATTTTGGAAATGGAGGGGCAGAATCTTATCGATCTCACATAACATTAAGATCTAATCTGAGCAATAGTGGGGTAAGAACATCGCTTAACTCTGAAATAAGGTTATGGGCACGATGATTTTCCGGTTTTGGATGGCTCTTATATATCGATGGGAGTTGTTAGAGGAGGGAATCAATCCACTTCTTCTAGCTCAGATGAAGGAACTTATGAGATTGGTTTAGGGATCAACAAAGAATTTGAGATTCCTGCTAGTTCATTGAAGGGAGCAAATAGGGGTTAGTAATCCCAGATCAGGAACGAGATAGATATAAATCATAAAGTTTTCTTCGTCTCAGATTTTGTGATTCATCAAGATAGATATCCAAATTCTTCTTTGATTTGTTTTGGACTGTTCTTAAGAGGTGGTTAGTAATCCAGGCTTCTCATCTAGCTGAGTGTAAGTATTCCAGATTCATGAGGTTTGCTGGAATTTGTCTACTGCAAACAGATTTCCAAACCTAGATTGAAAATAAAAAGAGAATTCAAATAGGCTTGTCTATTAGAGGCAGATAGGTTTCAAAAGTCTTTACTGAGATTGAAGAAACTTTTAGTCTGTTAAGGACGTCATCTTAGGGAATCAAGTGTGCAGAATCTTGCGAGGCTCAAGAGGCGTAAGGAACACGACTACAGCTGTAACACCCTATGTTTTTAGGATGGCGCATGCTCAAAGATGCGTCATGGTCTGGGATGAAGCTTCACCCAAAGCTTCCATTGCGCAGTAAGAGGCATATTGGTCTAAGGCCAAAGTCGCACAAAAGTGGCGCATTATGTTCAGCATATTGGTCAAGGGCCAATATCATGTTGCTAGCTATATTGGCCAAAGACCAATCTCGCATCAAATGATGATGCATTAGGATAGTTGGGTAGATAGCCTTGAGCGTTGCAGCGCAACCTTTGCGCATTATGCAGGTTATTGGCCTAGTGACAATATCGCACAACAGTTTTGCACTATGCCAGAGCGGGATGGCTGAGTGAATATTGCGTAATCATTGCTTAATATTGAAGTTGGCCTATGGGCCAGAATAGAAACACAACAATCATTGCTGGTTTTTCAGAAATACATGGCAACGGCCATAAATAGTGAAGCTAACACCTAAAAAATGGGACTTAGTGAATGTAATAGTGGTCCCACGGATTAAGTTGTAAAAATGTCCATAAGACATATATAGAGAGAGGGGTAGTTGGTTGAAGGTGCATATGCGGACTATGCACCAAGTAAGCTTCATAGCTTAGCCGGAATAGCATAAATGATGCTTAGGCCTCATTTATAACTGCGTAGCCTTGCCAATGAAGCATATTAAGCATGGGAATTACTATGTCATGCTGCGGACCCAGTAACGCGCAATCTTTGTGCATTTTGACGAAGCGGACTAGGCCATTACCATTATTTCTTGGCTACGACCTTGCAAACGAGTTAGCTTAAGTTGTTGTCCCTTCAGGATGAACTACGGTCAATGCTTGATCCTTTTATAGTAGGGAAGAGTACGTAGGTAGCCGCAACGAGTTGAGGCATTTCCGGTCCAGCACGTTGTCGCTCATATCATCTAATTGCGAGATGATTGCGTCATAATGCCCTCTCATATCATATGGCTCGGTATTGTAATGCAAGAGATGATTGTGACCAAACTTGATGAGGCGAGTTGCATTCCATTTTTTGGGTGCTCATACTTCCTATCAAGGAGTTCGATGTAGGCATGCTCCAGTGGCGCATTGGGCATGGCATGGAAAGTAAGCTACATCAATATGCAAGTTAGCGGAGCTCGCATAAGCCTAGGGAAAGAGATGGAAATAGGCCTGCAATGGCCTATGCGCAAGTTCAAGGCATGTTATATGCCTAAAAAGGACTCAAAGCCAATGATGCAAGCAAGATGCATAGGCTATAGCCTTCAAGGATTTATACCCTTATTCTATGGTAAGTTGGAACGGTGTTGAAGCTAAGTTAGCTGCATCATGCTCCATGAGCATGATTGTAAGGGCAAATGAACGTGCATTTTCCTAGTTTTAAGGACCGATTAATAGCATCAGAGTGGCCCATAGGGGAGTTATGGCCTTCGCGCAACTGGCGCGGCATAATTTTCCGGTCTGTCACAGTAATTGAATTTCTTGGAGGGTTAATTCGGTCTCAACTACATTCCAGTATAAAGTATGCTAGTGTTTGCAGCAGTTTAGTACATTGTGGTGTTCAAAGCTGTACGAGGTCCCGAGGTTTTTCTGCAGGTGCGGTTTTACTCGTTAGCCAAATTCTTGTGTTTATGTGCTTTTTACTTTTCCACATTAAAAGTTATTCTTTTGATTGTTAAAAAGTACTACACGGGTTCATACTCCTATCAAACGAAAAATTTGGTGGTGTACTTGGTACCCTCTCCTTTTCAATTGGTATCCGAGCAGGTTTGTATACTACTTTGTAATGACCGACATGATGATCTCTTGCTTTGATAGAAGTGGTCTTTATACAGATTATGAGTATGCTCTAGAAACCATCAATGACAATCTGTGTACTGATCTGAATAAAGTTATCGATAATCTTTGTCATGAGAAACAACGATTGATAAGGAAAATTGATGGACTTCATTGTGAATTATGTATCGAGAATCTAATATTCGTGAAGGATCTGAAAGAGAGAGTATTCTTTAAAAAAGGTTGGGTGGTCGAATCCAGATAAACAAGAAAATTGTTGCCATGTTAGCCGATTCAAAGGATGCGTTGGCAAAAGCTCTTGTAGATTCAAAACTTGAACAATTAGCATCCAAATCCTTGAAGAATCTTAACTGCATATCTCTTGATTCTTTCTTAAAGAATTATCGACAATTAGGAGTTAAACGAGGCTTTGGATTTGAGAAACCTGGTATGACTCAGATTTGATCAAAAGGACCTGATGTTGTACATTCTACATCAGTCCCCTCCTATATGTTTTGTTGTTCCCGTGATCACTATCAACATACCTGTAAACTCTTCTTATAAAAGATAAAGACTGCTAAAGCTCTTCACAAAACGGCTCAAAGCTTCTTTCAAATGTCAGGGGACTTACATGGAGTGATTTCCCCTTTTAGTGATTTCTCAGTAGTGGTTGTAGACAATACATCACAGGTGATCTTTCATGAATCGTAAATGCATACGATTTTAAGGGAGGACGTGTAACCTTTGAAGACGAGATTTGTTGCTACATTGGAAAAAAGGGAAAGATCAAACTTCCTGGAGTGTCTGAAATTCATGATGTTTTTTACGTCAAAGGTATAACTGCTAATCTTCTTTCTGTTAGTCAAATTTATGATAAAGCCCATAAAGTTGTCTTCAATGCTAAAGGATGTGATTTTGAAGACAGGTCTGGAAAAGTAATTTTTCATGGCATTCGTGGAAAAAATAATTATTATCTTTTAGATATTCAGTTTAATCCCTCTTGCAACTTGATCAAAGTGGAATCTACACATCTTTGGGATGAGCATTTTGGTTACATACATTATTGCTTACTTAAAAAGTGAAAAGATGAGGGTACCCAAATAAACCACAATCTTTTTGTTTCAACCTATAAGTCCTCTTACAAAGTGTGATCGTCTATGGACAAAGTCGAGACAATACTTCGGTATTCACACTTTGTGTGATTGTTTATGGATATGAGATCGAGACAATACGACAACCAAAGTGTGATACTTGATAATAGGTTAGGACTTAACCAAACTCTATAGGATCACTATCAAGTATATCGGAGTTAACTTAAAGTGAAATTTACTTTAAATTATATAAACAAATATAATTGCGGAAAACAAAAGTAAATCACACAACATGATTTTGTTAACGAGGAAACTGCAAATGCAGAAAACCCCCGGGACCTAGTCCAGTTTTGAATACTCTCAGAATTAAGTCGTTATACAAAATCTACACCTACTTCATATAATTGAGACCAAGCAACTATCCCTAGTTCACTTAGTTTCCTAAGTATCCCTGCGCTTTCGACTTCGATGAGTCACGAACTGGTACAATTCCTTTTGATCGTATTCCAAACAGCAAAGGAACAACAAATCTGTTTGGTAACAACTCTATTGATTCTTTAAGATAAAGATATCTTAAGTCATACGTAAAGGCTCTTCTGTTTAATCTAATAAACTCCTTTACCTGGTTAGATCAATCTATCCAATAACTACCAAAGTAGTCAAGTTTAGATTCGTAATCAATCAGTATAGATTCCAAAGAGAAACTATAAAGCGATGGCGATCTGACGCAACTAATCAATCGAATAAATCCGATTCTAGTTGGATCCCAACCGATTAAGGTTTGTGCACACACAAAGATACGAAAACCAATAAGAAATCTTATTCGTCTTCAAATCTTCTTTAATCTTCAATAATAACCTGCACAACACCAATTGAATCTCTTGTGATCAATCACACACAGAACGGAGTCTGTTAGCAATGGATTATCACAAGATGTCTTTAGACCTAACAACAGTTCTAAAGATCTCGTCGATACTTCGATCTAGTTTGAGTGAATCTTATATCAGAAGAGAAGATTCTCAAGAATTAACATACTAGGTGAAATCAAAGTTTCAACAACCGTTAGTCAATCAAATCAATCGAAAACTAATAACACTGTAATTATCTAGTTTCCCACCAACGGTACTCGTAAAGCTTCTTGATCCCACAGAAGTCTTTAAACGAGCGGTCGTAAGAGACTTCACCTAATTAGGATACTTTCTTCTCCGAATAGACGGCTCCACTAGAAACAACAAGAAATTAAGTTTGCCTGGCTCTTAGGATGGTTTGCTAGAATGAAAACTTAGGTATTTATAGACCAAGGATGTTTGGATATCAAATTTTTTTCCAAAACTGAAAATATTCTCAAGATATGCAATCAATGGCAAAATTCGGTTTTCCTAATTCCAATAAATGCTTGGCCAATATTTCCGAAATCTCTCAATAGTAAATCTCCAATTAGTAAATGCACATTACTAATTTTCATTCTCTAGAGATATGCATTTAATTGCTGGTAATTAAAGCATATAAAACCAAAAACCTTAATTAAAAAATTCTTAATTTATCTCAGCACAGGATCTCCTTGAGTACTAAGGAATATCTTTGAACAATAAAAAATAAGAGTTATTGTACGTGTTCAAAGTATGTTGACATCTCTTCATTGTAAATCCTTATTCATATTCACATGGATTTACATTCTTTGAATCGGTTATACCACACTTCCAAACAAGTTTAGAATTGGTTGACCTGTATTGCAAGACAACTATGTGATTGATCAAATACCAAATCACATACATGGGTTCAATCGGTTCTACCAATCACTAGGATCGGTTATACCTTATTATGGAAATACTTGTGATCGGTCACACCAGTCACTAGGATCGGTTACGCTAGTTACAAGGATCGGTTCCATATTCACACTAGTTACCAATTACTAGGATCGGTCACACCAATTACAAAGATCGATCATACCATCACATGGTGATTACTTAGGATCGGTTACACCAATTAATAAAAACCAGTCATACCAAATCATAAGTCAGGCATTGTGATTAGTTATACCAAGATACATAACCAAGGTTATGATCGGTTCTACCATCTCACACATATTGGTCATCCAAAGATTTACAATGAATAGCCGAACCAATAAGCCTAATGATTTCCCTTTCGATTCACGAGACAAGTTCATGAATGTACTTCCTTTAAACAAATGTAAAAAAATTATTTCCTAGGATGAAATCTTCACCATAACACATTCACATAATCTAACAGTATATACAAGATTATGTCGATGTCATATCTACGAAGTTCAAAAGATAAGCGTTATACTTCGTAGTCTAATTCCCTAATACTATGATCATACAATTATGACCATGTCACATCACTAGAGTATTATACAATATGTACAGTATATACATCTTCGCAGTTATGTTTTCAATATAACACGAATTGAAAGATACGTTAGGAATGAAACAGTTCAAGTCAATATAACCTCAAGTGGAAGGATGATATCGTCGTTGTAGTTCGTTACTTCTTCACATTGTTCAGGTCTTCAGAGTAATACTTGTATGTCTCAACATTCCTAGACTTTCTAGTCTAACCCAAACGAAGTTGACTCTAGTATATAATCAAGCGACTTTAGATGAGTTTTGACACACTAAAATATGACAACCAAACTTGACATACCAACGCTTGGTGAGTTCAACCGAGCTAGCTCTAACAAAAATATCATTAAAAATAACTTGTCAGGGGAGTACCCAAAATCAAAGGTACGGTCGATGGTGTTTGTAGTTCTTGTCAAAAAGGTAAACAAGCTAGAATTCCACATAAGTCATCACAAAACATTTCCACCAAAGCACCATTTTATTTAATTCATATGGATCTATTTGGCCCATTCCAACAACCTACTATTGGAAGAAACAAATATGCTTTGGTAATGGTTGATGATTACACCAGATTCACTTAAGTGGCGTTCCTAGCTCATAAGAATGATACCCTAAGTGAATTTAAGATTATTGTGAAATCGAATCCAGAACAAACAAGGTCACAAACAAAATAAAATCAGGTTTGATCGTGGAACAAAATTTAAAGATACTAAGGTAGTTGAATTCTGTGACACACTAGGAAAATTCAATAATACTCACCACCTATAACTCCGCAAGATAAAGTTGCAAACAGGAAGAACAAAAGTATCCAATAAATGGCCAGGGTAATGCTCCATAACAAAAACTTACCTCTAAATTTTTTGGGAGAAGTTGTCTTAACAACATGTTACATGATCAACATGGTATACTTGAGGTCACATATCCTGAATATTCCCTATGAGTTATGGTATAGTAAGAAACCCAACTTGAGTTATCTCTGTATGTTTGTAAGCAAGTGCTACATTCTCAAGGATCGAGAACAAATAGGCAAATTTGATTCTAAAAGTAATGAAGGAATATTCATAGGCCATGCCTCAGATAGTCGTGGGTTCAGAATATACAATCTCCAAACTAATGTCATGATAGAATCAACAAACGTTATTATTGATGACTTAAGCAATTTTCATCATGACAAAAATCCTGCTGAGTTTCCTCCTTTGGAGAAAATTGAGAACGCCAAGGAAACAACAACATCAGTATAAGTTGTACCAATAGTTTCTGATCTTGATGTGAATAGTGATGATGAGAAAATCCCTAACAAGGGTGTTCCAATTGAACGAACCACGGTTTGACCATAATGGGTTCAAAAGGATAATCATGATACCAACAATATCATTATGGAAACAGACTCTACTACTAAAATGGGAGGTCAACTTCAAAAAATATATGCAACTTTGCATGCTGACTATCGCAAGTTGTGCCCGAAAACATTGATGAAGCTCTGAATGACCCTGCCCGGGTTAATGTTATGCATGATGAGTTAAATTAATTCAAGAGCCAAGATGTCTGTAATTTTTTTCCCTTGCCTTACCAATGTAAATATTGTAAGTACCAAGTGGATATTCAAGAAAAAGTCAGATGAATTCTGGAAGGTGGTTCAGAATAAAGGGATTGACTTTAATGAAACCGTTAGCTTATGTTGCACACCTTGAGTCCATATATTTGATATTAGCTCATACTTGTTTTCTCAATATTAAGCTATCTCAAATGGACGTGAAACCCGCATTCTTAAATGAGTGTCTGAAGGAAGAGGTTTACATCGCTCAACCTCAAGGATTTAAAAGTCTAGAAAATCCCGACCATATCTTTAAGCTCAATAATGCATTATATGGGTTAAAATAAGCACCCTGAGCTTGGTATGAAAAGATGACAACTTCTCTTCTTAGAAAAGGTTTCTCAAGAGGTGGAGCTGATCAAACACTATTTACCAAGTGGAGTGGCAGGGATGTCTTGATTGCTCAAATCTATGTTGATGATATCATTTATGGATCAACATCCAAGAAAATTGTTGAGGAATTTCAAATCTCTTTAAGTGAATATTTCGAAATGAGCAATGTCGGTGAGTTAAGGTTCTTTCTGGGTCTATAAATTCAACAACATAAGATGGAATTTTCATCTCTCAAGAACAATGTTCCAAGGATCTTTTCAAAAGATTTTTCCTTGAGAAATCCACTCTGAAGCTCACTCTCATGTCCACAATTGGGAAACCACAAAGAGATGAGAAAGGTGTAAAAGTGGATCTGAAACTCTACAGGTCCATTATTGGTAGCTTCTTATACTTAATGGCTACAAGAACTGACATTTCCTTCAGTGGAGGTTGATGTGCAAGATTTTAAGCAGATCCACAGAAATTTCATCTAGCATCTGTAAAAAGGATCATCTAATATGTTAATCATACTATTGGGCAGGATGCATAAAAGACATGAAGAGTACATCAGGAGTATTTTTCCATGTGAGACTAAATCTTTTATATTGGTATAACAAGAAACAAATCTCACAATCCTTATCTACATGTGAAGCAGAATACATTGCATCAGGTATGTGTTGTACTCAACTCTTATCGATAAAGCAAATGCTTATTGATTATGGAATAGACACTGGAACTATGAAGATCTTTTGTGATAACTTAAGTGCTAAGAACAAAGCACATTGACATAAGAAATATTTCATAAGAGATCTCTTTGAGAATGATATTATCAAAATTGAACATGTCTTTTTTGGACGATAGTTGGTTGATATTCTCACCAAGCCTATAGAACATTCTAGGATATTCTTCAAGTTATTGGCGTTGTTCTAGTTCATTAACACAAGCTGGTTATATTGCCCCTGATATTATTCATATCGTTTTTGAAATAAAGCTTGAGTTCCATAAAGTAATTATCGTCGTTCTTACTTTCCTGTGTTGTTGTGTTCAACAGTTTGGTGGTTCCTTAGTATTTGTATGATCTCTTGTTTCAGACTCTTTATATAGTTTAGAGGACTCTGATTATCATTTTTATTTGTTGAATAATGCTCCAAAAATATGTGTCATACGTTCAATAGGTTATGTGACTAACTGAACTCGTAGGTATGATTATTTTATCATAAATGTCCTCGTTACCCCATGAATAAGTCACAGTGGACTTGGTGCTACCAAATCACTAATAGTAAGCCCAAAATGTAATGATTCGACGTGGATATCGACAATTCTTATACTCTTCGTAATGAATTCTCCCTACCTATCTCACTTCTAGGCAAACGATAATATGATTCATGGGAATTATTACATAATAAGCTAAGAATAATATGCGCTACGATTAACCTATCGTATCATAATGTTGGTATCTAAACTTAAAAATAGTAATCGAGCTGAAGTTATAACACAAAATATCATAGATATTCTAAGGAACATCATTCACCTTAGTCTAACACGATACATTTCCTTCATAAGAATCATTTTCTTACATGAATTTTGGGGATTACTACAATTTCAATTCCTGCATTGGTTATCCCATAATTGTGTATACTACTTCTGCTAATATCTTTTGAGGAACATGTTTCATGATGATCTTCCATCTAGTATCCTTGCTCAAACATACTAGTGTATGGTGTTAAGATCTTATAAATAATTCATTTTCTCTGAAAAGGTCGATGTGTTATTCTTTTGAGAATAACGTCAAGGGAGAGTTCAATTTGACTTTGTGCTTAATTGCTATATCTTTGTGGGGAGTGTGGCTGTGGAATTATAGGAAATAACTGTACCTTTGTCTCTCCTTGATGAAGACACTAAGTTTACTTAGTGGAATCGTCTTTAAAAGTTTGTATTTTAGTCTCGATAACTCTTTTGTGCAGTTCACTAAGATCCCCTTTTTTTCACCTTTGCCAATATTATTGACAAAAGGTGGGAGCACTATTCAGTAGTACACTACTATAAAATATGGATTTTTAGAGCAATAAGTAAGGTGACATGAATTGAAAGTTGTAGGTTTCACCTATTATGCAAAAGAGACAAGTAAGAACTAAGGGGGGAAATACCACCATAGTATTACTTCAAAGTTCTGGTACAATCGGACTTTGAAGTAGATATAACAACCATTGAGTAGATTGACTATGTCACTTTAGAAAGCTCTAAAACAATATTCTCATAAGTTGTTATCTTTATATATCTTCAACAACAAAGGTGTTGAAACGGTCATATGCAGAACCATACAAGAACCTGAAGTACGAAGAATTCAAGAAGATGTTGAAGATTCTAGAAATCAAGCATGATGGATATTTGAGCTGGAAGGTTTATTTTATTGAATCAATATTGATTGATAGTCATATCACTATTGTTAGACCAATGCTCGGTTGAATCACAAGGTTTGATATCTCAAGCTTGTTGTCAATAGTAGATGATCAAAACTATTTCTTGATTTCTAGTCTACTAAGTCAACTCTCACACTAGGTTAGAATTTGGTAGCTAAGTATCAGACATCACCCTCGAAGACTGAAGATCGACGAAGACATTTGAAGAACTTCTGTATCAGGTATGTGAAAATTGAACTATTTTATTTTACTCACTATCTTACCATTTTATCTATTGAGACTATGTCGTATGACTTGTAGTAGATTTACCAAAAAGAAATTTCGAGTCGAAATACTAGCATAGATGTTCAAAGGTCTTTAGCAATATTAGTTCAAAATAATTTACTATTTGAGAATTAATTTGTAAATCAATTGAAAATACCCGATCCAATTGATTTTATCATTTGGTAATGTTTCATCTATCATAAGAGAGAAATTCGTGAACTTATGATATTTCTGTTCAGGGTAGGTTGGTAAACCTGTTTGCAAACTATAGATATCTGATTTCAGAAATACAGGGAAGGTTGGCGAACCTATTCGCAAACCACAAGTTCTGTTGGGAATAGTTCACAAACCTGGTTGGAAAACCGTGGTGAACTAATTTTTTAATGTTGGTATAAAAGGCTTAAGGTTTGCGAACCTAGTTGGCAAACTGTATCTATCTGAGTTCATAAGCCAAGTACGGCTGGCAAACCCAGTTCGAAAACTGTATACATCTGAGTTATCGAGCCGAGTAAGGGGTGTGAGTACCAAAAATCTGATGTGCCACGTGGCACAACATTAAAGGTGGAACAACTTATTATGTTACAACGGCAGACACTACATCGTTTCTTAGGCTCCTTAGTTATGAAGTTATCTCCATCAACGTGTGACGCAATATTAAAGGTGGGAGTAGAAAAGTATGCTACAACAGAGTACACCAAATCACTTCCAAGATTGCTTAGTTGTTAAGCAATAGGTTGTAGTATAGACACGTGGGTGTGTCTGTCTGTCAGAGGTAGCTGAGCAGTCTGCACAGCTTTTAGTACGAAGGAACAATCGTCAACCACGTGGGCTCAGAGCACGTGGCATCCTCTGACTGGCGAAGGTATGCGGCCAACAAAGGTACAACTTGTACAGAGGATTCACAGTTCACGATGGCACGTGGAGAACGCTAAGGTGGCATCCTCTGATTGGCGAAGGTACACGGCCAACGAAGGTACAACTTGTACGGAGGGTTTGATAGACGCATTTATGTGTCTATTGTGTATATTGTTAGCACCCATTTTTGTACTTATTATGGTGTTTTATGTGTTTGTAGGTATTTTTGGGCAATAAACATTTTTGGAAAAATCGGCTCGAAAAGTTGTCTAAAGGCACCCAAGGGACATTTGTTATTCGGAATCCAGCAGCGGATAAGGGGCACCCCCTTCTCATTCACGTTCAAAAACAAAAAAAGGCGGGAAAATTATGTTTATCCCTGGCAGATTTTCAATCAGATTTTTGGAGTCATTTCAGAGAGACTAAAGGGATTGAATTGATTGGGATCATTCCTAGGACCCATATAAACGTGGTATGGTCTTTGGTTTCGACCAGAATTGGCTAGAATTCAAATGTAGAGAAAAACATGCGTGATATTCCCGTAAGATATTTTCAGAATTTTTGGTAATTTTGGAAAGTTTTCTTGTGGCTTATGCGTGCCTAACTTATTATGGGACATGAAGGAATGCTCCTGGTGTGTGCATCACGAGATTAGACGCGTAATTAATCAAAAAATGGAAATTATTCTTTTCCATGCATGGGAGTAAATGAGAATTATTTTGTGTAATTGACACGCGATTTTTAGGATTTTGGTGTATAAATAGAGTCACAAGGTTCCATAGAAAGGGTGGTCGAGAGTTTGGGGTCGATATGAGAGCTCAGGAGGCGTGAATCAAGAGTTTTCAGAACTCTGTTGTTGCTGATGCTGCTGCTCGTGAAGAACAGGGAAACAACGACGGTTTTTTCAACTGGTTGTAACAGTTTCTTCAACTGGTTTGCAACATTTATCTTCGTTGTAACAGTTTCTTCAACTGTTTTGCAACATTTATCTTCATTGTAACAGTTTCTTCTTCCTCTTATGCAACATTTATCTTCAGATTTGTAACGATTATCTTCATCATAACAGTTAAGAGTTGAAACAGTCGGTCTGTAACGCACCTGTGCTGTTGCTGATTTCCTGTTTCATTATTTTCTCTTCTTGTAAACACTTTATGAGCCTTGAATACATATTTTGAGTGTGTTTTCGACATGATGAGTTAAACCCCAATACTGGGACGACGGAGGAGGCCGAACTTCATACATGGGTAAATTTATTTTTATTCTTTTTATGACTTTTGCATTAAAATTAATTGAAATATGATTTGATTTAATTGGTTGTCATTTGATTAGATGGGTCATGCTTAGCTTAGGTGATTTGATGTCCCATGCTTAACATTTACAATCAATGTTTTGAGAATCTACCTTGGCAAAAATAGAGTCCATGTTTATATTTCTTGAGCTAAAATTGTTGAGAATAAATAAGTGAACCTTATATTATAAAGATTTGCTAAATCCTTAGTCTCAGTACCTCTCGCCCATTGTTAATAGTCTTTGTATATATTTAATTAGTATTTTTAAAAACTTTAATCTCTACAAATCCGAGTGAACGACAACCTCATTTCTTACCACTATCTAAAATCACATCAATTTTTGGCGCCGTTGCCGGGGATTTGTTTTTAGATTTAGAGTTTTTAGATTTTTATTCTTTTGTTCTTTTTTACGTTTCCTTGGTATTTGTTTTTTTGTTGCAGGTTTTGAATCAAAGAGGAATTGGAGACGAAAGACCTGGGGGATTAAAAGCTAGACAAAGCGAAAAGAACGAAGAAAAGACGAAGATATTTTTATTTATTTTTTAATTTACTTTTTTTAATTAATTAGATTTTATTTTATTTTTATTTTGTTAGATTTTATTTTTAGAAACTGTAAATAGGACTTTATTTTTGTATTTTATTTTTATTTTTGGAACATTAAACATTGAACTTTAATTATTTTTAAACCCTACAGAAGGGTACATTTTTTTTAATAAATATAAACTGTTTGCAGGGAAGGACGACGATTACGATATCGTCTCGGCCCCTCGGGTTCGTACATGACATAGGAGTCGTGGCCCGAGTCGACTACAACCGTTTCATCGCCCGTCTAGTACGGGAGGTAAGCTTCTAAACACCCGCGAATCCCCTGTCAGCGGGTTTACTGTCTTCCTTAAGGTGCATATATGTTGAGGTTTTGAATACGGACTTTAATTTCTTAGTAAAGGGCAAGGCCAGGCCATATAAGATAAGAGTTCGGATTTCATCACCGTTCTCTTCTTGCCCGCCTTAGGAACACATAACCTACGCGAACCCAAGCTTAAAATACTGATTAGAATGAGACCGATAGGGTAATGAGCTTGTAGGAAAGTCATTCAAAGGGAAGTATTAGGTATCTTATTAGCTTAACTCAAAAGTTCAGGAAGATTACTGTGAGTCGACTAGAGCCGCCCTAACGGGAAACGTTGCCAAAGAGGTGGGGGTATCAAAGCTCCTCTGAGCTTCCCCTACTTCTCTTTGACTCACTTTATTCGGATCGATCTAGAGAGGTTTACTAAAATGATACCTAGTTGCCTTTTGGAGGAATAGAAGCTGGTCTAGAAACAATCTAAGGGAGCCATCATGCTTGTTGTTTGCTAGATTTTATAGGTTTGATTTGGTCGAGTCAGCCTTGCTTGTGATTGTGTAGAATTCCCTTGCAATTAAGAAATTCGAACTGGTATGATAGAAGCCAATACAATGAGTATCGACCTAAATTTGATTATGGACATCATCATTTTTATGACCATGGTGGGAATAGTAGTTGGGAACGCCAATCTTTTAAAGGTTATGGTTCATCCCATGGTGAGCCCGAGTACTATCCACACACGAATTGGTCTTACGAGATTAAATCTAATAATTTGTCTTTACTAGAGTCGACACGTAAGTTAGTTGAGACAACACGTAAGTTTGCAGAAATGAATAACTTAGTTATGGACGAGAGTGCAACGAGTGAACTTCCTTTACCTTCTTTCCTAGATTATGTCAGGAAATCATGTGAGTCGGCCCAGAAGCTTTTGTTAGAGACCCAGAAAAGAACTTCTCTAAAAGATCTAATTATTCAAAATAGTGTTTCCGATTCTACTCTTGATATCAATGGTGAATATTTGCCTAATTTAGAGGACGAGGTTAGAATAAAAGACACTAATTATTTAGATAAGGTTCAATCATCTTCGTACTATTATGATGATGAGGATAGTAATAATGAAGAATCTGAAATATGTAGCCATAGTGACAGGAAACTATTAATCCAATTGAGCTTTCTAATGATTATATTATTTCTAGTTCAAATCCAAATAATTTTTATGATTATTCACCTATTCAAAAGGACGAGGATTTGATTAGTGATACCACCGTTTTAGACGATGTAGTTTTTCCTTTTGATTACGAAGCCTATAGTGGTTTAGAGGAACGGGTTTATTATGAAAATGTTATTTTAGAGTCTAGCGACTTAGAAACAATAGTCTTAGACGAAGAAGATAGACCCGTAGAGAAGAGTAAAGATGCACTACCTGATAATAACTTAGAAGAATCAATTGACCATTTCCAAGAATCTGATGATCTAGAAATTAGGGAGATTGTGACTAGTCTGTCTATAGACACTGAAAACTCTAAGTTTGGGGGTGATTATCACTTTTCTAGTGCCTTACCTTTAACTCTCAGAAAGTCCCCTCACTTAGGACTTGATATCTGTGCCTCGACTATTTTACAAGATTACCTTCATACTCGTTTTCCCGAACCTAATGATGTCCAGGAAGAAGTTCAGTCGTTAGAAACCCATCCTATGGTTGATGTGGTTTGCCCAGGCTATGATACCCAAATTGACTTTGTTTTCCCACCAAATAGTTTTCTTCCAACTGTGGGAACGTTTATATTTCAAATGTGTCACTTATCAAGTTCTGAGACTAAGCCTAAGTACTTTAGGTTAATAGAATCGACACATTTACTTAAGAATGACCACTACTTTCATTGTGGTCAATTATGTAAGTCAAATATGATTGTCTTAGAGGATCCTCAGTTATTTAGGTTATTATTGTGTGCTTCTAAGTTCCTATTTGAGTTTTTCCAGACTTTAGGACCTAATGATTCAGATCCCACCTATGAGGAAATACAACCAATGAAAATAATTTATCTAGACCCTTTCATAGAACCTGAACCTGAACCACAGTTAGCGATAGTTATCAGGAAACTAGGTAAGGTCATGCGATACTTGTTCACTTTATTGGCTTATTGTTGTTTCCTATGGTCAGCTCAATTTGGTTTTGAAGACCCACAGTTATTCCGACTACTGTTATACGATTCGAGGTGACTAATCCTTTCCAATGTCTGGCTGAAGACTTTAAACTTAGCACTTCTTGGGAGGTAACCCATTTTCATGCAGCACGGTAATATCTTTCCTTAACTCTTTTGCTTCAAATGGTAACAGTTTCTCCTTGTTCATGCTTTTAATTTCATCTTTAGAACATTGAGGACAATGTTAGATTTAAGTTTGGGGGTATGGGAAAAACTTTTTAGTTGCAATAAATAAACTCCAGAGCCTAGAAATTTATGCCTATTAAGGATGGCACTAACCAATCTAAGTGGATGGAAGCATTTTGGTTTTAGGAGTTGAGGAACCAATCTGAGTAGATGGAAACATCTATAAGAGTCTATTCGTAAAAGCACAGAGCTCAGGTGTTAGAAATAACATGATAGTTTCGCCATATCTCGTTGAGTCCTTTTCACTTCTGTTTTTATTTTCTTTTTAAAATATGTTTCTCTAAGTGATTAGGTGGGGCTCACGATTCAAGTTGTTACCACTGCTAGGGTGTAATAGAGTGATTGAGATACTAAAAAAAAAAAAAAAAAACCCAGACCAATCGGAATAAATTTTAACACTTGGATAGCAATATGTGTGTGTTCTCCTTGTCTCCGTTGCCTAAACAAGCGTGGAATGCAGGATCCACGGGAATTACCATGTAATCTGCTGACAAGAAGCATGCGCTTGGATCCACAAGATCTAATCATGTTGTTAGTTCTAAATAAATAAATAAATAATAAATGTGTGTTCAATAAATCGACCGCTGGTTCCCTTGTATATGCCAGACGAGTTGATCTAGAATTAGGATTATCCACCACTGGTTCCCTTGTATATGCCAGTTGTGTTGATATTAGTCAGACCAGTATTTCAGTCCATTAGGATAGGTTCATTTTGGCAGTGGCCTTCAGACAGATATGAGAAACACCGTTCACCTAGTCAACATCAAAACCATCTATGTTTTTCTATATCCATCTCATAATATATCCATGTGATTTGTTGACTCCGGATATTGATGTCCATAGTGAAACTATCTGAGTAGAGCTCTGTCACTTATATATGAATTTTAGTATGTTTGAGTGCAAACTCGTGTACAGCAATTGGAATTTCGCATCAGGGTACTTCCTCCCATAATCAATAAGTATGACAACCAATGAGGTTCTTTAGTGCTATTTCAAGGTTCTGCGTAGATAGCTAAGGTCTGGAGTAAAGGTTTTGTGGGTACACCTCTGGTAAACCCTCCCGAGACTATAACTCGGCCACTAGGGCCACCTAGGGGTTCAAAGGCTTGTTGCACACGCTAAGTGCAATCGCGATGCCTGCGACAGTGAGTTATGATTTTATTTTGTAGTTTTGATTTGCTCGGGACTAGCAAATAATAAGTTTGGGGGTATTTGATAGACACATTTATGTGTCTATTTTCATCTCTATTGTGTATATTGTTAGTACCCATTTTTGTACTTATTATGGTGTTTTATGTGTTTGTAGGTATTTTTGGGCAATAAACATTTTTGGAAAAATCGGCTCGAAAAGTTGTCTAAAGGCACCCAAGGGACATCTGTTATTCGGAATCTAGCAGCGAATAAGGGGCACCCCCTTCTACTTCACGTTCAAAAACAAAAAAAAGGCGGGAAAATTATGTTTATCCCTGGCAGATTTTCAATCAGATTTTTTGAGTCATTTCAGAGAGACTAAAGGGATGGAATTGATTGGGATCATTCCTAGGACCCATATAAACGTGGTATGGTCTTTGGTTTCGACCAGAATTGGCTAGAATTCAAGTGTAGAGCAAAACATGCGTGATATTCCCGTAAGATATTTTCAGAATTTTTGGTAATTTTGGGAAGTTTTCTTGTGGCTTATGCGTGCTTAACTTATTATGGGACGTGAAGGAATGCTCCTGGTGTGTGCATCACTAGATTAGACGCGTAATTAATCAAAAAATGGAAATTATTTTTTTCCATGCATGGGAGTAAATGAGAATTATTTTGTGTAATTGACGCGTGATTTTTAGGATTTGGTGTATAAATAGAGTCACAAGGTTCCATAGAAAGGGTGGTCGAGAGTTTAGGGTCGATATGAGAGCTCAGGAGGCGTGAATCAAGAGTTTTCAGAACTCTGTTGTTGCTGATGCTGCTGCTCGTGAAGAACAGGGAAACAGCGACGGTTTCTTCAACTGGTTGTAACAGTTTCTTCAACTGGTTTGCAACATTTATCTTCGTTGTAACAGTTTCTTCAACTGTTTTGCAACATTTATCTTCATTGTAACAGTTTCTTCTTCCTCTTCTGCAACATTTATCTTCAGATTTGTAACGATTATCTTCATCATAACAGTTGAGAGTTGAAACAGTCGGTCTGTAACGCACCTGTGCTGTTGCAGATTTCCTGTTTCATTATTTTCTCTTTTTGTAAACACTTTTTGAGCCATGAATACATATTTTTAGTGTGTTTTCGACATGATTAGTTAAACCCCAATACTGGGACGACGGAGGAGGCCGAACTTCATACATGGGTAAATTTATTTTTATTCTTTTTATGACTTTTGTATTAAAATTAATTGAAATATGATTTGATTTAATTGGTTGTCATTTGATTAGATGGGTCATGCTTAGCTTAGGTGATTTGATGTCCCATGCTTAACATTTACAATCAATGTTTTGAGAATCTACCTTGGCAAAAATAGAGTCCATGTTTATATTTCTTGAGCTAAAATTGTTGAGAATAAATAAGTGAACCTTATATTATAAAGATTTGCTAAATCCTTAGTCCCAGTACCTCTCGCCCATTGTTAATAGTCTTTGTATATATTTATTTAGTATTTTTAAAAACTTTAATCTCTACAAATCCGAGTGAACGACAACCTCATTTCTTACCAAAATCTAAAATCACATCAGGGTTCACAGTTCACGATGGCACATGGAGGAATCTAAGGTGGCATTGTATGATTGGAGATGGTGGGAGGCCAACGAAGGTACTAGATTGACCAAAGATCATCAGATCTCGATGGAACATAAGACATCAAAGATATCCATGATGCATGTGGAGCTATAAATACCCATCCTCATCTCAAGAGAAGGGGACAATTTGGTTGGTTAGGAATTAGGGAAAGACTCTCTCTCTACTATTTTACTTTTGGAGCTTCATACTCTCTTTAATGGAGTTCTTCCACCCATTTGTAACAAGATCAATAATAAACTTATCATCTTTACCCGTGGACGTAGGTTAAGATTAACTGAACCACGTAATCTCTTGGGTGATCTATCAACTTAGTTGCACTTACATTATGTTCTTACTTAACTATTTACTTACTGAGTTATCTTTGTTCTATGAGTTATCTCTGTTTTCTGAGTTATCTATTCATTTGAGATATCTCTTTATTTAGCTTATTTGCTTACTCGTCTCTGTTTTACAGAGATACCTTTGTTTTCTTAGCATCTTCTCTTGCGAAGTATCTTTACTTACTTAGTATATGATCTTCTGAGTAGATCTTATTTCGAACATACCTTTTATTTACTCAACAATATCAATTCAACTGAGGTATCCATACTACTTAGTATCGAATTCTCTGAGCTGTTCATATTACGTAGACTATGGGAAAATTAGTAGTCACAGTTTGGTGCTAGAAACGAGCTGGACCGAAAAGCTCTCGATTTTTGTTATTTCATCATATTTTTTCTTTAGATCTTTGTTGGAAGATCGGATTTAAGAATAAGAGAGTTGGATCTTACTTTCTAGTAAAGATTTATCATTCTTTTACAAGTTTTTCGAGTATTAAACCTTGAAAAAAATCTTGAAAGCTTACGGATCTACAAAAAGTGGTTATGTGACACCATTAAAAACAATTTTCAAAGCTCAAAAAGCTACTATTTTATTGTTATTTGCTTACTCATGAGCAAACCTTCTCTGAATCTGGATACCTCCGTTTCCGAAGGAACCTCAGTAAAAGTTTTGGAGTAAAATCCCTAAGGTTATTTATGAGCTGAGGGTCATTTTCTTTCGCAGACTCATTCTTTTACTCAGGTTGCGGTATTCTTTGTCATTTTTTAATATTTGAGCAAACCTTTTCTGGATCGGGATACCTCCGTTTCCGAAGGAATCTCAGTAAAAGTTTTGGAGTAAAATCCCTAAGGATATTTATGACCTAAGGGTCGTTTTCTTTCGCATACGCCTTCTTTTACTCAGCTTGCAGTACTCTCTGCCGTTTTTGAATCTGAGGTTCATTTAGGAACTAAGTCCCAAACATTGGACAATTCTATTAAATACGAACTCATCAAACATATCTCTGTTAAGTTCTATACTAAACTTTTATTTTTTTATTTTTTTTATTTCTGTAATGGGGCTACTAGGAAAGTACCCTACCCTTTTTCCATTTACTCTCAGGAAACGGAAATACGAAGGTCAAAATTACGCAGCCCTAGAGTGAAAATAAAGCTTATCTTTGGCTCGAGTGTATTCATATACACTTTCAACAGTCGAAGACAAAAAAGAAGAATGTCCTTGATTCGTACGTACCTAAGCACGAACTGCTAGGGGCAAAGACGAATGTTATTTTTTGGCTCGAACGTTTTCATATACGTTCTCAACATCCAAAGAAAAATGCGAAGGTTGTCCTTGACTCGAACGTATCCATATACTTTCTCAATAGTTAAGGACAATGATAAAGACGAAGGTTATCTTTGGCTCTACTCAACAGTCAAAGATAAAAACGAAGGTTGTCCTTGGACCATACGTACCTAAGTAAGAGCATCCAGGGGCAAAGATGGAGTGATAAGCACGTAACTGCTACATTTTATACCCATATTTATATTAGCTAGGACTCAATATTTTGGCTAACAACATTATTTTAGTGCTTTTGTAGAAAGTACATATGAATCTGATAACCCGAAGATAAATGGCGAAATGCGAAGCTAAATGGCATATGCGACAAAACACCAATGCTGCAGTCAACGACACCAAAAAGACAAGTGAAGGTTGCCCAGGGATATAAATAAGTGGGAGACGTGTCCCATTCTTTACCACATTCCTTGGTAGTTTATCGAAGGCATCACCAGCATCTTATTTCTTATCTAAACAACTTTCTCAAGCAGCTGGAACATGTCTATTCACTTGTATTTCTAGTCTTGGCTGGGATTGAATTAATTTAGAGATGAAAGAACACGAGCAGAAAGTGGCAGTGGAAGTGGTTGGTACAGAATATGGAATTGGTTTGTGTATGGTCTGTTGAGGTTAAGCGCAGCTTGTGATGGATTCTCGAACTGATGATTGAAGTGGTCTTGTTCATGAAATGTTAAGGAAAGTGGGCTGACTGATTTACTCTCGGGGAAGAAGAGTTGAGCGTGATGGAAGCGAAGGATGGTTTGTACTTCGAACTCTTGATCTCGATTGAAAAAGTAATTTGGCAGAAGCAAGGCGCGGTTCTGATATGGGTTAGATGATGTGAGTTTTAATTGTAGTAAAAATAGTGGTGAAAAGGTTCGATTCTCGAACTTGTGAAGGATTCTTTTAGACTCAAATTAACTAAAATAAAATTGTATCAAATTATAAAAAAGACACCGAGACTTTGGATTCCACCATTGACCAATTATTTGATAAATTCTAATCAATATTCATGCAATATTTTTCTTTAAGTTGACTCTAATATTTGCCTCTAATATGGTTCTTGAAGTAATAATTGTAAGCACGAAGCATGAAACATCAAAAGTATTAAAACTAAGCATGTCCCATCAAAACACTTCACAACTACTCAATAAAAACCAATTTTTCTTTTAAATTCTATGCAAAAAAATCATGTAAAATAATTGCAATAAATAATAAAAATAGAATTATACCACTTTTCATGGAACAATGGCTTCCTCCGTCGCCTCGGCTAAGGGGTTTAGCTCCTCATATTAATCTCTTGCTCAAAATACATCTTTGGTGTTCAAAAGTTGATTAAAAGAGTGAAAAGTTCTAAATAGCGGGTTTTGTAACTAATATAAGTGTTACAGAACCTATTTCTACCGAGAAACTGTTGCGACCAGAAGATAACTGTTGCAAAAATTGTTACAAAAGGTTTAAAGTTTGAAAGTTACGGTCACAGAATCTGCGACTTTCTTTTTCTGCTGTTTATGTTCTTCTTCTTCTCCGGCCACGGCTTGCACCAGCAGAAACGTGATTTCTTCCAATGGTTTTTCTAGCTTCTCTAAGGCTCTAAACTTCCCCTAACTTCTTCCTCTTCTTCCTAGGACCCTAACCAACCCTTTTATACATAGTAGAGCAAAGAAAATTCGAGAATAAACTTGGTTTTTTCCTCCACAGCACGTTACGTTATTTCCTTTTTTTTTTTCTGTTTCACGTGCATTCGATCAATCAAAGCTGTCCAAACTCCTCCCTTGATAGAAACAAGTCTTTAATAAGAGTTTCCTTCCTCTTCTTCACGTAAATTTCTAAAAAATAAACCAAGAAACTTCCCAAAAATAGAACGTGATATTTTAACCATTTTTCGCTTCCAATTCGAGTTCTAGCCACTTTGGATCCATTCCAACACCCTTACCTCGCCTGTTAGGTCCATAGGAACAAACCCAATCAAATTCAGCCCTTTAATCTCCCTAAAAATCGATCAAAAATCCATCCAAAAATCGTCTGTGAAAAAAAACGAATTCCCGCCAAAATTCTGTTTTTGAAAACGTGAAGAAATGTGACCTCCCCCTATCCAGTCCCGGTCTGTACTTAGCAGCTGCTTGGAAATGGGTTACCCCTTATCCAAAATGAGAGTCCGAATAGCAAATGTCCTCCCAGGAGCCTTTAGCAACTTTTCGAGCCAATTTTCCCGCAAAAGCCTATTCCTCCAAAATACACCTACAAGGGATAAAATACCAAAATTAGTACAAAAATGGGTACTAACACTATACATAAAAGAGATGAAAATAGACACATAAATGCGTCTATCATTAGAGCAGTCGAGTAAGAGCAACACAGAATTGTTGGTGCTGATGAGTAGTTTGTTGTCGACTGAGGTAGCAGCTGTTGTTGCTGACATGGCGTAAACAAGGGAGCTCAGTGAAATGTTAGATGAGAAGGAAAAGAAGATTGCAGTTGGGGTTGCTGTGGAGTTCGAAAATAAGGATACTCATTGAAGCAGTAACTAAATGGGAACTGTGTATAGAGTTTGAACATGAAAGTGGAGATGGGTTCCAGGGTTCTAGCTGGTTGCAAGCAACGGTGATAGGAGTTCGCTGTCATGGGTGCTCGAGCTGAGACTGAAGTAATTGAGAAAATAAGTTTGCTGCTGCATCGAATGACAGAAAGATGCTGGGTTGTTGTGGTTGCTCGGAGATTTGTGAAGACAAGAGAACGGAGAATTTTTGGCTCGAGTTGTTAAGGATTTCAGATCGTATTTTCCCTGAACCTGTAGTTGATGAGAGAACAACAGTCGATGGTGTTGGATAAGAACGGACAGGGAATGGAAATGGATAACGAAGTGCAGGTGATGGCTGGTCAGAATTTGATTGGTGGATAGTGTTTACACTGAACACCGACAGATATGAAGTTAGGAGTTGGCCAGACTTTTTGGTAATGATCAGTATATAGATAGTGGATGCCAAGTTTTGGACGAACAAAATAGATAGGTCAAGTGATTGGATTTCAGTGGGCTGTGTTCGAGTGAGATTGAGCAGTTGGGGGTTTAGTGTGCTGGATGTATGGGCATTGTTTGAAGACAAATTTGAATTTAACTGGCGTTGTTGTCCTCCACTTCTCATGGGATATGAGAATATTGTATGCAATAAGTGAATTTAGATTGCCAAAGTTTGGTGGAGCGTACATGTGGCTTGTTTTGGTAATAAATGATATTGCGACATCATTCATAAAAGATCCTTTCCATATTTCCATGGGGAGAGTAAAAACAATAAAACTATTACCATTTTTGGGTGAGAAGAAAAAGAAAAGGGGAGCTGCGGCGACAGAGAAAAAGGCCGGAGAAGAGAGGAGGCGAGTTTTTGGAGTTCTACAGCAGCAAACGAAGATTAGGGTTTGGAGTTTCATTTCTCCCATTTGATTTCAATTAGCTAGGGTTTATTCATATTTGTTTATGGTTTTTCAGAAAATCATGGCTAGCTAATTCCATGTTAGGGTGAAAGGATGAATTTGTAGGATTTATTTGTTTTCATGAACAAAGGGTTTTCTACCAATTAAGCTTAATTTTAATAATTTTGTATCTCTATCAATGTTTATTTTCTAGCTAGATTTTTCATGTGCTATGCCGTGTATAGTTCATTGTTGGATTAGTAGAAAAACTCATTGAACCTAAGTAATAATTGATTTATGAATATTCCTTGACTCTTCATGCCATGTATGATTAGTGCTTAGAAATTCTACTTTTAGGTGAGAACAAATAATTCATTTTTGATGATTCTCGTGGACAATTCGTAAATGCAATATCTTCCATGTATGAGTAGTTAGATTTGCCGCTCTACATGAGTATATTTGAGACCCTTTGTGATTGAACGCGATTAATTTTCCTACAACAGATTCCCGGATCCTTAACACTCCACATCCCTGGTTACCGATATTTCCTTTGGATTCATTCTATTAGTTTGGTTCATTTTCTTCGTTTTTTTTATTCTTTTCTAAAAATCCAAAAACATAATTTCTGGTTAGTTCATTTTAGATATTGGTTATAGTATTTCCATCGCTCCCTGTTGGTTCGACCCGTACTTGCCGATGTCTACTAGTTAGACGCCGTGCGATTACGGTATTTATATAAATAGGGTTCTTCCAGAATCCTATCATGGAGCTTAACTTTGGCTCGAATATATTTATATACATTCTCAACAACCAAAGACAATTACGAACACTGCCTTTGGCTCGTACATATCTAAGTACGAGCAGCCAAGGCAAAATACGAAGCCTTGGCTCGAATGTATTTATACACATTCTCAATAGCCAAAGACAATTACGAAGAGTGTTCTTGGATCGTACATATCTAAGTATGAGCATCCAAGGGAAAAAATGGATCTAATCTTTGGCTCGAATGTATTTATACACATTCTCAACAACCAAAGACAATTACGAAGGCTATCCTTGGATCTTACGTATCTAAGTACGAGCATCCAGGGGCAAAGATGGAGTTTATCTTTGGCTCAAATGTATTTATATGCATTCTAAACAGCCAAAGACAATTACGAAGACTGCCTTTGGCTCGTACATATCTAAGTACGAGCATCCAAGGGAAAATACGAAGCCTATCTTTGGCTGGAATGTATTTATACACATTCTCAATATCCAAAGACAATTACGAAGACTGTTCTTGGATCGTATATATCTAAGTACGAGCATCCAAGGGAAAAATAGAGCTTATCTTTGGCTCGAATGTATTTATACACATTCTCAACAGCATGAGACAATTACGAAGGATGCCCTTGGCTCATACGTAACAAGTTTCTTATTTTTCTCGAAGGAACTAGACTCATTTTGTTCCTTACTCGTTGGTTGTTGAGAGTTAATTCTTGCTTCTGTCTCAACAAGTTTCTTATTTAACAGGTAATGTTTCCTGTTGAGATTCTCAAACTCAAGAATTTTTTAGTTTAGACTTTCCTTGCAGTCCTTGAGAAGATATCTAGAATTCTGATATACATAAAAGAAACCAGAGAAAACTTTTCTTAGTTTTCTATTTTCTCGGCTGAGTGGAGCAAGAAGTTCAATCACATCTGAGGTAGATAGTTTCCTTGTGGAAATAACACTTAGTATAGATGAGAATTCTGACATATCTTATTCAACATATTGATCGATTTCTGAGTCACCATCTTCAGAAATTTCATCAAGTTGTTTTTCAAGGAAGGTTTGCCACTCATCAGAATCTACATTATAGGGGTCAGCTTGTTCAGTAGATTAACAGAAGACGTTATTCTCAAGTGCTGTTTTTTCATCTTGATTTACGTTAACTGAATCATCCATTAGATTCAATTCTTATAGGTTGGATCGCACCAAACACAAATTGTTAGATCTTTTCGTGTTTGCCTGCTCTAGTACCAATTGAAAAGACGAGGGTTCCCAAATATACCTCAATCTAAAACTTTTCCACCTATAAGTCCTTTCTCCGAAAGTGATTGTCTATGGACCGAGTCGAGACAATACAACAAATCGGTTCACACTTCGTGTGGTCGTCTATGGATACGAGATCGAGACAATACGACAGCAAGATAACTTGTGTGATTGACTATGGATACAAGATCGAGACAATACAACAACGAAGTATGATTACTTGATAATAGGTTCGAACTTAACCAAACATTATAGGATTGCTATCAAGTAAATAGGAATTAACGTTTATGTAATTTACTTCTAATTATAATAAAAATAATTATAATTGCGGAAATAGAAAAGTAAAAGACACAGAAAGATTTTGTTAACGAGGAAACCGCAAATGCAGAAAAACCCCGGGACCTTGTCCAGAATTGAATACTCTCAGAATTAAGCCGCTATACAAAATCAAGCCAACTTCGTATAGTTGAGACCAAGCAACTAAACCTATAGTTCACCTAGTTCCCTCAGTATCCCTGCGCCTCCAACTTGTAATCAGTCACGCACTTGGACCAATTCCTTTGGTTCGTATTCCAAATAGTAAAGGAACAACAAATTTGTTTGGTAACAACTCTTTTCAAACAACGTGATATGAGTTTGACAAAGGCTCTTCCTGTTTAACAAATAAACTCCTTTGTCGGGTCCTTAGATCAATCTATTCAACAACTACCAAAGTAATTGTTTAGACTATGTAATCAATACTATGAATGACAAAGAAATATATTGATACCGATCTACTCAACTAATCAATCCAATCTATCAAAAGATAAACCGATTATAGTTGGATCCCTCCAGCCGATCAAGTTTTGTGCAGACCAAAGATTATGAACCCAAATATCTTCTTTGTCTTCAAATCTTCTTAGATCTTCAATAAACACCTGGACACAATCAACTTGAATCTCTTGTGATCAATCACATACAGAACGGAGTCTGTTAACGTTGGATTATCACAAGACATCTTTAGATCTACAAACAGTTCTAAAGATCCCCGTCGACACTTCGATCTAGTTTGAGTGAATCTTTTATCAGAAGAGAAGATTCTCAAGCATAAACAAACTAGGTGCAATCAAAGTTCAACAACCGTTAGTCAATCAAATCAAATCGAAAACTAATAATACTGCAATTATCTAGTTTCCCACCAATGGTACTCGTAGAGCTTCTCAATCCCAAAGAAGTCTTTAAAACGAGCGGTCGTAAGAGATTTCGCCTAATTAGGGTACTTTCCTCTCCGAATAGACGGCTCCACAAGTAACAACACAACTAGATAGTTTTGCTGGCTCTGAGGATTATTTTGCTCAAAATGCAAACTTCAGTATTTATAGACCAAGGAAGTTTGGACACCAAGGAATTTCCAAAACCGAATATTCTCAAAGATATGCAATAAACACAAAATCGGTTTTCATAATTCATGAAAATGCACTATCCAAATATTGACCGAAATCTCAGTAGCTCCAATTAGTAAATGCACATTACTAATTTTTATTTTGTAAAGATATGTATTTAATTTTTGGAAATTAAAAGCATATAAAAACTAAAAACCTTAATTAAAAGATTCTCAATTTATTTCGATCCGGGATTCTCCTTTAGTTATTAAGGAATATTTTTGAACAATAAAAGATAAGAGTTACTGCACATGTTCAAAGTATGTCGACATATTTACTTTGTAAATCCTTTTTCATATTTACAATCTTGGAACCGACTTGCCACACTTCCAAACAAGTTTAGAATTGGTTCATCTGACTTCCAAGAACTATGTGATTGATTATCCTATCAAATCACCGTTAATGGGTTTCACTGTTTTACCTCAACACAAAGTTTCGGCTCTAACTCCATGTGGGTACTAGGATCGGTCACACTAGCTTTCCAAAAATTGGTTGACTAGGTACTAGGATCGGTTACCACATATTTATGGTATTTACTTGTAATCGGTTGCACAAGTCATAGGATCGGTTACCAATTACTAAGACTTGTTGTACCTCTTACAAGGATCGATTCCACATACTTGTGATCGGTTGCACCTCTTACTAGGATCGGTTACCCAATGTCTAAAGTTGGTCATACCAATTACAACATATCGATCATACCATCTCAGGTGATTACTTAAGATCGGTTTCACTAATAAAAGTCATACCAATACAAAAGTCAGGCATTGTGAATAGTTTTACCAAGATACATAAACAAGTTATGAGCAGTTATACTAAACATACATATTGGTAATCCAAAGATTTGCAATGAATAACAATACCAATAAGCCTAGCGATTTCCCTTTCGATTCACAAAACAAGTTTATGAATTGTACTTCCTTTAAACGAATGTAAAACATTGTTTTCTAGGACGAAATTTTCACTCATACCCATACATAATCACAATAGCATTCATACGATTATGTCGATGTCTCATATACGAAGTTCAAAACATAGACGTTATACTTCGTATTGTAATTCCTTAATACTATGTCTAACTAGAGTATAATTATTCACAGCTTCGCAGTTATGTTTTTAATATGCACGAATTAAAAGATACGCTAGGAATGAAACAGTTCAAGTCTAAATATTACTAACCTCAAGAGGAAGGATGATGTCGTCGATGTAGCTCTTTACTTCTTCACATTCTTCAACTCTTCACGTAATACTTGTATGTCTCATATCCTAGTAACTTTCTAGCTAACCTATATGAAGTTGACTCTAGTAAATAATCAAGCGACTCTTTAAATGAGTTTTGGTTCACTAAAATATGACAACCAAACTTGACATACCAACGCTTGGTGGGTTCAACCGAGCTATGATCTAATAGTATTTATACACATTCTCAATAGCCAAAGACAATTAAGAAGAATGTTCTTGGATCGTACATATCTAAGTATGAGCATCCAAGGGAAAAAATGGAGCTTATCTTTGGCTCGAATGTATTCATATACATTCTCAATAGACAAAGACAATGACGAAGATTGTTCTTGGATCGTATATATCTAAGTACAAGCATCCAGGGGAAAAGATGGATCTTATATTTGGCTCGAATGTATTTATATACATTCTCAACAGTCAAAGACTATTACGAAAGCTGCACTTGGCTCGTACATATCTAAGTACGAGTATACAGGGGCAAAGATGGATTTTATCTTTGGATTGTGTGTATTCATACAACCAAAGACAATTACGAAGAGTGTCCTTGACTTGTACGTATCTAAGTACACGAATCAGAAGGAAAATACGAAGGTTATCTTTGGCTCGAACGTGTCCACACACGTTCTCAAAGACTATTACGAAGGCTTACCTTAGCTCGTACGTATCTAAGTACGAGCATCCAGGGGCAAAAATGGAGCTTATCTTTGGCTCGAATGTATTTATAGACATTCTCAACAGCCAAAGACAATTACGAAGACTGTCCTTGGCTTGTACGTATCTAAGTACGAGCAACTAGGGTTTAAGATGAAGCGCAAGTACAAAGGTTCAAAATACAACTCGCATGGAAGGTCAAAGCTTTGTTCCTCTAAAAGTCTTAAGCTTACCTCTTTGTGAATTTCTGGGGGCAAAAGAATGTCATCGGAAGACATTACCTGCTCAAAGTTTATAACTTTGTATACTCAGTTTGACGGAGTTCATCAAGCAACAACTCTATGAGCTACTATAAGTGGGTAGCATCAACATCATCAACGAAGGTCAATCCTCCCAAAGCAGACCTATAGACGAAGGTGGAGGTCATGCTAATTGGAGCCAAAGATATCAGCAATGGTTGTTGTTTACAACTTAAGTCTGAATCCTAAGGTATGCATGGGAGCGAATCCCCTTAAAGGAAGACTCACCATCGTCAGGAATACATGTGAGCGAAGCCTCTTAAAGGCAGACTCACCATTGCAAATAATGGTTTATTCAATCCAAAGCTACGAAGGTACAAGTCAGCAAAGCCCGTGTGCGTAGGTGTATGCATACTCAATGAGGATACAACTCATACTCAGCTACGAGGGGTCACATGAAGACACATAAGCAGACACAACCTCTTAACCACAACTACTGCGATACTCCCAGCCTACAAATGCATGAAGCCTGTACACATTTGTATACCAACAAGTACACAACTCAAACGCAATGGAGAATGAAGTCTGTTTACATATGTATACCCCAAGACTCAGCAATACCCCGACTCTCCCATCTGAGGGACCTATGAAGTGCCAAAGACTAGTGCAAGGGTAAGTTCGTCGAAAGAAGAAATCCTTAAAGGCTAAGAAGAAGCAACAACTCAATCCTAGAGGGTATCCTTCGAATACACAGGGTGCCAAAGGAATTTTTATTTCTATTTTATTCAGGAATGAAGCCTGCAAGAGCAACTCACTACAACCATAACGAAGCCTACAAGGGGCATCTTGCTACAAGAAAAGTACCCTGTGACACCTAGGACGAACATGTAGCTGATACAGACAATGAGGCAACCTCGCGGATGAAGGCTCCATAAATGCAAATACTTTTCCTTTCAAAAGTTACAAGAACCAGCTTTCAAAGCAAAAGGGGACAAACATACATCAATCATGGCGCCTCTACAACATCAATTAAAAACAACAAATACATGTTGAAGGTAATACAACTTTAAGGTATGCTATCTTTATATGATATAACTATATACGTAACTGTGATATACCCCTGTAAAGAGGTATTATGAGCCTCAACAATCAATATAAAGCTTGGATTTCGAATATAGCTTTTAATGCGTGTGAAATGAAACAAATATGCAAAAACAAAGGGTTAGAACTGACACCCACCGTCAGAATTGACGACAAAAATGAAAGGTTAGAAATGACACCCACCGTCAGAATTGATGATGAGGCAGGGAACGACATAACTGCGCATATGTCAATCTCGAATCCTCAGGGCAAATGAATCCCACTAAGAGGCAAATAATAAGCAATATAACCCACAAATAGAGATACCCTGTCGAAGTAAAGCAGCCTTCGCGCTGAACGCGTAGGGTTACAGGAAAATTATTTCCCACATAGGGACCCTCGTCACCACGGTACCTTCTGGCCAAAGGATACTCTGGTAGGACGTTGAATGTTCCACCAAGGTTAATCATACCTTAGCATCGAGCGATGGCTTGATTGTGAAACAAACTAGACATACTATGTCATAAATATTGTGCAACAAAGCAAGAAAATGTTGTAACACACATTACCAAAAGGTGACAAATACCAGATGGCGTATGTACGTATTTTATTTATGCAGGTACAAGAATCCGACAAAAATCTTAAACAAAGATAAAGGTTCCAAAAGGTATACTTCCATTGCAAAGGTGTGAAGTTACAACAACAAAGGTACACCAGGAAACAACTCCATACCAGGCAAGTAAAGAGACATCTTAGAGTCACCTTAAAAACTAAAAGGTAAATAATATACACATGACCAATAAGTTCAAACTTAGCTTAAACTCAGCTACATGATATGAGGGGAAACCTTCTGGCCACGTTATATCTTGCTCGGTGCCGACTGGTTCAAAATGATAGCAAAAATACCTAAGCAGCGAGCGAAGGCTCCGCTTTTAAAAGGGGTGAAAACCACTATCCCAGTCTCAGCTTTCATTAACGAAGGCGTGGACTTCGTAAACAAATACATACATACATACATACATACATACATACATACATGCATGCATACATACATACATACATGCATACATACATATATGCATACATATATACACATATACATACATACACACGTACATGCTTGCATACATACAAACATTCATATATTTGTGTGATAATATTAGCATCAGAACCTTGTTCAATACTTCGAGGGTACCTCAGCAAATTACTTCGAGGGTACCTCAACAAATTATTTCGAAGGTACCTCAGTAAATTACTTTGATACTTCAATACTTCGAGGGTACCTCAGTAAAATACTTTGATACTTCTCTACATCAACAAACTACTTCAATACTTTGAGTATACCTCAGCAAATTACTTCGAGGGTACCTCAGCAAATTTCTTCGAGGGTATCTCAGCAAATTACTTCGATACTTTTATACTTCGAGGGTACCTCAGTAAACTACTTTGATACTTCTATACATCGGCAAACTACTTCAATATGTCGAGGCTCCCTCAGTAAACTACATTAATACATCGAGGGTACCTCAGTAAATTACTTTCATACTTCAATGGTACCTCAGCAAATTATTTTGATGCTTCAAGGGTACCTCAGCAAGTTACTTCAAAGGTATTCGATACTTCGATGATATCTCAGCAAAATAAACGAAGGGGGATTAAGATTTTTTCTTAAGGATCGTTCTTCGAACAACCCTCAAGAAAAGGGGCAAACTGTGAGTACCAAAAATCTGATGTGCCACGTGGCACAACATTAAAGGTGGAGCAACTTATTATGTTACAACGACACACACTACATCGCTTCTTAGGCTCCTTAGTTATAAAGTTATCTCCATCAATGTGTGGCGCAATATTAAAGATGGGAGTAGCAAAGTACGCTACAACGGGGTACACCAAATCACTACCAAGATTGCTAAGTGGTTCAGCAATAGGTTGTAGTATAGGCACGTGGGTGTGTCTGTCTATCAGAGGTAGATGAGCAGTCTGCACAGCTTTTAGTACGAAAGCGTAATCGTCAACCACGTGGGGTCAGAGCACGTGGCATCCTCTGACTGGTGAAGGTACGCGGCCAACTAAGGTACAACTTGTACGGAGGATTCACAATTCACGATGACACGTGGAGGACGCTAAGGTGGCATCCTATGATTGGCGAAGGTACGCGTCCAACGAAGGTACAACTTGTACGGAGGTTTCATGATTCACTATGGCACTGATAGACGCATTATTTTGTCTAATATGTCTCAATTGTATATATTGTTAGTGTTCGATTTTGTATTTATTTTGTTATTTTATGTCTTTGTAGGTATTTTTAGAGAAATAAGCTCTTGCGGCGAAATTGGCTCGAAAAGTGGTGTTTTACACCCCATGATAGAGTACTAAAGGAACCCAAGAAATGCACCGGAAGCACCCAAAAAATGTGTCAGAGGAACCCCGGAAAAATTACTATCTACGCCAAAAATTTATTATTTGCACCCCATAAGACAAGTGCTAAAGGGACACCCGTGCAGGATTAGGGGGAGGACATGTTCTTCTCAAATTCAAAAAATGAATTTTGGCGGGAAAATATTTTCATTAACAGCAGAATTTCGATCGGATGTTTGGACGTGATTTAGTGAGATTCAAT